>JAAGEH010000289.1:1375321-1552569 GCA_011751065.1 Lasiurus cinereus
AGAGAGAGAGAGAGAGAGAGAGAGAGAGAGAGAGAGAGAGAGAGAGGTGAAAGAGACACAACAATCACTTGCCTCCGCAAGGGCCCTGACAAGGGCTGGGGATCAAACCTGCAACCCTTTTGTGCATGGGCCAATGCTCTATCCACTGGGGAACACTGGCCAGGGCATGGCTAGCTCTTTAAGTTTATTTAACACATTTTTTTCTTTAACTATCTGATTGCATTTTCTTCCTCCAGCAAGACTGTTTCAATGATGTTTGAGGTTCAAACATCAGGTAAAGAATACTGATTATAGGAAATATAAATTTATATTGTCATTTTATTTTAATGTCTTATGCAATAGAATGTGAAATTCACCTACATGTCTATAATGAAACAAGAGATTGTAGAGGTTTTTGTTAAGATGGTAAGCCACACCGAAGTATGTCTGCAGGTCCCCCACATGTGGCTGCTTGGAGAACTGTGTTTCCATGAGTGAGTATTCCTCTATGTGGGCCCCGCAGAGTGAGATGATGGCTAAGATGGTGCTCTAGCTGAGTGCTCAGCACTGTGCCTGGTGAGTGACAACAGCTTGGTGACACATAGGCACTACCCTGCTGCTGCCACTGTGGTCATTGGCAGCATCCCTTTGGCTATCATAATTGAAGTAGAAAAACATGTCCAGGCAGGTCCTAGTACCTTGGATTTGGTCATTCCTTTTTTGTTCTCCATGGAGGGAGAATTTTCTACCCTTTCTGAGACCACCACCTACTTTTGTAATAGCTCAGACCTTAGGAGGACTTGGGAGCAAACAGTTTACTGTTGACACTAGGTGATGTGGCTTCACTCTAAACTTGGAAGGATCCGAGTATGCATTTCCTCAGGGAAGAAATAGAGTTCCCCAGTAACTATGCCTAGAAAATTAAAACCAAGTAAACATGTGCAACTGTAGTTGGAGAGCATGCATACGTAGCCTTGAACTGTTTGGACCTGTGTGCTGATTCTTTACATTACGGGCACTGCTGAAGAAAGGGAAGTTGCTTTAGGAGCACTTCCCCTTAAACATGAAACCAAATTCCAACACTCTTACTTTTAAAGAAACCCATGAAATTAAAACCCATTTCATACTAGAGGCCCAGTACACAAAATTTGTGGGGAGGGGAGGGGTTGTCCCTCAGCCCAGCCTGCACCTTCTCCAATCCAGGACTCTTCGGGGGATGTCTGACTGCCATTTGGGATCAGACATATCTCTCACAATCCAGGACTGCTGGCTCCTAAAGGCTAACCTACTTGCATGCCTGATCGCCCCTAACCACTCTGCCTATCTGCCTGATACCACTAACTGCTCCCCTGTCTGCCTGATCATCCTAACTGCTCTCCCCTGCTGGCCTGATCCCCTTAATTGCCTCTGCCTTACTCTTGCCACTGTGGCTTTGTCTAGAAAGTCATCTGGAAGATGACCAGTCTAATTAGCATATTACCCTTTTATTAGTATAAAAGATAATACTCTCTATGTTTTAATGAAGACTTTAAATCTGAGCTAGGTGATGGCAAATGCTTTTTATTGACACTCTGCTTGTGACCTTTGAGATGGGGATGAAGCAACATGAATGCTGCTGCCCTAGCCCCCTGGCATGTGTGAGGAGGTACTGTGTGTTGGTCTGAGTGGCCAGAAGACAATGAGGAGGCTTTGGACTCTAAGACAATGAGTTTACTGGTGAAGAGAACCAACATGCATGCCACATGTCAAGGAAATCATTGGGGTATCTGGATTATTTCTAGGACTTTCTGAATTCAATAAAAAATAGTTCATTTTCTTCTGCCTTTTACATTAGTTTTAACAAGAGGAGGAGAATCAGACCTTTGAGTTTATTTAGTAGTAAATGACAGACAAATCCGTGTCCAGAGATTAATTCCATTTCAGGTCCCAAGTCTGAGGCCACAGAACGATATGGCCTCCTTCCCACCCTATTGCATGAAAGCACCCTTGGGGCTTACCTGATCCAAGTTCACAATGGAACACCTCATCAATCATGAGCAACCCCTATTAAACAGCCAAAGATTCTTAGAATTTCTCTAGAAAATTATTCACAGAACTTCTACTTTTGACATTCATAAACATTTTCAGGGACCTGAATTCCAGGCCAGTATTAAACCCTGTGGTTTGACTCCTGCAACCCCCAAGGAAAGAACATTCTTAGCTTCTCCGGGTTTCCCAGTGGGTGGCACAGTGAAAGGCATGGGCGACTGGGTGGTCCTCATGGCGCAGGCTTCCACCAGCATGCCAGCTGAGTACTGATCCAGGGTCCTGCCCACAAAGGCAGCTTTGAGAGGCAAGGGTTTAAAACAGATAGGTGGCATTGAGACATTCATACACATTCTTCATAGTCCTCACATCAAAGAGAATCAGCCCTGGGCGTGACTATGAAATGGGAGAGCCCAATGCTTACAGGACGGAGAGCTGGTGCTGGGGGCTGCGCTCTGAAGATCCAGCAGCTTTCCAGTCACAGCCAGACGTGTGCAAAGTGGGACGTTGCCAAAGAGTCCAGCCAAAGTACAGGGACCAGCAAGGAAAACACCTTAAATCCTCTGCTGGCCACAGTGCTCTCCCTTCGTTTTGCTCTCAGAAGCCACATGGGCTTGAGAGAGAGACAGGCAAGGCCTTCACCTGCGGCTCAGCTTCTCCGCAGGCACAGCTGTCTTCCCTAGAGGCCTGCGTTCTGCCACCTCCTTTGCCGGCAGGATTCTGTGATCTGGATCAGGTATCATGACCCCACCCCAGGGCCTCAGCTAAGGCAGTGAGCTTTCTCATTCTTTGATTGTGGTAAAACATACACAACATAAAATTTAGCATCTTGCCCGTTTCGGAGCATGCAGTTCAGTAGTGCTTAGCACATTTGCATTGTTGGGGAATGTCCCATCTCTGGGACTGTCTCATCCTGCAACTCTGACTCTTACCCACTGAACAGCAACTCAAATACAGGAAGACCCAGCACCCAGGGGAACCTGCCGGTTCGCTGCATGGTGACCAGACTGTGTGATGAGGTGCAAAGAGGAAGTGCGTGTGGCCACCTTTCCCTATCCAAAGGCTTCCCAAAGTGATATAGGTTTTCTGAGTGATATAGACAGTAATGCTATCCTCAACCTTCCAAATGCGTAGATGTGGGGCTTCCTCTGCTGTGCCCTTGCAATTTGGCCTTTGGTCTTGGGGAATGAAAAAGGGATTTCTGTACTAATAAGGCCAGGGTTCAACTAGTAATGTCTGTTCTGCATGCTCTCTGTTTATGCATTGCTCCCAGAGTGAGGTTTGCATCCTCACGCCTGACCCCTGACCCTTGGAATGTTCACATAAAACCAGCTGCAAAGACCTCCCCAGTGTGAGGCCCATCAGAACTGGCAGCTTTATGGCTTGTCTGGTGGAGAGAAACATACAGTTTGTACACACACACACACACACACACACACACACACACACGTCTGTACACACACTGCCACATCTCAGTGATCTCAATGCCAAGGTTAGTGAGTTTGCATGAGAATGAGCATAGCAACTGGCCCTCTCATCTGTTGCTAGTGTTTTTGCAAAATAATGATTTTGAAAAACTTCTCTGGAAGTTACTTCTAAAGTTAAACATACACTCATCCACTACCTGGCAGACTCTTGTTAGGTCTTTACCAAGAGGAATAAACACTCGTGTCCACAAAACATCTGAAATACAAATGAGTAGCCGCGTCATTCACAGGAGCCATGAACTGGAAACCGCCCCTATTTCCACCAGGGGGTGAAGAGCCATGTGGTAAACAGGAGGAGCAGTGTTGAGATGGATAGTAATGTGGGTGTGTCCCCAAATCTGGATCCTCAGCAAAGGAAGAAGCCCAGGAGCAAGCATCCCCGGCATCCCCTGTGGCTATATTTGCATAAAATTCGAGGAATTCGAAATCTAGTCTAGAGGGGAAAAAAGCAGCCATGGCTACCGGGCCTGGGGGAGGGGAGAGGGAATGTCTGGGCCAATGGGATGTTCTATATCTTCATGTGGTGCTGGTCACATGGGTATAGAGTTTTGCCTAAACTCACAGAAGTGAGTGCTTTAAATGGGTGCATTTTTGGTGTTGTTAATCTTCACCTGAGGATTTGCTTTTACACTGATTTTTTTCAGAGAGAAAGGAAGGGAGGTAGGGAAATAGGGAGGGGATGTGAGAGAAACACATGGATTGGATGCCTCCTGCAAGTGCCCCAATGGGACTTGGGGATCTAACCTGCAACCCAGGTACTTGCTCTCCATAAAATGGGTGCATTTTATTACATGTTAATTATCCCTTAATGAAGTTAATTAAAAAACAAAATAATATTTGGTTTCTGGTTTTATCCAGCTTTATATTAATTTATTCATTTTTATATTTTTACTAGAGGCCCAATGCAGCCCTGGCTTTGTCCAGAAGGACATCCAGAAGGAAGTTCAGTCTAATTAGCATATTATGCTTTTATTATTATAGATGGCAATATAAAAGGCAAAATTTTAAAAATTTTACAGTAAGAGAAGAATATCCTATGATTGCAGAATATGAGGGGATTTCTCAAGACCACAAAGCAAAAAGAGGAACCAAAACATAAAGAAAACTGTAAAGAGGTTTTAAAAACAACAGCAATGCAGCCTGCATGCTCCTCTCCATCCCACTCAGTGTTGGCTATTGATGTTCTCTACATTTATTGAAATTATTATCAGTGGGTCTCATGTCTAAGGAAAGTTTTAGAGTGTTCTTAACAAACACACTGAAAGTTTCATATTTCTGAATATGCCTTCTCCTTTCTCCTCTCTGTTGTAAAAATGACTAATATGTCTACAGTTTCTGATACCGAGGAGGCACCTGGCCTGCAGACCCTCACATCACCGTGGTGAGTGGAAATTCATGCAGCGAAGGTCACTGCTCCTGTGTGAATTTTAGCCACACCTAACATCATGAAACCTCAAACATTATGATGCAAATCAAGATTTACTGGTGATGATCACTATGAAAATACTCCACATAGAGAAAACTATACAATTTACTTCTCCTCCTGCCTCTGTTCTTTATACGCACACATTTCTTTACCCTAGTCACTGGGAAAATAGCCCACTTTGTACAAATAGCTAATCCTACCTCATACCTTCATTACCCCATCCCACTGAATTGTCCGAGCCGTTCATCCATCAGTGACCTCCTATCTGGCTTGTCTCTTCAATGATATCCTCTCTACAGGTTCTATTTCTTCCAACAACAACATATTTCTGTGTACCATGTACTACAAAAACAGGTAAACAAGAAAAGCTTTTTTTTGCTAATCCTTAACATCAATTCTTTAACATCATGCACTTCATATACTTGCTCCTCTCTCTGTTGCTGTAATCACCTTTCACTCCTACTCCTAATCTGCAGTTGTATTTTAAAGGCCAACAATATCCCAGTATCTTAGAAAAGACATATTTTAGTTTTTGAAAGACTATCTCATGATATAAGTTCATTTTGTGACCAAAAATGAAATAAAAACAATGGATTGAAGTCACCAATATCTCAGGTCCCCATTCCATGAAGAGAGACCACGCCCCCTGCACTACAGATAGGACATGGGCCCACGGTGGTGAGCTCCTTATGGGAGACAAATGACTCCTCCGACGCCAAGATGCTTTGCAAAATTACCCAGAACTCAGGGCTTTTTCCAGGAAGAGATAAGCCATCAGTCTGAATCCTGAATGCCGAGAAGTGGGGTTCCATGACTCTAAGCTCTGCCATTGGGATGCATGGCAGGAGGAGATAGAGAATTTGTAGAAAAATGTTTAAAAAACAAATTTGTGTACAACTGAATATATGACCAAACTGTCACATGGGTTAACATACTAGTTCAAATGTTGGGTTGCAACCCACGAAAGAGCCATGGATTTAGCATGTTGCATCGAGCCTTTTCAAAATAAATAAAATACAATTTAAAAATAAAATAGAAAACAGCTCTCTGCATCCTGCATGGTAAGGGTGGGTATTATTTCACAGAATTCCTTTTCAGTGTTGCACATGTGCATATGCACCCTGGGCTGCAATTCAAATGTGGTGGCCAGAGCTTTAAATGTGTGAGCATCCTTATATTGAAGGATGGAGAGTTGATTTCAAAATACAACTTGAGTTACTCCTCTTAGAGGAACAGGAGATAACTATTCGTCAGAAAAGGGGGAGGAAGAGTCCTTTGTACGCACTTCCACTTCCTAACAGAAAAAGGCCTTCCATCCTTCATTACTTTGATGAGCTCTTGCGTCTTCTAATGCTTCAGGTTGCCCGATGGTGCCCCAGATGCAACTCAGGACCGGGTGCACTCACCAACTGAAATACAGACAATTCCCAGAACCAAAGTGACCCCTATTCGTTGTAAATGCCTGAGAAGCCCGAAAGCTAGACTGCCCTACCCAGGCCATGGAAAGAGAACTCCGAACACAGCTGGGTCTGTTCTGGAAAAGCAGGTGGAATGTGCTTGAATTCTGGCCACAGACTCTCTGACCTGACTAGGGGTATTTATACAGGTGCAACAGAGTGTTAGTTATGACGCATTCCACTCTGGCCTCGCCAAGAAAAATCAAGGCCGTAAGATTGCCCATGGTCATCCTTGCTAATGAATTCAAATGAGTTTTGTGGGGACTTCAAGAGAACTTGCACTGCTACTAATAACTTCTTCCTGGGTTAGAAACACATTTCATTCATTTTTTTCCCAATTCAATTATGCCCATTGCTGTAATAACAGTGCCTGCATTAACTCCCTCATCCACTCTATTGCCATCCTGAGTCCTTGTATTACCCATTTCAGAGGCAGCTCCAAAAGCCTCTAGCTATCATGCTGTAAACACAGAGGGTTTTGTGTATATCTTAAGGAATTACAAGTCTGGTGGCCACAGAAGGAGTAGTATATCTTAGTAGGAGTGAGTCAATTGTTTAAAAATTATTTTATTTATTTATTTATTTATTTATTTATTTATTTATTTATTTATTTTATTTTATTTTTATTGCTTTCAGAGAGGAAGGGAGAGGTAGAAATATCAATGATGAAAGAGAATCAGGGGATCGAGGCCAAAACCCGAACATATGCCCTTGACCAGAATCAAACCTGGGTCCCAAGTAACAAACTACTACAGCCAGATTGACAGAGTCAACATCTTTCTTACTTACCTCTGAGAAGGTCAATGTCACTGGCATGGCTGCATGGATTTCAGAAGTATTTCCTGATGCTGAATACTGGCTTCATGCTGTGAAGTGAATTCTAGTACTGGAAGGAAACAGTGAAAGGCATCTGCCTTCTGATGTCTGAGTAGCTATTAAATCCTTGTTTGCAAAGTCAGGTGTGGGAGAGGGGAACAAATCCCATGACCCATTAGTTCCTCTCTTCTCGGGCTATGGAAAAAGGCCAGGACAGGTCAGACTTCTAAAAATGATGTACTTATATAACCACATATTGATAACCTTTGTGGGGACAATCCTAAGGGTTCCCAAAGTACAATAACAGCTAAAATTACTAATAAAGAAAGGGTACATCAAATAGCAATGATAGAAAACAAAACAGGACTCCTGATTGCCTCCTCAAAGATGGAGCTGTCCACTCTGCATCATCATCAGCTTGACGTGGATATCTTGAGTCTGAACACCTTCTGGCTCTGGGGGTTTCTTCAGTCTCCTGCTAGAACAGATGTCCGACGGTCCTGGGAAGGTGACCTGTGTTTTTTAAATTAGGGAATATGAATTTAAGGATGAGTGCCTAGATACTTGCTATAGTGCCCTAATTATCACTATCTCATAGGGCCTTTTGATTAATATTTTTTTATTGACTTGAGAGAGAGAAGAAGGGAGAAGGAGAAAGAGAAAAACATTTATCAGCTGCCTCCCACCTGCTCTCTACTGGGGATCAAGCCTGCAACCCCGGGCATGTGGCCTGCCCGAAAATCGAACCAGTGACCTCTTGGTGCATAGAATGAGGCTCAATTCTTTGAACCTCATCGGCCAGGCTGACAGGGTCTTTTAAAAATCAAAGTTTGAGGGCAATCTGCTCCAGAAGACCAAGTCTCTTGGTCAGAGTCTCTTGGCAAGATGCCTGGGGTGAGGGGCTGCTTGCTAATGGTAAGGCTGGGTGTGAACCAGAGCACGCAGCACTCTCTGACCACATGCATTTGCAGTAGGGACTGAAGGGGAAACCCTAAATCCCTGAGTGGCCTCTTCTCAATGTATAAGGTGAGAGCTGAGGAGTCCCCAAGCAGCTGAGTTCACTGTCATTACCACTATTCAAGTGCCACTGCCAAGCCAAGTTGAGCGTCTCTGAAAGCCCTGCTAGTCATAGTTCCAGACCCCATTTATTTACTCTAATTTCCTGAGGACAGGGGAGGACGATTTTGTTAGTAAACGCCAAGGCTTCACAGAGTTCACTAGCCAGGATCCTGGTGGGTGTGTGTCAGTCACTAGAGAGGTGGGTTCAACTTCCCCACAGCAGACAAGAAAATGTTAGGCACATTTTCAGTTCCGCTAGAGTCTTTCTCCCCAGCAACAAATGCCTTAGAAAGTGCATCCTGGGAATAAGCAAGCAGTGCCCAGGAGACCGTACTGCCCACGTGAAGTGACTGGGGGGAGGCATTCAAAGGAGCTTGAGGCTTTGATCCTCGCTCATGTTCCGTGGGGACAGTCTCACCAGTACTGTGCGGCTGGCGAGTAAGACAGGCCCTGGAAACAACCTCTTAAAATGCCAGCCAAAGACGATCCAACACGAGGGCCCTGGTAGGCGTGTTGTCCTGGCAAAGTAACAGAGCGCTGTTTCTGAAGCTATCTGTCCAGCCAGGCAAGGTGATGTGAGCATGCCATTGTCTGCCAGCAATGTGCCCTCTCCTGCCCAGAGCTTTCTCTGAATCCAGGGCTTCTCTCTGATAATTGTCTTCGAGCCCCTCCACAGTTTCCCCTTGTTGAGTGGTACTGGCACAGTCATCCTTTTAGTTAAATGTAGATAAATTGCTGAAAAGATGCTCTGAAGAATCACCCAACGCGTAAGAAGCCCAGAGAGATGGCACAGCCAAGAACATCACAGGTTTTCTCAAACAGACTTGACAAAGTGTAAACAGTGCATCTTTTATGCACTGTGACCATGCACAATTCCAGTAGGCATTTGAGAGGAAGCGTACCACAGTAGTGCTGCCTGTTTTCCCATCCCTATGTCACTCAGCCCAGCCCCGCTTTGACCACCAAAGGGGTGTCTGACATCACTTGCTCCATCTCCCTGAGGCTGGCTCCTGGGAAGGCCTCTGTGCTGTCTCTAGCGCCTGGGCCCAGCACCTCATCCCATCCATAGGGCAGCCCCCTGCTTGCTGCGTGTGGCCTGTTCTTTCTTTAGGGCATGCAGGCCTCGGAGTTTCAGCTGCATACAGTTCTGGTTTTCTGCCCTCCCTGCCTCCAGCTTTGCAAGCAGTGGTTCCTGCCCTAGAGTCTCCCTCGCAAAGGGCAGGCCCCTCGTCAGCCTCAAATGGGTATCTTAATGAGGCTCCTGGGGAAGCGAACGCTTGGTCTTGTTCACTGAAAGGAAATGATCTCGCGTGGCCCAGAGCACCTTAAAGTGCAGCTGGGCCCAGAGCTGGCTTCCAGGCCCTTACCTCAGGTGAATATTTTTATTGCCGATCGACAAATGTGTTTCTGAAGCAAAGCTCCGTGGAAGGTTTCATGACCAGGGTTACTGGGAGGTGGAAATGTGAGAAGATTGACTGACGTATATGCCGCTGGTGTCACTTCTACCACTTACATATGAAGTTTGTTTGGAATGGGGTTTTGATCCTTGAAAACACTTCAGAAAAGTCTTGGTGACTATCAGGTCAAATTCTGTTAACTAAAGAAAATATTGTAGAAAAAGACCTTTTGAGGAGAAATCAAGGAACAGCCTGTGCAACTTGCTGGGTCACTCAGGGCACCCCAGGGTAATCACTTTCAGTCGGGCTCAGCCTGGGCACCCTGGGGCATGGCTCTGAGAGGAGTCCCACCCGGGGCAGCCTGTGGCATCACTGGGACGGTCCGTATCCCTTAGGTGTAGGGTGTGGCTGGGTTAGCTGGGATGCCTCCAGGGTTAATTACCTGCAAGGCCTCTACCAATAATCTCTGAGCAGACTCCATGACCTGCTAAAACTGCTCCGTGTGGAGGGGGGACTGTTTCTGAACTGCTGACATGGCACAGTGTTCATGTTCTATGGCTGAGCCCCCCTGCTTCCTCAAACCATCGATGGCCGCTCGCAGCTGGCACCCACACTGCCCACATTGCACACGAGGAGGTCAGATGTGTTCAATACATCAGGGCCAGACAGGCGTGTGCTAAAGAAACTGCTCAAAGCAGCTCAAGGCCTGACGTGAAGCAGGCCCCTAGGCAGGCACTGAACCTCTCTTGCAAAGTCACTGCTCATAGGCAGAGTGTGCTGTTTAGATACAACATTACACGGCGAGTGTGCCAGCTCCGCGTGCACAGGTTATCACTAACACACTTTTCTCCTTCATCGGGGTGATAACTCCTCCATGGTCATTTTCCAATAGCGGCCACTGAGTCTTCACAGTTTCTAAAATCACGTGCCTTCCAAGCCCCTGTCACAGCCATGTTCCAGGGAGCTCAGTTCTGGTGCACACGTGGGCAAAGAGGAACCTGCAGTGAAACTCACGTCGACAAAAAGGAGACGCTTTGATGGGGAAGATTTTCTCCTCTGAAGTCAGGTCTGTCTCCATGCAATTTCCTCTTCGGATCCCAGTGTTTGCACTGGTGTCAGTGACCTTGGGCTTACTATGGCTCATGGTACCATCTAGGCCTGTGAAGCGGCACCAGGCTTCCCTCGCCACCGAAGTGATAAAGGTTGGTCCAGAGCAGCCGTCCAGAGAAGTGGTGACCTCTCCCCTGCTCTGTGATCCAGCAACACCCGCAACGACATGTGCAGCCTGAGACCCAAGTGGGCTTCCCCACAGGAAGAGGTGATGGTGGCTGTAAGGACCTGCATTTCATAGCTCTAAACAAGGAGACCTCAGAAGGCATCCCATACAGCCTGGTGAGCTGTAGTTGAGAAGAGGTGACTAAGGTCAAACAATATAAATCAAAAGGATTGCAGCCCTAGATGGTTGGGATTAGTGGATAGAGCACTGGCCTGCAAACTGAAGGGTCCCGGGTTCTATTCCTAGTCAGGGCACAGGGCAGGGTTGCATCTGAATCCTCATTTGGGGGTATGCAGGAGGCAGCCAATCAATGATTCTCTCTCATCATTGATGTTTCTCTCTTACTCTCTCTCTCTTTATCTCTTTCTCTCTCTCTCTCTCCCCTTCCCCTATGAAATCAATAAAATCTTTTTAAAAAAACAGAATTGCATTGGCCCCAAATAGCAATTTCCAGGTGTACCTCTGGGTCCGCAATCAAAGCTGGTGCCACAACCACAGGAGGAAAATTGGCAGCGCCAGGCATTCCCAGGCTCTGCAGTTTCTGGCACTTCGATTCTAAATGGAGCAGAAAACTCAACTGATTCCCCTGAAACGTTGACTTAACATTAATAAAATGTTCTTAAATCACCCTAACAAAAGGTCGATGATCGAACATTAAATCTCACTGAAGTAACACCCTTGGGAAGGGTACTCTGTGCCATAGCATCATTGTCAGCCAGCACTGATGGAGGAGAGCTATTGGTTTGGGCTCTGAATTCCATTCGCTTTGAGAAAGAATCCCTATGAAACTATCCCTGCAACAAACCCAAACAGTGATCCCACAGGAGTGAGAGCGAGCTGGGAGAAGCGGTGTAGGAGGCGGGCCTTCACTCCCCGTCATGGATTTTAATGACAAAGACATCAGCAGCCATGCCAGGCAGCACACTTACACCTCCAAGAGGAGTGGAGGTAGAGTGAACGGCCTGGAAATATTGGCTTTCCACGCAATCAACAATCCACCCAAAGGGAAACACATGGTCTGTAACTTGAGGTGTGCTGACCCCAGTCCTCGTAGCTTCTGATTCCAGGGAGTGTGCCTATCCCTGCGACCCCTGATCTGATGGAAAATCATCACTCACACAAACCGCCTGTCGCACATCAGAACCAGCTGACGGTGGGCGAGGATCTCGAAAGCTCTCATAAGCTCTCGTCTGCTTTCCCCACATAGGACAGTGCATGTCTCAACTCCAAGACTCGCTGTGGGAATGTACTATTCTTTACTGCAGTTGCCTTTTTCTATGGAATATTTTAAATGTAATTTTTCTCAGTGTAAGGGGCTTATATCATTTTCTCCTCCTCCTCCGTCCTAGCGGAATGTTAGAACATTAGAGAAATTACAAACCATAGGTTCCGATTAATCAATCCACTCCCAGGAAGTCCCGATCTGCTGCTGAGTTCCAGAAACACTGTTGTGTTCACCAAGAATGTCACAAGTTTTCTCAATGGGTTTGACACGCTAACACAATGCAAAATTCAGAGAGAGAGAAGCCGTGCTCAGGCTTTGGGACTGGCAGGACCCCAGCTTTCACTGTGACTTCTGTTGTTCCCATGAAAAATGTCATAGGCTTGACCCCCATGTGAATGTTCTGTTACGCGTGGAAAATGAGAGACAACTTTAGCCAGTTTGGCTCAGTGGATAGAGCATTGGCCAAAGAACTGAAGGGTCCCCGGTTTGATTCTAGTCAAGGGCACATGCCTGGGTTGCTGGCTTAATCACTGGTAGAGGGTCCGCAGGAGGCAGCAGATCAATGATTCTTGTCATTGATGTTTCTAACTCTCTGCTCTTCCTTCTGAAATTAATAAAAATATTTTAAAAAAAGAAAAAGAAAATGAGAGACAGCTGCTGCTGTGGAGAGGAGGAAGCAGAACTCTAGTTGACCCGTGAGGAGTGTGGCCAAGAGGAGCCCGGCCGCTCACTCCGGGCCTTTCCGTCTGGGGCAGGCCACACCCACAGGGGGAGGCCACCCAGTCCTCGGGGCTCTCCGCTCAGGGAAGCAGCGCTGGGAAGTGCACAGGCCAGTGCACTGCAACCAGACTCGAGTTCCAGGCTCGGTGGCTCGGTGCAGGCAGCTTGCATGCCTTTATGGGCCTTGGTTTGCTTCACCTCGCACTGCCCAAGGTGACCTTGTTAGGGAGGAACTCACTGGGACCTGAGCCTGCCTGACCAAGGGTGCTCACCCACGTTTCCTTTTCTTGGTGAAGAAGCACGCCTCGCACGCAGTCGATAGCGATGATTTAGATGGACCTGGGTCGTTGGGAGGCTCCACTTTCCTCCTGATCGCTTTGCGAAACCGGGCAACACTCGCTTTGTAGAAGGGCAGCCTGGGCTCTGGGGCTGGGATATCTGCAGCTGCCACCTGCTCCCAGGACCTGGGCTTCCGCCTGCCCAGCCCGTGAGGAGCAGAACGGGAGCCTCTACCTCCAGCTGTGCCAATATCGCTGTGGGGTCACGGCCTCTGGCCCTGGAACACAGGACTGTGCTCTTTCAGTTCTTTATACGTCCTCTTCTTACCTTAATTTATGACTTAATGGCTGAAACTGCTGCTGAAGGATTAGAGCTTTCTCTTTCTTTCCTCCCCAGCTGGAGTATCCAAGACTCAGAAAATGTGTGAGCCTCCCCTGCCTCTGTCCTGGCTGTAGCTGGTGTCAGGGACCTCAGCAGGCCTTGCTTCAACTCGCTTCTCAGAAAGAAGTTAGACTTCAGGGAGGCAGTGGCCACATCCCATCCAGCTTTGCTGAATGAGTGAATGAATGAATGAATGAATGAACGAACGAAGGAATCAGTGACTTGAATTTCAGAATGGTTCATAGACACATTTCATTCATTTAGCAAATACCCAGTAACCTCATATGGTGGGCATATTCATTTAGACATCTAGAACGTTTTGCTGTCTATAAAACTATATATATTTTTTTACATTAGGCAATGTATTGCCATTGTTTTTGAGATCTTTCAAGGCCTTGAGGCAACATCTGTGTTTTTTTTTGTGTGTGTGTTTTTTAAATATTGGTTTTATAGAGAGAAAAGAAAGGAGAGAGAGAGAGAGAGAGAGAGCAAGAGAGAGAGAGAGAGAGAGAGAGAGAGAGAGAGAGAGAGAGAGGCGTCGATTTGTTGTTCCGCTAATTCATGCATTCACTGGTTGACTCTTGTATGTGTCCTGACTGGAGGTCAAACCTGCAACCTTGGCATCTTGGGATGATGCTCTAACCAGCTAATCTACCCTGCCGGGGCAACATCTATTTCTTTTAATGTACTTTATTTTCCAGAACAGCTTTAAACTTACAGGAAAATTGTGAAGATAGTATAAAGGGTTCACATACACCCCACACCCAGTTTCCCTTATTATTAGCATCATATGTTAGTCTGATACACTTGTTAGAATAAATAAATCAAAATTCATACATTATCATTCATCAAAGCCCACATTTAACTGACCAGGAATCAAACCCCAAAACCTTTAGGTGCAGGAATGCCACCTTTTACCTTTTTCTTTTCCAGAATCTCTGTATAATATTAGCCAAGTTCCTTGGAAGATTTTAAAAAAGTGAAGACACAACTTTTTTTTTTAAATAATAAGGCAAATTAAACTATAAACATGTAAGATATTTATGGACCATAAGCTAATACTATGAACAACTTTGGAGCAGTGCATTTGAAAATTTAAGTATAATAAATTTTAAAGAAAAAATGAATTAATATTTTGACTCAAGAAGAAATAGAGAGCCCGAGTAGCACACAATTAGTGAGTAAAT
Organism: Lasiurus cinereus; assembly: GCA_011751065.1. Classification (NCBI taxonomy): domain Eukaryota; kingdom Metazoa; phylum Chordata; class Mammalia; order Chiroptera; family Vespertilionidae; genus Lasiurus; species Lasiurus cinereus. The sequence goes on from JAAGEH010000289.1 coordinate 1,390,036, forward strand.
AGACTAAGTTACCATCATGCTCCAGCAAATGATAAACCAGGTGGTCCTCAGGTACTCCTTACCAAATATCCAGGAAACGGACAATATTACACGTTATGCCTGAGGTAGAGAAAAGGGAGGACAGTTTGTGAGGCAAAGACAACCATGATAAGGAAACAGACAAAGGCAGCACAGGAGAGAAAAAGTATGCCCTGGCTGGGGAGGGACTGCTGGGTGGGTGGCATTCCTAAAGGTTTTGGGGTTTGATTCCCGGTCAGGTCATAAGCCCAGGTTTCAGGCTCAACCTCTGGTGGGGAAGGTGCAGGAGGCAGCTGAGTGATGTTTTACTCTCACATTGATATTTCCTCTCTATATATTTCTCTCCCCCTCCCTTCCTCTGTCTCTAAAAATCAATACAAAATCTTTAAAAAAAGAAAGAAAAAGAAAAATTAGAGTGTGTTCTTAGTCTGGACTATGAGACCATAAATCCAAGACAAATATTTTATGGTTTTATTCTATATTCTAGGGGGCTCAGTGCATGAATTTGTGCACCTTGAAAGGAACTGTGGGCTGCAAGGCTATAGTGGGCACAATAGCCGGTCTCAGCCCATCCTCTGTGCCCCCACCTGGTCTCTCCTGCCACAGCCCTGGTCCCACATCACCACTCCCACACAATGGCATGGAGCAATTTGGGCTGGAGCCAGGTGCTGGCAGAGGTGCAAGTAGCAGCTCCGGTGCCACCTGCAGGCGTGAGTGGAGCTGGTGCTGGCAGTGGATGTGAGTGGCGGCTCCAGTGCTGTGGTGGGTGGGAGAGGCAGCTGCCATCCCCAATCATTCCTCAGGAACAGGGGGTAGTGGAGAGGCCCTAAAGGGTGGTCAGGGCTGGCAGACAGCACTCGCACCCACTGATGCTGCCAAACAAGTGTGAGTAGGGCCGGTGTTGGCAGTAGGTCTGATCACCAGGTGGGACTGTGGCACGTGGGAACAAAGAATTTTCAGTAACCACCAGAGACTTGCCCTGATGACAGTGACTGGAACCCTGCCTTGGTCTGGCATTCCTGCTCACCTGTTCCACCATCCCACTGCCACAGCCAACACCTGCCATGTTTTGCACACCACCTGGTGGTCAAGGTATGTTATAGTGATCAGCTATTCCGCAGTTCAGTCTATTTGCACATTAGGGTTTTATATATATATATATATATATATATATATATATGGTTTTTATAAATAACTTCATATTCTCTGAATATTTATATAAAATACATATTTTTTTGGAAAATACATATAAAATCAAGACTTGTACAACAAACCAGATGTTGGTATTGCCATACATTTTTATCTCACCCAAAGCTCAGTTGTAGTAACTATTTTTATCACAGACCCTTGTGAGTCTTTTTTTTTACCTTTAATTTCATTTAACCAGAACTTGGAATAAGCACAAAATGGTAGCTTGTTTAGTCCTCTACAGACCCTTGTGAGTCTTTTTTTTTTACCTTTAATTTCATTTAACCAGAACTTGGAATAAGCACAAAATGGTAGCTTGTTTGTTTTTTAAACATATTTTATTTAATTTTTTTACAGAGAGGAAGGGAGAGGGATAGAGAACTAGAAACATCGATGAGAGAGAAACATCAATCAGCTGCTTCCTGCACACCTCCTACTGGGGATGTGTCCGCAACCAAGGGACATGCTCTTGACCAGAATCGACGCAGGCCAACGCTCTAGTCACTGAGCCAAACCAGTTAAGGCCGGAATGCTAGTTTTAAAGGCGTTTGCTCAAGTGCCCCCAGGAAAGAATGTGGGAAACTTAAGACATTCAAGCCCCGGAGGGCTCACCCTTCTGTGGCCGCCACTTCAGCCCCCTGAGCTCTTCTAAGGCAGCTCACAGAGCTCAGCCTGCAGATGGTGACTTGTCACCTTCCCTGTGATGTGACGGGATCCCTGAAGGACACTGGGTGGAGATGGGCCTTTGTTTCCTCACAGTTCCCCCACACAGGAAGAAGGAAGCACTCACCAAAAGCCTTGGTCTCGGCTCTCTTGGATTCAGGGGGTGGGGATGGGTTATGAAGGGAGAGGTAAAGAGAAGCCAGAATGACCTGTGTGTAACCCCCATCTGTGTTACATGGCACTCCAGGTAGAAACTGTCCCCAAGTTTCTGCCTGGAGCGCCAGCTGTGCTTGCCAAAGGTGGCCCTGATTAGCGTGGACCAGCAGCACATCCCACCCCGTGCAGTGCTGATGACAAAAGTTAACAGAGAATCCCGCACACCTGCCCAGGTCACGTTCTCTGCACTCACCTTGAATCTAGTTCCTAGAACCTGTGTGCATTATTCCTTAGCAATAGGGAATTCCTATTTGGGGGGATTCCTCCCAGGAGTGCTGGGGAGGCAGCAAAGTCTGGACACATTTGATTACGTGACAGAGAGGCTTTGCTGCCACCTGTTCCATGGGGAAGCCAAGGTCACACGCACAGTGCCAGAGGCAGGGGTGCCAGAGGCAGGGGTGCTGGAGCCTGGGGCGCTGCTGTGGGCTCTGCGGGAGGGGAGACAGGTGTCACGAATGTGGGCCAAACAGCAAGTTCAAGGAAAAAAGCAAGAGGCAAACTGTGTGTTTGGTGTCATTCCCCATTTGATCCCAATGAGTGATGGGAAGTATTGGTTTATGTGCAGGGAATACAACCAGATTGCTGTCCTTTTTTTGAAGGCTCCCATTTCATGTTGTGTTTTACTAATGCCATTTTTAAACATTACTGTAGGGCAACATTACTGCACGTCAAACTTGAGGCCCACAATGAATATTTTTGCGGCCCAGCCAATGTAAGGGATGTAAGAAATGGTTTAATAAAAAATTCATAACTTAATTTTTACAATGTCCTGTTATACATAATTATTAATAATGAACTACAACGTTCACTAATGACTGATGACTACACCCTTGTTGCATTCATTTCTCTTACTCACCTTACACGCAGGCGCACCATTTCTCTCCACTAATACCAGCAGCAAATATTTTAGCAAGAATGGCCACATCATTAGTCTTGAACTGACTTGTTTGGTATGCACAAAAGGAAATATTTCGCTTTCAGAGAACAAGAAAAATTGGTTTATTTGCATTACGCTTATTAATTTGTGCAGTTATTTAGTGCCTGGTAAGTTAATACTCAAGAAAAAAATATGAATTTTTATAAAAATTTTCTATTATTTTATGTTAACAATGACTCATTTATTCCAGCCCTTTGTATTCAGCATGTATCTATTGAAATAGACCTCCGTTTCTATGAAAATTGAAGCTTTTTTTTTTTTTGCAGCACATCCACTTACACCTTGTGTATTTGGCCTTTGGGTTTGACATGCTTGCTGTAGGAATTAGGAAAATCTATTTTTAAAGTGGAAAGGGGGTGTTGGGTCCCTGCTCCCCTCCGCCCTGTCCCAGGAAGAGCAGGAGAGGGACAGCCATCTGGCCATGGCCACTGACGCCTGGTCTCTGAGGGGAGGCCTGGGTCCCGCCACCCATGTGCCTGCCCCTGGCAAGGAGGGTTCACCAGCCTGCAACCGGGAGCTGGGCAGGGGCTGGGCGAGCTTCCTCAGGCCAAGGACATAGGAAGCATTTGCAGGGAACAAAGGTGTCCTGAAGGGAACCGGTAAATTATTGATAGCAAGTTCTTCCTGTGCCAGAAGTAAGGGCTTAAAACAGTGAGCAGAAGTCCATGGACTTTAGGTGAACTTGCACCCTCAGTTCTGGGAGTGCAGCCTGAGCTCCTCCTTTGAGGCAGGGCCTGAGACTCATCAGCACACCCTGGCTCTCCCTGGAGCCCTGGGCTGGGTCCTAGACTGCACTCTCACTTGCTGTGTGACGTGTGTGTGTGTGTGGGGGGGGACGTGACTTAACCTCTCTGATATTTGTTTTCCACATCAGTGATGAGTGGGCAGTAACATCATCTGCCTCTTACAGTTGTCAGGGGGTTAGCCATACAATGCCTCTGTTTAGGATGTGACTGCAGCTCAGGGCCAGAAGTCATGAGGCTCAGCAACTATCTGCCTTTAAAAAAACATGACAAAGAGATTAATGGGGGTAGGGGGTGACCTATGGAATACCTTCCTGAATAAAGATTAAAAGAAAAAAATGACAAAAGAAGGCAAAACAATGGCAAAACAGAACCCAAACCAGAAAACACAAAAGCATTACGGGTTTATTGGCATTCTATTACCGACTCATTGTATTACATGTAAGCATTACAGCAAATTCTGTATCATGAGCAAATATCAAGCAAGGTGTGATAGAGCACAGACACCATGACAATGAAACTTCGGCGTGGTTGGAGGAGCTTAGCCACGTTTTCGAAATGATTTCTCTTCTGCCTCTGGCCCTCCATGCTCACCCATGTGAATAATCATTAAGATGTGTCTAGACAAAGCTTTGAAAACATTTAATCCCCCTCCCTCCTTAGGTCTATCTGCCTCTCCTGTGTTCCCTTGTAGGAAAGTCTGCTTCACTAACAAGCACTAGAGCCCAGGGCCAGGCAGGTGGAGGTGGAGAGACACACTCGGAGCCAGATGCACTCACTCGGCAACCTTGTGCCCAGGACAGAATACTCAGTGCTTTGGGTTCTGTGGCTGTTCACTGAGAATAACACCAATGAATTCTCTTCAGAGTCATTAGGGCCTAAACAGGCAGTCGGACATCCCTCTCACAATGCAGGACTGCTGGCTCCCAACTTCTCACCTGCCTGCCTTCCTGATTGCCCCTAACTGCTTCTGTCTGCAGCCTGATCACCCCCTAACCACTCCCCTGCCAGCCTGATTGATGGCTAACTGCTCCCCTGCCAGCCTGATTGCTCTTAACTGCCCTCCTCTGCAGGCCTGGTCCCTCCCAACTGCCCTTCTCTGTAGGCCCAGTCACCCCAGCTTCCCTCCTCTGCTGGCCTGGTCACCCCTAACTGCCCTCCCCTGCAGGTTTGATTGCCCCCAACTGTCCTCCCCTGCAGACCTGCTCCCTCCCAACTGCCCTTCCCTGCTGGCCTGATTGCCCACAACTGCTCTCCCTTGCAGACCTGCTCCCTCTCCTGCTGGCCATCTTGTGGTGGCCATCTTGTGGTGGCCATCTTGTGTCCACATGGGGGGCAGCCATCTTGTGTGTTGGAGTGATGGACAATTTGCATATTACTCTTTTATTAAATAGGATAGAGGCCTGGTGCATGGGTGGTGGCTGGCTGGTTTGTCCTGAAGTGTGTCCTGGATCAGGGTGGAGGATCCCTTGGGGAATGGGGTGACCTGGGAAAGGGGCCTGTGGTGGTTTGCAGGCTGGCCACACCCTTGGCAACTCAAGCAGAGGCCCTGATATCTGGGACTTATTTATCTTTTATAACTGAAACTTTGTAACCTTGAGCAGAGGCTAGGGCCAGCCAGGATAGGTGGAAAGCTTGGCTTCCATCCAAGCCTCCTGCTTGCTCTGTCACCACAGCCATCTTAGTTGGGTTAATTTTTATACTCACTCCTGACTGGCTGGTGGGTGTAGCTTGTGGGTATAGCTGAGGTGCGGTCAATTTGCATATTACTCTTTTATTAGATAGGATTCATCTTGGCAGCTTGCTTACTAAGAAGAGAGAGAAGGCAGATATTTTTAAATTGATGCTTAAAATTCATCACTTTCTCTCAATAATTCTGGACTGAAAGCAACACATTCATCCCACCTTTTAGTCATAAGATGGTTATCTTTTGTAGGCAGTTCTGACAGAATCTCATCACCCATAGCAACACCCACCTGCCCTGTCTCTGTTTTACACCCAAGTCTCCCCTCAGACACTTGCTCTACAGTCTGCAGGCTTGGGGCAACTCTGTGTCTGCAGAGGCTCATTGTATCCCTGGTCAGAGCCTCTGGATTCCACATTTCTAACGAGTTTCAGAAGTGCGTCTCCCTGTAGCATGAGGAAACGGTGAGAACATTTACTCTTATTTCTAAAGGGGCTTTTCTAGCACCCAGTAGCCCCTCTGCTCGAAGCTCCTCCCTCTCTCACCATGGGACGGCCGAGGCCACCCCAACCTTATTAGTGTCTGCCCAATGTCCGTGCCGTGGGACCGTGCCTACACCTGACCCTTCAGTCGTGGAGCCTGTTGTTTATCTTTGGAGGCTCCACTTTGAATATTTAAAAATATCTTTGAAAGAGCTCTAGGGGTGCATATGAAAAGCCATTCTAATTAACTTCCTCTCTGAATGTTGATTATGAAGTTTGTTTCTCAAAATTGAGGAGGAGGAAAGTAAACAAACAGAAATGAAGGAAATCTTCCCCAGATATGTGGCCCACTGTTCCCAGGAAACGAGTATCCGTCAGTGGGAGATAATGTTAATTACTCATTTTTAGAACTCCTCACCCGAGGACATGTTTATTTATTTTAGAGAGAGAAGAAGGGAGAGAGAAGTGGGAGAGAGAGGCATTGATCGGTTGCCTCCCCTACGTGCCCAGACTGACCCGAGCCCAAAACCTTTCTGGTGTAGAGGACCCTGTTCCAACCAACAGGGCCACCCTACCAGCAATGATTAGATGGTGATTAAGGTCAAATTTCCCAGGGGAAGGCTGGATGTTGGACAGAATCCCAAACCTTATGCAGTTGAGCTATGTTCGACCTCAAAGGCCCCTCTGAGGAAGAAATGAGGAAGGACTATATACCTTTCTCATCTCCTCTCCGCGCCCACCCCCTCTTCCCCCCTACCCACCCCCTGTCCAACTTCAACATAACAGGAAAGGCCTGATGAACCAGTTTGCTTTTCTGGCTGGAGCTCTGGGGAGTGTGCAGAGCCCAGGTCCCACGGACAAGTACACGCAAGCGGCTGAGCCCTCCAGTGCCCCTTCCCTCAGGCCCTCATCGGGGGGACACCCCAGGGCCAGCTCCTAGCCAAATTTCTAGGCATCCCACCATGTCAAGGGGGGAGGGAATGGCTTTGGAAGTGCCACAGATCCTGTTCTTCAAGGTCGATGCTGGTTTGGATTTGGTTCTGCTTTGACACCAGCCGGTGAGTAGAGACAGAGGTGCACCCAGGTGAGTCGCTGTGGCTTTCTGGAGGGAATGTTAATTTGGGGGCATAGGAATTGGGGCCTGTTTCCTCACATAGAAAACAAGGCTGTGCCTGGATGGTGTGGCTCCATGAACTGAGTATCATCCCAGGCACAAAGCAGTCACCGACCAGTAGGTCTACCCTGTCAGGGCACATGCCCAGGTGGCTGGGCTTGATCCCCATCAGGGGGCATGCAAGAGGCAGTCAAAAGAGGATGTTTCTCATTGATATTTCTAGCTCTCTTTCCCTCTCCCTTCCTTTCTCTCTAAAATTAATAAAAACACATTTTAAAAAATGAGGCTGTGGACTCAGTGGTACCTGCGAGGGGTTAGTTGGTATGAAAAATTCGGATTGGTTACAGGTCCATCAAAGCCCACAAGCTGGGCATGAAAGAAACTGTTTTCATTGAACGCTGTCTGAACTCCCAAACTATTAAGAGCCATTAAGCTGATTTCAAACCCTGGAGTTCATCTAAGCAATGATTTTATTTCAGTCACTTCATTTGGCTTCTCAGGGTTCCAAAAATCTAACTTTTCAAATGTGTTCTAATAGCAGAAATAAAGAATGCCTCTGTCCTTCCCAGCACAAACCCTTTACTGCATGTTTAAAAAACCATCTAGATATTGATGGTAATTTAACAAAGAAAATCCTCTGCTATCAGTTTTATTTATTCTGAATAGTTTAGATTAGTTGCCATCATTTAAGCAACTAATGACCGTTTAGACTCAAGTCTGTGTGCATGCAGACCTGGATTAGAAGACTCTGTTCCTGAAAACAACCATTTGAGCTCAGCCGCCCGGTTCAGTGGTTGAGCATCAGGCTCTGAACCAGGAAGTCATGGTTCGATTCTCAGTCAGCGTACATGCATGGTTTGTGGGCTTGATCCCCCAGTGGGGGGCATGCAGGAAGCAGCCAATCAATGATTTGCTTATCTCCCTCTCTGAAATCAATAATAAAAAAATAAAAATAAAAACCATTCAATATTTTTTCTTACCAGTTTGCAGTTATCAGTTATAGGCTGTACACACATCCTTAAGGAAACCCGAAATGGGCTTTAAGGATCGGTTGCTTTGATGTCAACGTTTGTTTCCTTTTGGAAAATGATCAAGTGACGTTCCCCTCTAAGAACTGACATATTCCAGCAAGGATTTTGGAGCCTGGGCAATTCCGCCACTTGCCTGTTGACTATGAGTATTTCTCTGGTGATCTCTTTTTGCACCTGAAAAATGAAGGGGCCCTAACCAGTTTGGCTCAGTGGATAGAGCATCAGCCTGCGGACTGAAAGGTCCCAGGTTCGATTCTGATCAAGGGCATGTGCCTTGGTTGCGGGCACATCTGCAATAGGAGGTGTGCAGGGGGTAGCTGATCAATGTTTCTCTCCCATCAATGTTTCCAACTCTCTATCCTTCTCCCTTCCTCTCTGTAAAAAATCAGTAAAATATATTTTTAAAAAATGAAGGGGTGCACTTTAGTGTGTGCTCAGACTGTGCTCCCCTCAACGTGGCTCCGCCCATCCCAATGGGGCTCCTGTACCATTCTCCACACATATACCTCAGCTCCGTGGACATGAGGGAGTGCGTCCTCACAGTAGCTACTTTCTAGTTCTTTTGTTAATTAGGAACCAATTTTTCTCTCTTGTTCTCAGTTCACCTGTGCTCTCCTGAAACCTCAGCACATTAGTAATGAAGCTTTATTATTGATAGGTTTTCTTTCTTTTGTTATGAGTGAGAGAAGTCTCACAACATGTCTCTAATTTTCCTACCATTTTTAAAAAGCAAACTTCACTGGGGCATGAAAGAATGCCTGGATTTATCCAGAGAATGTAGCAACCACCATCGCAGCAACTGGAGATGCCAACTCGGTGAAATTGACTTGGCCTGGTTCCTGGGCCGGCTGAGTGTGGAGCCTGCCACCCTCGGAAGCTGCAATAAGGCGGGTTCACTGGAGTGGATTTAGCGCTTTGCTGGGTGAGAGCATATTTGTGAGTCATGGGAGACCGTGGATTCCCCTTCCAAAGGCACCACGCTCATAATCTAAGAGGGAACATCAGTGGGACATTATTAATTTTGAAGGTTTACTTTCAACCAACCAAGTTTTTCTAGGCTGGTTACACACGTCCTTATAAAATGTTATTTCAGGTGTCAGTGCTGTGTTGTCATTTTGATTTGGTCTAAACACAGATGAGTTGGATGGTCCACACACGGCCAGAGGGCGGGCCGTGTAAAGAGGGGCGTTTGTTCCTAAGGGGGCAGGGCATCTGTCATGAGGACCGCACTCACACTCCCTGGGCCAGAGCCATCTGCCCCGCATGGAACGCACCTGTGCTCATCCCTAGGGAAGGTGGAGCTAGCACGTAGGGGGCAAGGGAGCTATGAAGGGTTATGCCTGTCTCCACCTGGAGCTACAGAAACACTCTGTAACTGAGAATCACAGAGTTCCGCCAAGGACAATGTCTTACGATGGAAGGGAGCCTGTAATGTCATCTGACCCGAGTCTGCCCCACCTAGTTGTATACATGGGCAGGAACAGGTGTTCCTGAAGCCACAAAACTCAGGCGACTGCAAGTCCCGACCTGTCCAAGTCCTGGTTCTCACAGTCTGGTGTATAGCACGTGCGGAGAAAGAGACCACCTGGGACTGACCTTCCAGGGCCTTTGACACACGGACACTATCACTTGTGGTCTCAGCTTTGTCTGACATCTAACTGACTTTTTAAAGATTCATTAAAAATCAAATGGAGAAGTATCAGACTGTTGATGTTACAAAACAGCCGCTTCGGGCGTTTTCGTTACTAATCATATGCACACAGAAAACACGTGGAAGTACCCCAAGTTTGTACTTAAAGGAGGAGCTTATTTTAAACAGAGATGTACTGGGTTGTTCAGTACAAGATGCTGGGCACCCGGAGCCACAGTGCTTGGCTCATCCTGTTCCATGACAACCAGTCCTTTGTACTCTCTCAGTGCTCGCAACTGTGTGCTGTTCAATGTCAAAGCGCGAACCTTAACACCTGTCTCCAATGCCATGGCAACTTCAGGGAGATGCGCCATGTCTTTCACTATCAAAAAAGGGTCAGGCCGAAACCAGTTTGGCTCAGTGGATGGAGTGTTGGCTTGCCGACTGGGGGGCCCGGGTTTGATTTCGGTCAGGGCATGTACCTTGGTTGCGGACACATCTCCAGTGGGTGGCGTGCAGGAGGCAACTGATCGATGTGTGTCTCTCTCTCATTGATGTTTCAAATTCTCTATCCATCTCCTTCCTTTCTGTAAAAAATCAATTAAAAAAAAAAGAAGTCAGGCCCACTGCCAAAGTGCCTAAGGGCGCAGTTCGGGGGACAGACATTAACTGAATACACCAACGTAGCTGCTTGGGAAAATGAGCAGAATGTACTCTAATATCTTTAATTTTATGTACATGGATATAATGTGTCAACTCTGCACATGAGATACATACAGCATTTAATCCACTCAACAGAGAAGCATGTACAATACAACTGACCAGAGCGCCATCCACATCGTAGACTTAGATCCGATCTACACTTTAATAGGAGAATTGAATAGTTTACAATCATAGACACACTGACATTTAAAATAAGACTTTATAAAATAATTTATATCGATATATCCTAGCATCTATCGAGAGGCTTGCATTTGGGGATGTGTGCAATGAGTGGCATCTTTTAAACTTTCAGGTAATAAAATAATTTAGAAGCAGTTCATGCAGTGGTCAGAGTGGGGATGGCAGCTCCTTCGGGGGGAGGAGGGGCCTCCCTGTGACATCACATACCAGGCACCCTGGGCACGTGAGGACCAGCCTCCCCTCTCGAGGGGACACCAGCATCCATAGACGCCTGCGGACCCCCTCCCTTGCGCTCAGCTGTGGGCACTCACGTCTCTCCCGGAGGCCCTGGGATAGGTCCATGTGACGCACCGGCATCCAGGTCACTAGCAGACCCTGCGGGTTTTGATGACTTTGCTCTGGTACTTGACGGAGTGCCCGCCGTGCCCCACGAGGTACACGTCCAGCAGATAGGCTTTGCCCGGCTGGAGGCCTCGGATGGTCTCTGTGGTCACCGCCCTCTGTGGGTTCCGGCTGTGGAAGTACTTACAGAGCACCTTCTCCGACTTCTCCCTCATGTCTGGTCCCAGGCACTGGTTCTGCTCTCTCTTTCTCTGGCTGTCGCTGTACGTGTCACCCACCTCCTTCTTGTAGACGCAGAACTTGTTCCTCTCCTGGGTGCCCAGCCAGGCCACAGTGGCTGACGAGCAGGTGCGCAGCCTGTCGAAGGCTTTGATCCGCGTGTCCTCAGGGAGGGACGGGAAGGCGTGCTTGCCAGGCCGAGTGCTCGCCAGGACCTTCAGCACTGACGCACCCTTCCTGTTCCCCTTCAGCCGGAGGAGGTACTTGGCTTTGGGCCTGCCCTGGAGCAAGAACTGCCGCATGCCCTCCACGCTCTGGGACAGAACCAGCTTCCCGTCTCGGCGCACCTGGACCTGCACGGCATCCAGGCAGGAGTGGACGAAGAAGGAGACCTTCTGGTGGGAGGAGATGGGAGCGAACCGAAGCAGCTTGGCCTCCCTCCTTTTCACAAACACATCAGTCACTTTCCCGTCCTTCAGCTCCACCGTCTTCTGCGCGGCCTCCTCCCTGGTCCTGGCGAAGGTGCCCACGTAGGCCGTGCTCATGTTGCTGCGGCTGTTGGCCACGAACACGTCAAAGTAGTACTGTGTGTCAGGCTTCAGGTCCGAGACAGTATAGATGTTCTTGTTTCCTATGCAGACCTTCTGGATGTCAGCCTGGGGCCGAGAGTGCACCAGCCGGCCCAGCCTAGGGGGTGGCTTGGCCTGGGGACCGCGCTCCTTGCCGGGGTTCTCCGGAGGGAACCCGAAGTGGGCAAAGTCAAAGGGGCTGAAGTCCAGGCCTGGCTTCGGGGCTGTCATGAAGGCGTCGTCCACGCTCAGCTTCGCCTCCACGGCACACAGGCTCTTGAAGTTGTGCTCCCGGCTGATGACCACACAGTACTGCACGGGCTGCTGCAGCCGGGAGGCTGTGGGGCTCGGCTTCCAGGCCAGCGTGGCCGTGGTGCGGCCCAGGGCCATGACGTCCACCCTGGGGTCATAGGGCAGCTCTGGGTAAGGCTGGTCGGACGCAGGGGTGGTGGTGGCATAGACTCGGAAGTATGCGTCCTTCTCCGTGGACAGCAGCTCCAGCTGGTACAGCCCGGATGGGGCGCCGGCTGACACGAAGGACTCCACGTCGTTGCCTTGGTAGGAGAGCAGCTCAGAGCCGGCCTCGCGTGTGGCCTTCGGCCTCTGCTTCTCCAGCGGCTCCGGCTCCTGCTCACCTGGAAGACATAGCAAAGGCGACGGTCAGGGCCCGGCTGCGCGGCCACTGCAAACCGTGGGCTCAAGACTCCCGTGTTCTCCACCATCATAGCAATGCCTGTTGCCAGCAGAGAACTGGGAAACACAGATCAAGATTTAAAAAACTGTCCCAGATGTCCTGGCTGGTTTGTTTCTGTGGACAGAGCCACAATCTATGAGCCAGGAGGTCACTGTCCGATTCCCAGCCAAGCCACATGCCCGGGTTGTGGACTTAATCCCCAGTGGGAGGTGTGCAGGAGGCAGCGGTTGATGATTCTCTCATCATTGATGTTTCTCTCTCCCTCTCCCTTCCTCTCTAAAATCAATACAAATATATTTTTAAAAAATAAAAGTCATTCTAGTCAGGGACCATGAGCAGCCTTTTATGAAGATTTTGGGTTATTCCCATCCAGTCTTCATTTTTTAACATATTTTTCACCCTCATTTTTCTTTGTCACCAAATCACATTCTTCTTCATGCATGAATGCCTCTAGACAAACCTCCATTTTTGAATCCTGTTTTCCTCACATAAGACTATAGCATAAGGATAAGACTGTGGATAATTTCTGACCGTCATAGATGGTACTGTGAGATGTGTGTGAGGCTGTTGTGGTTTCTAATTCTTTCTCAGGAGAGACTCTGATGAGTGGAATTTGTAGGTCACAGACTGCAGCCCTTTGAGCAAGAGCCCCTCCCCCCATCTGCTTAAGGACGGGATCATCCCTTCAGCTGCATCCAACAGCCTGCCCCTCCCTAATCTCCTGTTGTTGGCGCTGGGCAATCTCCAGAAGTACAGAGTGGGAAGCACAATAAGCACACCCCGTGTTCCATGTTGGGAACCATGTCCGAGAGTGATGCGGGGAAGGCACTGAAAGCAAATCAGCTGCCACAGAGATCAGTGTGGGGATGAGAGCAGGCCCCGTGGGAACCCGCCTTTCCCAACTCACCCTGCAGGGGAACAGGGTGGGTAGGATCCTGTATTTAAGCCAAGAGATCAGGACTACTAGTTTTCTCTCTCAGCCTCATCCCCCTTCATAGCTGTCAGCCCCAGCGATCCCACAGCCCCAGCTCTGATGCCTCACCCCTGCCTGGAAGCACCCTCTTGGCCCCCGTGCTGGCCCTTCTCATGCCCTTGTGTCTTAGTGGCTTCCTGTCACTGTCATCAACACCTCCTTCTGCTGCCTACCCCATGCCTCCTGCGATGTTCTTCTTGCCCTGGACTCAGGTGCTCGACGCCCTTTGCTTGTCTCCATGTCGCCACCCTTTTGCCCCAGAGACAGAGGTTTGTGACCTCGGCTGCCATCAGTCACTGCGGGTGCTGAGTCCCAAAGCCCAGGCCCCAGAGTGGTGCTCAGACCCACTCGAAGCCCAGGGCATTCTCTTTACCTCAGTGGGGACTCCACGCTCAGGCAGGACGGAACCCACAGTCAGAGGCAGGTAAAGACATCACCTCCTCCTCCCCCACCCCCTTGTGCCTCCCTGACCTTTCATTCCCCTAAGGCCATTGATATCCAATGCCACACTGTCCTCCGGCACCACCCCCATCATCTGGTGCTACCCTGTCCTCTGGCACCATCCCCATCACCTGGTGCCACCCTGTCCTCTGGCATCATCCCCACCTTCTGGTGCCACCCTGTCCTCCAGTGCCATCATCTGGTGCCACCCGCACCCCTTTGCTGCTCCCCTGAGTCCTGGCCACTGCTTCCCTGTGTCCTGCCCACTGCTCACCTGAGCCCTGCCCGCTGGCCTCCTCCGGGAGCTCCTGCAGACTCAGCCGCCACTCCAGGGGAGTGTCACAGGGGGTCACAGTCACAGACAATGGGGTGTTGTCCTCTTCCACCACAAAGAAGTATCTGCAGGAGAGGGGCCATCAATCAGACAGAGGATCCACTCTGACCCCCAGCTGGGCTAGGGAATCCACAGGCTAATTCCATTCATTTCACAGGGACTGGACCTGGCCATCTGACAGGACCACGATGCTCGCAGCATGAACCACGGGACTCCATCAGCCAAATCCGCAACCACGCTTACCAGCATCATGGTGTGAAGGAATAAAGAGACACTGAGCTGAAATGCGTAATGTGGGTGCTACTTGAATTGAAGAACCAAAGCTCTTTGGGGTGCTGTTTAACCTAGGCCCCGCCATTCCAATCAGGCACAGCCAAGAGAAGCCCGCAGGCATGCTGACTGGCAGCTACTGTATTTTCCAGAGCGTCGCAAATAGGTTTCCAAAGGACCAGAGGGCACCCTAGCAGTCACCACTGTTTCAAACGCTCCCTCTCCTGGCAGCGCCCTCTGAAAGGCCTGCTGGGCTGCCTCTGTGGGATCGCTGCTTGGACCTTTACCCACAGTGCCACAGCCTTCGGATAGAGGGACCCAATCTCACGTGAGAATATTTTAAAAGTAAAGATTAACATTTCAATCAGTGGAAAGACTCACCCTCTGCCACTAAGACTTTCTGTTGGAATTAAATAACCTAGTGACTTTAAAACAAATTTTAAGAAATCAGAATCCTGCTCTCTACTTCCCCTGAATTTTTTGCGGAGCCTCATGCGACTTTTCAAGGATGATGCACATGAGGACAGAGTGGTACTAGATGATGGGGGTGGCACCAGAGGATAGGGTGGCACATTGCTCAGTTGTAACAGCCCACGGCCTTCTCTGAGCAGCACAGATGGTTTCCTCCACCGTTTCAGAGCCCAGAGCCTTGCCTGTGGAGCCAGTCCTCCAGCTCAGCAAGCCCAGAGCTGCTCACAGCCCCCTGCAAAGCCTACCTCCTGGCCTGCACCTCCTGGGGCCTCCTCTCTATGTTCTCCCCATCACCACCCACCCCCTCTCCAAAGGACCACCATGGTCTTCTGCTCCGTCTGTCTCCTCTGGGGTTCCCTCTAACCCTCCAAGCCTTTGGTCATCCAGGGACAGGACAAGGCCTGTGCCTGCACCCCTGCCCTCTACCTGTGCACCCCCCCCGACCTGCACACTCCCCCTCCAAATGCCCCCCTACCTGTGCAAGCCTCCCTCCACCTATGTGCACCCCTCTACCTGTGCACCCCCTTCTACCTGTGTGCCCCCTTCTACCTGTGCATGCCCCCTCTATCTGTGTACTTCCCCTCTACTTGTGTGCACCCCTCTACCTGTGTGCGCCCCCTCCACCTGTGCGAGCCTCCTCCACTTGTACGCACTCCTGTGTGATCACACTGGGCTCATGGCTTCTCCTCTTCTTTGTGAACTATTCCCAAATCTCCACTGTCAGCCTGAACTCTGACCTCAATTTAGGTACAACTATCTCCTTCCATCTTCACTTAGATTTCATTGGGAGTTTAAACTTAAGGTATGGAATCCAAACTTCTTATTCTCACCCCCGTCAGCTCCTCCTGCATTCTGTCCCTGCTCATGAGTGAGCCCGACCTCCCAGTCACTCATGGCAGTGTAGGATCCTCCTTGCTCCTTCTTCCTCTCCCCCCCCCATGTAACTGACCCAGAACACAGCTGGCTCTGCCTTTACAATATCCCCAAGCCGTCACTCTGCCGCCCCTTCCATGCCACCCTCCTACCCAAACCACTTCTCTCCTAAGCACTGTGATAGCCTTCGACTGGTCCTCTTGCTCCCGGGACCCCCTACTCATTTACCCCCTTCCAGGGGCAGTAATCCTTGAACAGCCATCAGCACACACCACTCCCCCTGCTATAACCCCAATAGTATCTCCTTTCATTTAGAGCAGTGGTCCTCAATCTTTCTGATGCTACAAACCCTGAATACAGTTCCTCATGTTGTGGTGACCCCCAACCATAAAATTATTTTCGTTGCTATTCAAAACTGTAATTTTGCCACTGTTGTGAATCATAATGTAAATATCTGTGTTTTCTGATGGCCTTAGGCGACACTGCTAGCGGTTCTCAACCTGTTGGGACCCACAGGTTGAGAACCGCTGATTTACAGTAAAAGCCACAGCCCTGCCGGTGTGGTTCAGTGTTTGAGCATTGATCTATGAACCAGGAGGTCAATTCCTGGCCAGGGAATATGCCTGGAATGCAGGCTCAGTCCCTCGTAGGAGATGTATAGGAGACAGCCGACCAATGATTCTATCTCATCATTGATGTTTCTCTCTCTCTCACTCTCCCTTCCTCTGTGAAATCAGTAAAAATATATTAAAAATAATAAAGAACACCACAGCAGGGCACTGGTGCACTTGGGAAATCAAAATCATTTTTAAAGAAAAATTCTAACTCACTCCAAGATTTTAAGAGACAAAAATAATTTGAAAAGTGAATGTGTCTGGCCAGAATTCAGCTGAGAATAATTCAGCTGAGTGACTAGATATTCCCATGCCCTTTCCCATTTCACAGCCTGAGTGATGAATGGAAAGACATCATGCCTCTGCAATGTCATCGCCCTTGCATTTGGGGCCTTCATTCTTGAGGATGTCATTAAAGAGATCGTGTTTTTTATTTTTTTTATTTTACTGATGAGTCAGCTCCTAATCTGTTACATTCATTCAAACAAATGACGTCATTCAGGCCACTCTGAAATGATGCCCAAACCATAGGCCACATCTGTCAACAGAGGAATGCTGACCCTCTGCTACCATTCTCTGACCAGAGGGTGACAAGCTACGTGGGCCATGGTGGGAAGTAGCCACCTTCCATTATCACTGTCAATCAAAAGTGAAGTGACAAGAGAAAGATGACTCAACCATCTGATGCACCGCAATCTCTGGACATTGGGTCACTGGTGGTGTGACACAGTCTTTCCCTTCAGAATGCCTGAGTACCCCAGCTAAACGGAGAAACCATTTCTGAAATATGGTTGAGGGGGGGGTTGAGGTACTGCAAAATAACTAACTTTATATATAATTAGCTTAATGAAGTACATATGTACTTAATTATGTAACATACTAGAGGACCGGTGCACGAATTCATGCACAGGTGTGGTCCCTCGGCCTGGTAGGCAATCGAGGTTTATCAGGAGGCCGGCTGACTGGGGGGAAGGGCTGCAGGAATGCACTGACCACCAGGGGGCAGCTCCTGTATTGAGCATCTGTCCCCTGGTGGTCAGTGAGCATCATAGTGACTGGTGGACCAGTCTTTAGGCTTTTATATATAGAGATATGTCATTTTTAAAGATCAGAATGTTTAGAAGAACTACATGAGCCCACTTTGATGAGGCTGGCATGAAAGTAAATGAACAGGTCCATTTTTATCACTGTTGGGTTTGATTCTTTCAGAATCTGATGATATCAGTCAAAGTCATGTTATCCTTCTAAGACTAACCACACACTTTTGAAGAATCTTGTGTGTTCATGAATCTCATTTTAATCCCAGAGAGCCCACCTTAGAAATTCCCCTCTGTCCTGAAGAAAAGAAAGCAATAATTCCCAAGGTAAGAAATGCAAAAATCGCCCCCCACCCAAAAGGTCACTGTGGGCTGGAACCGGAGCCCTCACCGAGGACTGGCAGCCGCTCCGCATTTTTCCTACTGAGAGGACACAGCCAGGCCACCCGAGGTTAACCACAAAGCATCCAGGCAGAGCGTGTTGGCTGACACCCCGATGAGCCGTAGAGAGGGAGGGTATCGGGGGTACCTCTTAGGTGTGTCTTGGAAGAGGTAGCTGCTGATCTCTGCTCCATCCGGGAGCACCGAGGAGTCGTGGAAGAAGGCCTTGTCACGGACCTGCATCTGGAAGAGCTCCTCATCACGCGTGGGCAACTTCTGGGCCCACGAGCCAAGTGGGAGCAGCAGCCACAGCAGCCACAGGGGCAGGGGCGCCATCCTGGGGGACAGGAAGTGGCACGTCAGTGCTGCGGGCAGACAAGGGTCAGCAGGTTCCCACACTGCAGCTCTGAAGGTTAGGGCTGCCTTATGCACTTTGGATCATGCACCTAATCCTCACAATAACTTTACTGGGTTTCCCTCCAAAGTACAGAGTGTCCCAAAAAAATGTACACCCGCTTTAACAGCTGGTAGTTCAATGTGAAAACAAGATGTATTTTAATAAACCCTGCCTTAACAATTATTCAAAGTGCGCATATACATTTTGGGACACCTGTATGTCCTGGAGTTGGTGATGGACAAGTAGAACTTCAGGTAGTGAAAGGACTGTGAAAGAAAAGGACCCTTGGTGTGGTGACCTCCCTGGTATTTAGAGAGGAAACCCAGCTTCACAATGGCAGGAGCCCATGTGGTCCCTGCTGGCACCTGTAGACAAATGTCTCAGAGTTTGACACCTACTGTGCGTTGCTGAGGGCCAGGAAAGGACCAGCACACAATAATTTGTTCATTTGTTGATTTTAGAGAGAGTGGAAAGAAGGGAAAGAGAGGGAGGAAGGGAGGGGGAGAGGAAGGGATTGGGAGGGAGAAGGGAGAGAGAGATAGAGAAACATTGATCAGTTGCCTCCTGAATGCATCCCGACCAGAAATTGAATCTGAAACTTAGGTGCTCAAGACGACACTCCAAACAACGAGCCATGTGGGCAGGGCCCTGCACAAAAGTTTGCATTTTTCCTCATAATCTGACTTGGCATTATACATGGACAGTAGTATTCTTACTCCCAAACTCAGATTCTCACAAACCCGAGCTTTCTGGAGATGATCAGGTTGAACTTTCTCACAAGTAAGGCAGTTTGTCCAACATCACAAGTCGAGTTCTTTGCCGCCTAATGGTTGTCGATTACCAGACTCAGTGACGGGGAGTTGGCAGCCTTTCCTGTACCAAAAAGTGGGCATGGATGCCCTTTGAGTCGAGGGAGCCGCTGCACAGTAGCCGTGGCTGGGTCATTTCCTATCAACAAGTTACTCTGTGGCACGTGTCAGGGACTTTCAGCAGAGACCCTGTGAGTCATTATGGACCCACAGCCACGGCCCACTGCTGCGGGGACACTGCCACGGACATCATCGTACAGTGTCTGTGACGCACAGCCTCACGCAGGCAAGCCCTCTCCCTGTCGATGTGGGGAGGCTCCACTCTCTCAGACAGAACGCTCTCTCTCCTCATCCCTCTGCAGCCAGCACCAGGGCCTCGGCGTTAGGGACACAGCGTTTTCACACTTTAAGCCCTTTAACTAGAGAGAGAGGCCTGTGGTCACCTACAGGGAATTGACGGTCAGCGCTGTTTCCAGTCATTCTGCAGCCAAGGCGCCGGGACACAGCCCTGCGGGCTTTAGTCTATCTTCTGCTGAGTGTGGTTAGAGAGGCCAGGCGAGGGCGCTAACTCACGAAGGGAATGCGCTCTCCTCCTGATGAGGTTTGAGAAGGAGCTCAGCACCTCGCTGGCTCACCACTCACTCTAACTTCTTTTTCCTGAACAGTGGTTCCTGCCCAAGTCCCCACAGCTCTGAGTCCCACAGCAACAGGGCCGTGCTCACCACTGGCCACTACCCCCAGTCCTTGTGATCACTAGTGGAGCGGGTTCTGTTCTCACACAGACAAACCTCCGTCCCCATCAGCAGACACCAAGGCGCAGTCCCAGGAGGACCTGACCACAGGGCCCTGGCGTCCAGCCACTGCAGTCTCTCAGGAAGCTGAGAGAACTTCTTACCAAAGGCCCCTCTGACCCCTTCGCTCCTGGCACTGCAACGGGGTGAAAACGTGAGCAACAGCTAACACACTTTCCCTCTCCTTTCAGCTCCTACCGGATGTGTGTCCTAGGCAAGCCATGTAACCTCTGTGGAACTCAATTTTCAAAAGGATTTGGGCAGATGACCTCTGAACTCTGAAAACAAATGATGATTCGGCTGGTACTAATCTCCTTCCCGACTCATTACCAGTTTAGGAATAAGACCAGGCCTTAAATAGCCTAAATATCCTGTCCCTCAGCCACCAGACGACACCAAGGCGCAGTCCCGGGAAGGGGTGGTCACGTGAGTGGCACCTGCAGACAAGGGTTGTATAGACAAAAGATGGCTGGATGCATCAAAATTCAAACTCAGGGAACCTGCATGAACCAAATAGGAACTGAACTCGTGGGACCCCAACTCACAGCCCTTAACCCCTCCTCTCTGCTGCCCCTCAATCTGAGCAGAATTGGACATGCTGCCACTGTTAAGAAATATTTATTTCAGTACAAGGAAGCATATTCAGCACACTTTGCAGTGGCACCCACTACACTCTGCTTCCCTGAGTGCAAAACTGACCTCTCTAAAGGGCCAGGAACTTGTTGTCCATACTGATTGGGGACTTGGAGCCAACATGCCCCTTGGCACCGCTTGAGAGTACCAGCCACTGCATATTTGCCCTAGAACCACTCAAAGCAAATAAGAAGCCCTATGAGGGACCACTAAGCGGCCCAGCCAGGACATTGGAGCAGAGTCAGCTGCCCCGTCCCTGGGTCCCTGGAAAATGCAGGTCAGCTCGGAGTTAGAAAGCCAGCTAGTTCTGAAGGTGGGGAATTCCCCAGCATCCTCCCTGCCCTGGGAAACACTTTCTCTTTATCCAATCAGCTCATTGTAAAAGATGGATTTTGAGTTAATAACAACATGAATAAATCTTGTTGTGTACACGCTGCATGCCACACACTCTTCTAAGTGCTTTACATACATGATATCCTGCAATGCTAGCAACCACCCTGTCATGTGGGCACTGTCATTTTTCTCCTTTCCAGAATAGTCAAACTAAGGCATGGACAGCTAAGACCCCAGAGCAGAAACTATGAACTATTTATCATGAGTGACTTTAGAGATGTGGTAAATATTGTTAATTATGTTTTCCTCTCACCAGCTACATAGTAATTTAATATTTAGTAAGGTGGGCCACTGCAGATGGTAAGACCATCCAGGTACGTGTTGAGACAGTTCCCCAAGGGCCTGTGGGCTGGTGTTTAGGTCTCCTGGGAGCAGAACAGGCTCCATGATGCTAGATTACCTTCTCCTGGATGTGTGTGTAGTGAAGAGCCTCGGAAGACAGAGCCTCCAGAGCAAAGAGCACGCATGATCGCTACCCACTATAGAAGGTGTGGGTTCCCCCTCTTGCACTGCTGGTGGGAATGTAGACTGGTGTAACCACTGTGGAAAACAGTATGGAGTTTCCTCAAACAATTGAAAATGGAGCTCCCATTTGACGCAGTAATCCCACTTCTAGGAATATATCCCAAGAAACCACTATGTTCATAGCAGCACAATTTACAACAGCTAAGATCTGGAAACAGCCCAAATGCCCATGAGCAGATGAGTGGATTAAAAAACCGTGGTACAGCTACACAATGGAATACGCTGCTGTAACAACATGAATGGAGATGGAGAGCATTATGCTAAGTGAATAAGCCAGTCAGAGAAAGATAAGTATCACATGATCTCACTCATTTGCAGAATATAATGAACAACATAAACTGATGAACAGGGACAGATCCAGAGGCAGAGAAGCATCAAATAGACCAACCAACCTCAGAGTGAAGACGGGGGCGGTAGAGAGATGGGGGTAAGAAATCAACCAAAGGACTTGTATGCATGCATATGAGCATAACCAATGGACACAGAAAGTAGAGGGGTGAGGGCATGTGTTGCAAGGGTGGGACTGACCGGGGAGAAGTCAATGGAGGGAAAAGAGACATATGTTATAATCTAAACAATAAAGAATTTTTGAAAATAATAAATAAATAAAAATGAAAAAGGTGTGGGTTCCCTGGGCTCAGGGCATGTCTCTCTTGTAATAAACCCACCACATAGGCTGGTGCCATCTGGCCCTTTTGTGCCGCCATCCCCTGAGAAGTGGAGGTCGGGGAGCCAGGGGGAGAAAATGCTGATACTGTGATCCAGCCACCGCTCTGAGAATGAGGTCCCTTATCTCTGACCCATGAGTCTGAGCCACCCAGCATCCAGAATATGCTGGCAAGCGAACCCGGTAGCTTACAAATCGGGTGGAATCTCAGGTCTTCACAGTTCTTGACTCTGAGCATTCACGTAGTAATTTCGTTACTAGCTTATCAACGTTACTGGCTCTGTGGACATTTTTATTTAGGTCACCACCAGTGGGGGACAGACTCAGCTTTATCTCTAGCTTTCTCTCTGTAACACACCTGCTTTCTCCAGCTAAAATTCTATCAGTTGGCACTTTTTATTTCTGAAACAAATTCAACCATTTTAATTGTCACATCAGTCATGGGCAAGAAGGATGCCTTCCAGAGAAGAGTATGACTCCTTTTTCCTCCGGTCTCTATTTTCCTTTTACTATGTGCATGAGAAGAGGGGTGTTAGCTGACCCTCCTGTAGTAACCACTTTACAATATATGAAAGTCAAACCATCATGGTGTACTCCTCAAACTTATTCAGTGATGTATGTTCATTACTTCTCAATTAAACTCAAAAAAAAATAGCACAACCCCAATACACAAGACTTAATACCTAATAGGAGTATAGTTTCCAAAATGTTATGGAATGACATTCATTTATTGTTGGGGGGAAATGTAGTCAGATATTAGAGGAAATTAATCATTTATTCAATTAGATCAGTTTATGGGCAAATTATTTTTAACAAGCTGTATTTAAAAGATGCACTGAATAGCCCTTCCTGGTTTGGCTCAGGGGACAAAGCATTGGCTTGTAGACTGAAGGGTCCTGGATTTGATGCTGAACAAGGGCACGTACCTCAGTTGGGGCACATGTGGGAGACAACCAATAGATATGTCTCTCTCACATTGATGTTTCTCTCTGTGTGTTTCTCTGCCTCCCTTCCACTCTCTCTAAAAATCAATAGAAAAATATTCCCGGGTTTAGATTAACAACAAAAAAAGAAAAGAAAAAGAAAAAATTCAATAAAACATATTTTAAAAATAAAAAAATAACCAAAACCAGTTTGGCTCAGTGGATAGAGCGTTGGTGGACTGAAGGGTTCCGGGTTCAATTCTGGTCAAGGGCATGTACCTTGGTTGTGGGCACGTTCCCAGTGGGGGGGTGTGCAGGAGGCAGCTGATTGATGTTTCCCCCTCATCAATGTTTCTAACTCTCTATCTCTCTCCCTACCTCTCTGTAAAAAATCAATAAAATATACTTAAAAAAATTTTTTAATTAAAATTAAAAATAAAAGAAGCATTGAATATAGCTAATCAAAAGCTATTATACAGACATATTGTAAATATTCTTTTATGTTCAATGATTCAAATGTAAAGCTTTATTTACTCTTTTTTAGAATTTCTCTTTATTGTTGAAAGTGATACAGATGTTCCTCCCCCTCGTCTGCTAACCCCCTCCACTTACTCCTGTCCCCACCCCAGGCCTTCACTGCACTATTGTGAGTCCATGGATTATGCATATGTACATATAAGTTATTTGGTCAGGATGGTTTTAAGACTTTATAGATTCTTCCCCCCAACCAATAAAAATACTTTCATTCAGCTTACCAATGAGTCACTGTAAATAACTAAAGGAAAGCAATGCTTAGGAGTAAGCCAGTCCACAAGAACATTTATTCTAAGATTGCAAAAGTGCCCTCTAATGGCTTAACTTGTCCTCTCACTTCCTTTTGTGACTTAGAAGTGCCCAGAGCTCATCTCAGTACGTTTCTCAGTACTCCTATATCGTTTCCTTTTTCCTGCACCTGAGGAGCGTCTAGGGAAATCTGGCCATCTTTCTCCAGTCAGGGGTCCAGCTCCCACAAGATGAGAAGCTGCTTGACTCTGAGCATTTATGTAGTCATTTCATTACTAGCTTATCAATGTTACTGGCTCTGTGGACATTTTTATTTAGGGCACCACCAAAGGGGATAGATTCAAGTTTATCTCTGGTTTAGCATATGTATGTAAGAATATGTAAATATGTCTGGATAATAGCTTTGTATTGGCTATATTCAATGCTGGGGTGACACCAAAGGTTTTTATTTGCTGGATTGGTTGATCAACTTGGCACCCAGTTCCTCCCAGCCCAGAGAGGTAAGTCCGGGTGATGTTCTTGAGTTACTGAGAAGACCGCCTTGGACAGTCCATGGGGAAGCTCTGAGGAGCCGAGCCATGGGTGCGGATATGACACTGACCTTGCTCTGTGGTCAGAGGCCAGCACGTCAGGCACACCTTCAGGTCCTGCCGAGACCACTGGTCTGGCACACCTCAGTCTGTAATCGACATGGTTCATAATCTGGACCGTGGAAACGTGAGTTGGTTTTATCATTGGATTTGCACTGTGTCCCAGATGAAAGATCAGGTGTTTGTGAAATATCATTGTCCCTGGACGGACCACGTGTTCTACACTTACAGACGGTGAGAGAGGACTGGGTGCTGAAAGGCTAGTCAACGAAATTCACTTATGATACACACACATTTTAGGTCAAACTGTTGAGAAACATCACTCTAGTCCAACAAGTTGATTTGTATGTGTGTTGCCGCCTCTCTGGCAAGCACCCAGCTCAGAGGTGTGGAGAGGGCTTTGCTGGGAATGGTTTGTGACCATGAGGACTGGGTTACAGTTCCCACTTGAGCTGTCACCTGTCACCTTCTCTGCTGTGCTCTCACCCCCATGCCCAGGGGACAGTGAACCATGTGGCCTGCGGACGGAGAGAAGATCCACAGCCGGGAGAAGGCAGTGAAGACTCTGAGAGCCTCTTCACTGTCCCCCAGGGAGCTGGTGGACCACCTATAGCAGACAAACAGCTCTGGGCAGGCTGGCAGCACTCACCCGGCCTGCTTATCCTGTGCAGCCTTCCTTGCAGCAAAAGCAATAGTAGGCTACCGGGCGGTCACACCTGAGGAAATGGTGAGAACAGGAAAATGGCGAGGAAAAGTTAAAGGAAGCTGGTGTCAACAGATGTCACCATCCCCAACTCTCCACCCTGGGGAGACCTCTAGCAACGCAGAAAACACAGATGCCTGAAAGCACATAAATCCGCCCTCCCCGGGTGTCTGCGGTGGCCGCACTGCAGTCACTTTGCAAAATTTACCTTTAATAACACAAGGCCGGCTGGTCAGTTTACCCATCTTGGCTAACCTTCTGGTTCACTTAGTGAAAATAGGAAATTATTATTTGAAATTATGCAATGATAACAGGGAAGTGAATCCGGTTAATTTACCTCTTTCATGTTTTTTATTGATTTTTAGACAAGAGTGGAAGAGAGATGGAGACAGAATCATGATGTGGTCATCGATCAGCTGTCTCCTGCATCCCCTCTGCCCACTGGGGATCAAGCGTGTGCCCTGACCATGGATTAAACCCCAGACTCTTGGTCTATGGGACAATGCTCAATCCACTTAGCCACACCAGCCAGGCTAATTCATCTCTTTAAACATATATTAAATGAGGTAACTACAAGCCTAGTTGAGACACTTCAGAGTAGGGAAAGTTTTCAACCACTAAAAGTTTGCCTTTAATATATAGAGAGACTGCTGTTTAGTTATGTGGCCTCATAATGTAAGGAACTTGCAAACCGGACTTTCCCAACTGTCCTGGGCTCTCTGAATAGAAGGGTCACTTGAATTCTAGGCCTGGCGATGGCTGTCAGCACCCTCCCACCCTCAGAATAGCAGCCACAGCCATGCCTACCTGGTTATCTCCCCGTCCCCTCCCGCCCCCCAACCACCGCAGTCCCAGAGCCTGGCAGATCCACATGACAGATTTATAAGTGCCATCGAGCGCTGTGGACACGCAAGTTATAAACGCCACGATTTCAACCTGGTCGGTATACACATGCCACATCATTTATACATTTAAAAAAGTTGGTGTCACTGAGATTCCCTTAAAAACTGTCCAATGCCCCTAGTAACATGCAGGCTACAAATATAAAGTAAACTGACCGCAGGGAAGGATTCTGCGCTGGAGGCAAGGCCTCTGGGACACGTGAGCCTGCTGTCCAGTTACAGTGCGGAGAGGGCACGGTTCTAACAGAGGGAGGTTCCTGCAAGGATCGCAGCCATGGAGGTTTCTGTTATTTTCTTTTCCTTTTTAAGTGTAAAGATTTAGTCTTTCCAGACTACTTTTAAACTCAGGTGCATTTGCTTTTGTTTGACTCATCCACACTACATCTGATGATGAGTCTGAAACATGTGACCATATGACCTCGCTGTAAAGGAAAGGGTGGCTTTGGTGGAGGCCCAGGCCCGCCCCCTCTCCATCCCTCACGGGGCTGATCTGCTCAGGGAGCTATGGGCTCTGTCATATGAAGGTGCCCGCTGACACACACAGTCCCTCCAGGCAAAACTGGGCCCTGAGAAGAGCTGACTCCTGAAAGTGGCTGTGTTGTCTTTTGCAAACAGGGAGAATGCCACCTGAATTAGTGGTCCTTCTTACACACAGACACCGCTGCGGGCTGCATGGGAGGGAAGAGCTCCTGTGGTCCGATCCGTCTCCACATTTAAAGGGGGGAATTCACAGGGGTTAGGGGAGGCTTCTGACAGGTGTGCCTGAAGAAGGGTCCTCTACCTGTGCCGGTGAGCTCCAAGTCCGCATTCACTGAGGGGTGCCCTGCCTTACTGTGGGGTGCACTGCCTCACTGTGGGTGCCCTGCCTCACTGTGGAGTGCAGATTCCTCACTGTGGAGCACACTGCCTCACTCTTCGGCATGCCACTTCGCTGAGGTGTGTCCTGCCTCACTGTGGGTGCCCTGCCTCACTGCAGGGTGTGCAGCCTTGCTGTGGGGTGTGGCTGCCACATGTCAACCCCTACAGCCCAAGGATGCAGAGCCAGCATCAGGCAGAGAACCCAGGCAAAGCCCTCTGAAGGCCAGGTGATGGGACTTCCTGGGGTGATTATAGGGTTAGAATTCATTACGTCCATCATCTCTGCACCCAGGACCTTCCCATGCACTTCACCTGCAGTGGGTCCTGCCCTCAGACCGCTGCCCTGAGCAAGACTAGCTCTCCCTCTGGAAGGACACTAAGTGGTGTGAGAACGCAATGCATGACCGAAACCTCCGGAGACCTGCATGGGTTTCCAGGAGTCCTCCCCTCCTCACCCTCCCTCACGGCCCTGCAGCTCTCTGTGGGCCACACCAGGCCAGGGCCAAGGAACCCCGAAGGGAAAAGGTAGCCTAGCCTGTGGAATAAGAGCAGCTCAAAGATGATCAGGTTTCCAGTAAGTTACATGTATATTCCCGCCATCATTAATGCCAGTAAGAAGGATAAGGACCAACAGACGTGGCCAAATGAAATCACTAAATATGGGAATAGTCTCTGACCCACGAAGCCAGACCTAGGCCACTGGAGAAGCGGGCAGGTCCCCGACATGTGATTAGAAGACATACTAAATTCAAAAGCAATTCAGAAGATAATGCAACATGGAATTGGAACAGAACAGTGGCATCTCCCTTCTCCAGGGACTTCCCCTGCGTGCATAGAGAGCTGTGTGGTTCCGTCCCAGGAGTGGCCAGGGACCCCTTCGGTGACGGGCACCCCTGAGGGATAGCAGACTGGGCTGCTTCTTACTTTGGTTTGGCAACTACTCCTTATTTCCTGTCGATCAGCAGCAAAATGACAATGACTTCCTGTGCAATGTCCCCAAAGCATTAAGGCGCTGCGCACCCCACCCCCATGAAATTCAGCTCAGAAGGAACGCACAGCCAACAGCATTCAGCACACTTCTGCCGATAGTCATGGTCAACAAGTCCCAAGTCCCTGTGTGTGCAACACGCCACAGACACATGAAGAGGACAGAGATTTTCTATGGGCCCATCTGCTTGTCCATCAGTGATAGCCCTCACTTGTCACTGACCCCCCACCCACCTCGGGGATGCCTAGGACCTTTGCAAAGGAATTTTGACATTCAAAAGGCTCTGAGAGTCTTTGCCATAGTAACCAAGTCAGGTGCTAAAACTATACAAATGCGACAGGCCGTTCCCCTGACCTGGCCTATGACCACAGTGCTTTAAGGCTCCATCATTTGGCAGCTATGTCTGCGGCTCACAGGGGCGGCATGGCCCATGTCCCCGAGAGAGGAATCCTGTGCCTGGATCACGAGCGGCTCCTCACCCGCAGGCGGAGGCAAGAGCCCTCCTCCGAGAGAGCAGGCACAGGGAACGGGCAGGGGGTCGCGGGCGCCTCAGCTGGTCAGCAGCTTCGTCCTGGCAGTCACTCTGCAGGCGCTGCCCCGGCTCTGAGTCTCTCGGGGAATGAGGGTCCTGGGTGTGGGCAACACTAAGGGGTGGGAGAACGAGAGCCCTCCGGACCTGCCCCTGAAGAATCCAGAGGTCAGCAGCCCAGGGAGAGGGTGAAAGTGGAAGGCTGGAGAGGAGCCTTGGGGGAGGGGAAGGGTCCCCTCTGGGCTGAGCTGTGAGGAAGGCCCCTCTGAGGAGCCATGCATCTCAGCAGCTGTGGTGGAAAGGCGGAGCCCTGGCAGCTGAGTGCTGGGAAGGGACTCTTCACAGGGAGGGAGGAAGCAAGGTTAAGGTTAAAGGTTTACTGGCCTCACACCAGACTCTGCCCGCCTGTGCACACTGCAACCAGCAGCTTCCAAGGGGCACACCAGCAGGCACTGCACCTCACGGCACGGAGGCCCTGCCGGTGAGGACCAGGTGGCCAGTGTTCCACCAGGGAACTTCCTGCAAAAAGGTGCCTTCAAGCCCCTGAGCAGAGGAAGAGGGATCTGAGGTCCTTGCGACAAAAGTGAGGGATTGGGGGGAGGGGGAAGATAGGAGGGTGTCCTGACCAGGCCTTTTCCCTGACAGCAGCAGGTTAAAGAGCAGGAGGTGCTCATGGAGGAAGGACACTGCCTGACTCTGGAGTGAGGTACCACCCCAGGAGCGCTGTGACCTGCCTGGGCAGTGATGGGACATGGGGCTGGGAGATGCCTGGGCTGTGCTTAACAGGATTGTGCCACATATTTGCTGGGATGGCTTGCTGGCCTCGGGCTGCCTGCTCAGCTCACAATGAACTGGTGTGTGAAGTGCCCGCTGTCAGTTGCCAGGACCCCAGCGGCGGCTCCCAGAGCTGGTGCTGCTGGTTTGGGCTGTGCTTGTAGAAGCTGTGTCTTTCTTCCTGTGACCATCATGGGTAACAGCAGCACTAAGACTTCCATCTCTAGGGCTTCCATTGTGCGACCTTGGATTTCTCCTTTTCATTCATTAAATGTTTCTGTAGAGAGGAGCATGAATGCACTAGGGACTGTCCACATCCTTTCTTCCTTTTCCGTTGTGTGAGAATAAACAACTCATCTTTTCTGTCAAAGAGCAGTTTAGACAGCCGCCATTTTAGACTGTATGACTTGGCAGCCACCATGTGGCCGCATGGCTTGCCGCTCTCCTGGGGGCCACTGTCTTGAAACAGCAAAGGCCAACCCCTCCCTCTGAATTAGCCAATCGTGGAAGATTATGCATCTGAACTCCAATCAAGAATGAGGGACAGGTCACATGCTTCAGGGGTTATAAAGCCGAGCAGCCCACCTGCTCTGTATTCGCATGCTTCCAGACCATGTGTGTGCACCTTTCTATCCAGAAGTAAAAATGTTTGCCTGCTGTCTGGCTCCTGAGTATGTGAGTATGTTTTGTGTTCTACCAGGACCCTTGACTGGGGGGCTCACCTTTTTCTAACAGTTGAGACTATTATTATATCCATGGGATTTCCCAGCTTTCTCCTTTCTCTACCTTCTTTACACACACAAAAAGTAGCCTGCAGGCTTACTCCTGGGTGCACGTCTCTGACAGTCTTAACGCTGGTGACAGAGTAGCGGACCTCCAGGAGACTGTGACAAGATTCAAAGTAGCGCCAAGGTTTCTAGTTTGTTTATACACATCATGGTATTTGCAAATATGATGCTAAGAAGTAAGGTGCTATCCAAAAAAAATCAGTTATTATTACTACAGAGTAATAATTGCAATAGTATGAAGAAGCAAAGTTTGATTCTGTGGGTGGACAAGACCCCATATTGTACCAAATACCTGCTAGCCGTGAAGGTCTTCTCCCCCACCCCCTCTGACTTTATATGACAGCCCTGCAGTCTGCCTGAGGGGGCCTCCATACCAAATAAAGGGCAAAATTAAAACAGTAATTAAAAATAATCCTCATCAAGATAATACAGTCTAAACATGGATTGTAAGACAGATTTATCAGGAATTTTAAGTAGTTAAAAATGCTTAAACCCTAAATTATTCTTACTTCCAGAAAGAGTAAAAAGGGGAGGGACACCCGAGTATGAAGCTGTCTTGTTTTTATAAAAAGAAGTTAAAGGGACAGTTTTTTAATACACATTTCTCCCACTATCCCTCTTATAAAACCCAAGGCCAAGCTTTACACTGAGAAGCCGAGCCTTTGGGGAGATGAGGGAGTATTCCCCAAGGACACCATGCTGACAGTTTTCGAGTTGAGGGCACTCAGGGGAGAGCTGTGAGTATGTCATCTCCCTTTTCTTTCTTGATCCGACCTCCTTCCTATCTTGTCCCAGGTGAGCTCTTCCCACGTGATGGGTTCCTGTCAATTCAGAACTGGATTTTCTTACAAACTTTTGAATTTAATTTTTAGCCTGTTCTTTCCTCTTTTCTATCCTCCACTGTCATGTAATTTTTATGTATGTATGTATATAAGTGTGTGTGTGTGTGTGTTCATTCATTTGAGTTTGGGGACAGTTAATGGGCTGCCGACGTGAAAAAGGAAGTGATCCCTGGGCCTGGAGGAAGAAGATTTGAGCTGAAGTTCTCAGGAGACCAACATTGGCCTTTATACTGAGAACAAGTCTCTTAATCTCTTTGAGTTGGAATTTTCTCATCTCAGAAATGGAGACAATTACCCCCAAGATTGTTGTGAGATTAAAAATAGTGGATGTGAATGCTCCTTTGAAGTAAGAAAAGATTTGTTCTAGCTGGTGTGGCTCATCTGGTTGGTTGAGCGTTATCTGTGCACCAAATGGTCACTGGTTCCATTCCTGGTCAGGGCACCTGCCCAGTGCAGGTTGTTCAATCCCAGGCAGAGCTCATGCAGGAGGCAACCAATGGATCTCCCGCCCCCTTCTCTCTCAATAACAAAACATATTTTAAAAATAAATAAAGGTTCTATTTATTTACCAATAGTATAAATCAGCTCAAAGTAGTTGCAAAATTCTGTTCAGCAGCAAAAGACACACATGTTGACTTGCTTTTAAAACAGAAGAGAAGGAATTTCAACACAGATTATTCTACTTTTATTTACCCAATATATCAGGTAAAGCCCCTGTTCAATTAGAGAGGGACACGAAGCAGAGAGCAAGGCCAGGCTGATGGGCTTTTAGAAATAATCTCCTACACAGTAGAAAACTCTTACTATCCTCTCTGTTCACCTTGATAGCCATATTTAAAGACCTCACCAGTACTGACTAAACACAGCGGATTAACGGGGTTCAAAGGTGAGTGAGCTCAGGACTGCCAGCCCCATCCAGCAGAGGATTTGAGAGGCACGTGTGGCGATTAGAGAGCTGAGACTTAGGCTCAGTGCCTGGGATGCTCTGCATGATTATTTCTGGATTAAAAAATGATTAAAGAACAAGACACTCAAAATGCAGATGACACAGACAGACAAACCCCATAGTCACTTTCAGTGAAAAGTCCATAGAAGATGGTGATGAAATAAAAGAAGCACATAGACCTATGACAGAAAGGGACACACACGAGGCACTGCCCTACATGGGGATTCAGATGCAATTATTTCCTCTCTTTCCCCCAACAGCACGAGATGCAGTAAGCTGTGGCCCTGCTTTCCCTTTAAAGAGGGAATCGCTGCAGCCGGGAGTGGAGGCCGAGCTGCGCGGCGGTCGTTGCATGAGGCAGAGGCTGCCAAGAGAAGCGAGGCTGGAGAGGGCCTCTGTGCTGCTGCCCGGTGTGAATAAACTAGGAATGTCGAGATCTCTTCAGTAACAGGCTGAACTGGGTGGCTGAAGTATAAACATCATTGGGTGTCTATAGGCACTTTCACTAACGAAACGTACTTATTCCTCATTACGTTTAAAGGGCTTTAAACTTTCAGAATATTTGGAATATCACAACCCATTTGCTTATAATCTCTCTCATCCACTGAAATGTCCAATGCCATCAATATAAGGGTAAATATAATATCATTTATTTTAAAAACCTTAGAACTGACCTAACTTCAAGTCTCACCTCTCCAAACTGCCATAATTACTATCAATTACTACTAATTTAAAAAGGGATTTTTGCAGCTTGCTGACTTTTTGGGTTTGTACCTACCATACATAATTGGAACATGTTTCAAAATCATAACGAGTTATATGGCCTGACTGATGTGGCTCCTCAGTTGAACATCTACCTATGAACCAGGAGGTCTCAGTTCGATTCCTGGTCAGGGCACATGCCTGGGTTGTGGGCTCGATCCCTGGTAGGGGGCATGCAGGAGGCATCTCTCTCATCATTGATGTTTCTATCTCTCTCCCTCTCCCTTCCTTTCTGAAAGCAATATAAAAATAATTTTAAAAAATAATGGGTTATATGTCTCTAACAAACTGATAACTCATTTTTCCAAGAAAATATGTTTTTTTCTTTTTCCAGTGACTTGTCTCCAAAGTGCATTAATGGCTTTATCTCTCTCTCTCTCTCTCTCTCTCTCTCTCTCTCTCTCACACACACACACACACACACTCAAAATCAGACTCAACAAAAGGTGTGTCTTAGGGCATGTGAGCACCCAGATTTGAATGGTAGGTCAGTGGGACTAAGGAAGAGGAGGGCTCAAGAAAGAAAAGGAGGTTTGCCTCCAAGAGTGGTTCTCTGACTACAGGCGAATCAGTAAAGCAAAGCGATAAACTAGTTTACCTTTTGTGGCTGGGGTTGAATGTGTGTGAATGGTGGCTGGGGAGGTGGGGAGGTTTACACTGGAACCTACAGATACTCATACATGGAAACCCCTTTCACAGTCAACAGTGTCCCCTATTTAAAGTGTCTTTAACTTGGGAGCAGGGCAGGTGTGGGCATTATGTGGCCTTCTGTGTTTTCATTACAGTATTTTCACTCTCAAAAAGGAGTTGCTTAGGCATGACCTAAAATATTAAATTCCCCACTAAGTTAACTACTAGCAAAACTAACAAACAACACTTAACATATGGGCAGTTTATGATTAAGGTCTTGGGGAATTAGACTAAATTAATATTTTTAAAATATTTTTTATTGATTTCAGAGAGGAAAGGAGAGGGAGAGATAGAAACATCAATGATGAGAAAAAATCATTGATGGGCTACCCCCAGAATGCCCCCTACTGGAAATATGCCCTTGACTGGAATTTAATCTGGAACCCTTCAGTCTGTAGGCCAATGCTCTATGCATTGTGCCAAACCGGCTAGGGCTAAATTATTGTTTTTGAGTCATTACATTATTTTTAAAAATCTAAGTGAATGGTGGCATCTTTGCAAATTCATTGGCAATTAATCTCAATTTAAAATGTTTAGATGTTCCCATCCATTTTACTTTTGAAATCAAAGACTTACCACTTTATTTTACATGTTTGCGAATTTAGGTAAGTCTGTTAAACAGGGTCTGGCCTTTCTCAGGTGCGGGAGGGTCTCACATCTTCCTCCCGGGTCCTGGAGCATTCAGGACGATGGCCCATGCAGAAGGCCTGTGACAAGGCAGGCTCACAGTTACAACAGGAATGAATGGAATCGTTTTCACTTGCAGCGTGAAGCCTAAAGCACAGACACATCTACAGCTGAAGTTAATAATTGAGCTTCACTGAAAAATCAGCGAAACTTCAAATAACAAATTCAAATGTAATAAGTACGTATTTTATGAGGGCATTAAGCTGTAACCTCTGAGAGCTGAAATTTTCAGGACATAATGGACTGTATTTTCTATGTGTTGAAACTGGGTAATTATGAAGTCCTTATACAAATAAGGAAGAATGCTCTAGAGGGCAATGATGACTAATTTATCCTGGGACCCTCCCAGCTTCCTGTCCGCCTCCTTTTAGGACCCCTGACTCTTACATGTTGTCTCCAAATCCCTCAGAATTATGAGATGTACATATTATATATATATGTGTGTGTGGTATACATAAAATAATTTACATCAGTTTATTAGAGGGGGTGAAACAGTGTATTTCAACCCTTTTTTGGTTAATTTGGGGCAGAGCTGATTAGCATGTCATGCTTCTCGCCTTGGATTATTTTTACTCTATATGAATCGCCATCTCTGCCACTTGTGCTGTGTGGGGTAAGATGCCTTTGTCAACAGACATATTAAATATTAGCCCAGCCTTTTCCTTCTCAATACAAACGGGTAACTGTAAAGTGACCTCCCGATGCCTGCTGCCTCCATCAGAGGCCCAAGGACCGTCCCTTTCATCCTCGGCTCTACCAGGCGGATTCTCAGAAGCTGGGACCTGCCTGTTCAGTGTGGTTTTAGGGGAAAGCTCCCGCTCAACTACTTAAAAGGACGACCCTGCATCTTTCACTTTCCTTAAAAGACAAGTTTTGTTTTGTTTTTTGTTAATCCAGATCTAACAGCATTTTTCAATTGATTTTTAAAGAGAGTGGAAGGAAAGGGGAGAGAAAGAGAGAGAAACACCAATGTGAGAGAAACAGCATTGGTTGCTTCCCACAGGATCCCTGACTGGTGCCAGGGACCGAGGCATATGCTCTTGACCCGAATCCAACCAGAGACCCTTCAGTCTTCAGTCTGCTCTATCCACTGAGTCAAACTGGCCAGGGCAAAAGACAAGTTTTAAAGACAAATGTCCACTGCACCTCACCTTGGTATCCAGACTCTGGGTCTTACATTCACATCATGAGGGAAGTAAGGGGGCCACACAATTTGTGGGATGCGCGCAGGACCTCCTGCTCAAGATGGGGACATCACGAAGGTGACAGCAGAGCACAGCGGTCTGCGTGCTGCCCTGGGTGCCATGTACATTCATTCGTACAGAGACAGACAGCGCCCTGAGGATGACACAAGGCGGGTGTGCACTGGTGGTAGGCTGTGCAAGGGGAGGCCATGGCTCAGCTTCCCAGATTCGGCCTTAGCAAAGCTCGCTGGCCCCGCTGGTGCATCCAGCTGCTAGCACCTCTGGGAAGCCAGCTGACATCACCTACCCTGTTTCCCACTCCAGGTATCCATACTCTAGGGTCACTGTGAAACAAAAATGAACTTTAGAAATGATGTCATCTTTTGGCAGATGTTGCTTTCATACCAGGAGAGGCCTTGGGGACAGGGTGGGGAGCAGGGTGGCGTCCCAGACCCTCTTAGGCCTCAAACTCTGAAGGTCCCCGGAACACAGCTGCCGGGACTAAAGGCCAGGACAGAAGTGTCCCGTTTTCTCACTTCACAAGTATTGCTGCAGGCACTGCTGTCTGGCCTCTGTCACCACTAACGACAATAAATCCCTCTTCAATGACATAATCCTTACCTCTGAATCCTCCCCACCGTGATGCTTTCGATAACATCAGTGAACGTTAGTGACTGATGTAATTCCTATGAAATTACAATCTTTATTTACTGCTATCAACATATGAATAATATTTAGATTTAAGTCTAGTGTAACTTATGAGTCAAGTGTATTTATTTTTTTTGTCTTTAAATATATTTTAAACAATAGAACCAAAATGGATTAAGTAAATTTATGTTTGTGTTTGTCTTTAAAAAGCACTGATAATGTAATCAGGAATACATTGTGTTACAGAAATAAAATGCATAAGGTTGCACTTGGCAGTGCCTATGTCTCAGAGCACATATGATCTGAGCGATAGAGAACGGTTCCTGAGAGCGGCATGGCTGCTTTGATTTACTTTTTTAAATATATATGTTTTTATTGACTTCCAAGAGGAAGAGAGAGAGAGAAACATCAATGAGGACAGAGAGCCATTGATTGGCTGCCTTCTGCATACCCCGCACTGGGGATCAAGCCCGCAACCTGGGAATGTGCCCTTGACCGGAATCGAACCCGGGACCCTTCATTCCAAGGGCCGATGCTCCATCCACTGCGCCCAACCAGCAAGGGCTGCTTTGGTTTACTTATCACTGCGTGTGCTACGAATTGTAACCATCACACTCCGGTGCCTGCTGGCAGCACCTAAGATGGAAAAACTAGCCCCAAAGATACCAGGTCTTTTATACTCACTTTCTTCCCCTTTTAGACGTATTTTCAAGTAAGTACCATGATGTCGCCCCTCCTTCTGTTGATGAACTATCCAGATGTGGTATTCTATGTCTTGACTTTTGTTCTATAGTTTCTATATTATAACTTAGGAAATAACCCTGGTGATTAAAAAAAAAAAAAAGGTACCCCCCCCATTGATAAATCTTTGTGAGTTTAGTTTTCCCTAGTTATTTGATCAATTTCAGTCTCGTATTCTATCTCGATCTGTGTATACTGGGACACTGCCTCAGAGAACAAGATGCAGTTATGACAACTTTTGGCTGGGACAAAACCCTTTGTTTAATTTAGCGCCTATTTTGTGGCTCTATCTGCAAGTTGTGGACTAGATGGTCCCTGAGCACACAGCTGGCAGCAAAGGGCGTTTACCTTGATTTCACGTGAGGAAGAGAAAACACAGACAGAAATGTGTGCCGTGGCCTGTGATACAGGCTGACGTCAATTCCAAGGAGAAGACTGACGATGCTAATTCACTTTCTGTTATCTGGCGACAATATTAAACATCACACCTCAGGGCAGGGTCTAAGAGTTCCGCTCACATAACTTCATTTCCAATCATGCGTAAGCATGTTTTTATTGGGTTCCTTCCAAACTTTACATAACCTCATTATTTCTAGAAAATGTTTTTCTTTTCTCATAACTATATAGAAGGGAACTAACTCTTTCAAAAGAATAGTTAAAGGAGACATCTGATAAGCTAATGATATACCTCATGTCATTTTTCTTCTCTAAAGAATAGAGTCAGAGTGTTCACAAGTGAAACCAAAAATAAATACCTCAGAGAAACAGTTTAAACACTGAATATGTGTCATGTTCAAATTCGCTGCAGGAAGAAATTAACAAATGAAAACTAAAAGCTATTCACCAATTTGCTAAAATAAATCCATTTCCAAAGGATCCGGAAATCCCTGAAGGAATGAGGAAGTATAGCCTGGGAAGTTTCTATACTGATAAACGTGAGGTCTGCGGACTTACAGTGAAGTTTAAATCAAGTCTAGTTCAATGAGTTCTTGAAGAAAACTCTCTTTGTAACAGGACCCAGTATCTGTTCTGAGGCTGTTCTGAGGTTGTGTCTGACTATTCATCTCAACAGGGAAATCTGCAGAAACGTATCGCTAGCTCTTTCATTCCGTATTCCATACAGGTCCAACACCTCACTCTTCCATTCTACAATGCAGTAAGAGCAATGCCTCTTTCATTTGGGGTGGTTAATATTATACAGTTCATGTTTTCAAAATATTTCAAAAGACTAGAAAGCATGCGTTTGTTGGCTTGCAGTTGCTAATAAAATCCCAGCAAGCAGGGAGAAGTTGTGGGCCAAGCGTCTAAAAACGTGTGTTCAGGAAGGAGACAGCCAAGCACACACCTGCCTCGGCACTGGCCTGGGCACCTCGGGCTGCCTGTCAGCAAGGGCAGATGTCAGCTCAGAAGTGGCGAGTGATGCTTCTCACACCCACTCACTCGATGGGGGTGTCTTCTCCCAGAAACCTAACTGAATTTACAGTCAACCCACCACTCCGAGAGGCAATAAAACATGATGGGTTCTCTGCCTCCACCCATATGACGTGATTTCTTTTTAACAACAATAAGAGCATCGGCAAAAAATTACCGCGTGGAGGCAGAACTTCACCCATCCTGGGTGTCGATCGGCGTTGACAGTGTATAAGACAAATAGAGCAGAATTTGGCCTAACAAGGCTCTAAATGGCAGAGTGTTTTTAAATGGAGTAAATATCAGAGAACTTTAATTTCCAAGTCAGTTTTCAAAGCAAAGATTTGGATTTATTATTCCATGTTCACTGGCATAGCAGTTGCTTCCACTAAGTGGTAGTAGCCAACAGGAAAGAGTAAATCACAGCCTTCAGAATCATCACTCCAAAATAAATATTTAGAGGGTCTAGATGTCACTTTCAAGGTCAAGTGAATAATCTGAATGGTTTTCTTAGGTGACGCTTGCCATTGACCCAACACAGATGACTACGGGAGAGGCTTCCTATGACGGACTGATGGCAGCAGACACCAGCAAGAGTCACTCATGACACGCGTGCTGCTATGGGTGCAGGGCTCCCCAAATCAAGACCTGATAAGAAGTGGGTGCATGGGCCCCCAAAGCAAGACCTGACAAGAAGACGGAGTAAAAAAAGTGTGAGAGCACTTCTTAGCCACTGAAAGCAACCACTTTATCTCTGGGAAAAGTAAGGACGAAAGGTTACAATAATTTCTGTCGGTGCAAACATTCTATCTCGATCTGTAAGTAGTGGGACACTGACTCAGAAAACGAGATGTAGCTATGACAACTGTGAGCTGGGATACAACATCCAGGCCTACCCACTGTATTCCCAGTACCTACTCACCCATCATGCAAGAAGAAAAACTACAGTCTGTCTTCACGCCAGGACAACCAAAGCAATCACATTTTAAAGAAAAATCCTGGCCTTTAGAAAGACTGAGTAAAACTACCATATAGAAATGAAGACAGGAATTTAAAAGACAGACATTTTAGCTCTACTGTTCCCCCTTTCATTTCAAATAACTTTTACTAAAACATATATTCCTCCCCCGTATCACAGTCTGGTTGGTGAATCCAAGTGAGAAAATGAAAATGTAGTTCGCCGGGTTCACTAAGACAGTTGAAAAAGTCGCTCCGCTAAGTTTTCTGCAGGCCTGCCTGGGGCTCCTGGGACAGAGCCTTCCCCAGCTCGCCATGGCCAAGGGGATGCCTCTACCCTCCTTACTGTTTCACATCCACACTTTGCTACATGGGGTTCACAGACCCAGGACAAACAAACTGGCCCCCGGGGGCTGCCCTCATGCTTAGAAGGATGCTTTCCAATTACATATATTTTGTTACAGCTTAGATAAAAAGCTGGATCTGCAAGTGATTAAAAGATGTTTTATAGTCATGGTTCCATTCCTGCTGAAATAAAGGCGTAATTTAAACCACACATAATTCACAGCAATTTAGGCCCATTACAGAGTTCTAGCTTCTTTTTTATGGTAGTTGCTAATTAAAACAGAGTGTTCCGCCCGCGGAGCCTGAGAAGGATAGAAATATACAGGTTTAATGACTAAAACGTCCTCACACAAAAATGATAACAACATGAGACCAGGCAGCCAGCTGCCCGTGCCGAGCATGTGGTCCAAACCAGGGGCGTCCACTCAAGTCAGAACGGCCCAGAAAGCATTCCTTTCTTTAGAAGAAAACGCACAGGGTTTTTATGTGTTTTTTTTGTTTGTTTGTTTTTGGTTTTATTTTGTTTTGTTTTGTTTTAGAGGAACCTGAAAGAATTCTGAGCCCTCCATTCCCAGCTGACTCAGCCCCAAGAATTTAAACTCACTGGAATCACTTTTAAATGATAAATGATGAGGTATTTTAATATAACCCTGAATATAGGTTTAGATTGAAAATGGGAATTGGGACCATCATTAATTATGTTGCCAAATTTTCTGAACTTTAAGAAGCCAGATGGAGGCAAATGGGGACATTTCCAGACTGCAACCTTCTAAAGCGCACGGGTTAAAGTCAGACAGGATGACAGTCTCTCTTTGACATGAGAAACATCCCATATGCAGAATGAGTGTGAGGAATTCATATGCTTTCAGTGGTTCCACTTTCTGAAACCACTGTAATAAGAGGCGGACATAAAATCAAACCAAATATAAGCACAACCACCAGCCAGGGTTAGGGCCTTATTATCACTCTTAATAAGCAGCAATGAATCACAGCAAATACTGATCGCCTCCAATTCACTGGCTCAGCGGGAGGAACTGCCTTGGCATCTGTCCCTCCCACTCAATGCCATCACACCCTCACTCCCCTCAGAGGGAGGCTTGCTCTCTAGTCTGCAGCCCAAGCCTCCAGCTCCTGCGAAGGGGGCGGAGAAGCAAGCCGGTCTATTGATTTCCATTGAGGACGGCCGAGGTCCTCAGGGGGATGGTGGGAGGAGAAAGGGTGGGAGACCCCCCCCCTCTCCCTTTGAGAAGAAAAAGAGTTCAGAAGTGAGGCTGGGGGAGGGGTGGACAGGGTGGGGCAGAGTATTTAGAGAGAACAGCAGCTGCATGAAGTAATAACTTCTTTGTGACTTAGCTGGATAGAAATATAAGTAAACAAATGTTACCCACCCAAATTGCTCCAAACCTCAGTTAAAAAAAAAAAAAGCAAACCCAGAGACGTTTGCTCAGGTTCATTTCCCACTCAAGGTCTTGACTTCAGGTGCTCCTTGAACCCAAAGCGCCCAAAGGGGACATGGAGGGGGACCGCCACCCAGCCTCGGGAGAGCTCGGCCAGCACAGGGACCTCGGCTCGGGCATGCAGATGAGCGGAGCTGCGGGCTGCAGGGAGGAAGGCACGCCCATGCACAGCAGCCTGCGACGTGTAAGGGGCACAGCTGGTACCCAAACCGATAGTCTGGGCTCCACAGCGCCCGGGCTGCTCCCGCTCGGTCCTGCAGGCTCACCGACTACAGCG
Source organism: Lasiurus cinereus (assembly GCA_011751065.1). NCBI lineage: Eukaryota > Metazoa > Chordata > Mammalia > Chiroptera > Vespertilionidae > Lasiurus > Lasiurus cinereus. The sequence continues at coordinate 1,430,862 of JAAGEH010000289.1, forward strand.
AACCCCTCCTCGCGCCGCCCGGCTGGGGCGCCACGACGGTGTCCCTGTCCCGTGGCTGCACTTGCTCCCCCGGCAGAGGAACGGGTCCCAGGCCAGCGGCTCGGAAACTTCCAGGACGCTTGCCAGCCGAGCAGGGGGCGACAGAGGAGCCGCCTGGGGCCAAGTAGCCTCGGATCCCCGGCTGCCCGGTCCGGAACCCACGCCCGCCCCGCTGCCCGCACCCTGTGCGCCGCGCGCCCTCCGAACGGACAGACCCGGAGGCGGACGCGTGGAGGGCAGGAGCCGGGGAGTCGCAGTGAGTGTCCGGGCTGGTCGGGGCTTCTCAGAGCCAGGCGCCCGGCCGGTCCACCCGCTTGGGCGCCCCTTCTCGGGGCAGCCGAGACTCAGAGGACATCCGCCCGCTCCCCCCAGGCCCGGAGCTCGGAGCCCTCGCCAGTGGGGACCGAGTGGGGGACCTGCGTGCCCTTTCCCGGGGACGGCAGCTCTCCGCGGACGCGTCTCGGGTGCTACCAAAGGCGCCGGGCGTCGGGATGCCTTCCCCTCCCCACTCACCTGGAAAATCCGCTAGCTCTTCCCGAGGGAGAGAAAACTCCGTCCCCGCTGCCGAAGGCGCCAAACGTCCACGTCCCGCGGCCGCCAGATGCGCGCCCAGCACTTGGGATCCGCGGGGCCGAGGTGGAGGCGGCGGAAAGCCGGGGAGAGCCCTAGCTGGGCGTCCCAACTTCGCGGGCGGCGCTGCGAACTTCAAAGGCGGCGAGGCTGGGCGCGCGGCCGCCCGAGTTGCTGCGAAGTGGAGCGGTCGCAGCGGGAGGTGCTGGGCCGGCGGGCGCGGGGGACGGGGCGCACTGGCGGAGGCGGAGGCGCGACTCGCTCTGCTCTCTGGCGGCTCCGAACGGGGAGTGTGAGTTGGCTACCGAGTGTCACCGCTGAAGCCGGAGCCCTCCCGTCCCACCCCCGCCCGCCGCTGCCCGCCGCCCGCCGCCCCTCCCTCCACTGCCCGCTGCCTCCCCAGTTCCTCCCCCTTTTCCACCCTCCCGCTGCGCGCCACCGTGCGCGCGCGCGAACACACTCGCACACTCACACACACAGTCACACTCACGCCCGGCGACCCCGTACTCTCTAAACCCGGACCCTCGTGAGCGGCGTCGCGGGAGCCTAGTAAGGTCCTACCTCCCCAGAGAGGGACAGGGGAAGGAGAGGGAGGCCCCTCAGGACCCCCTCCAGCCACAAAACCCAGGACAACGGGGATAGGGAAACCCTGGTGCACAACGAGGGGACTCTGGGTGGACCTGTGGGCGGGGTGGGGGGCCAAAGACAGGAGGAAGTAAAGGAGGAGGGCCCAGGGTGCTCGCTGTGCCTTCGTGTCCGTGTCCGCGGTCCCCAGTCAGCCCTGCCCACCTCTAGGCCCTCGCACGCACCCAGCCTCCTGCTGCTGGAACTCAGCAGCTGTTTTAAAAATTGAAAAGGGCCCTGCAGACCCTGAGAAACAAGCAGGGTGAGTGCAGCCATTCAGGCTGGCAGGGTAATTATGATAAGAAGTTACCCAATTAGCAACCTGGCCTGGGCCTAGGAACTCCTATGGGGAAAGTACCCAGTGACTTAGGGATCCCATCTTCACAACCGCAAGCCTAGTTTCCAGCAAATCTGCTGTTTAGACTCCAGAATTATAGGTTCTCCGGACATCTAGTTTATTAAGATGCAGACTCAGCCCTGAGGCCATGAAAACGACTGGTTCTCTTCTGGATACCACGGCGAAATAGCAATAAATAAGATGAAAATCAACCTTCCCAAAATCATATGAAACACGGGGCCTTTTTGTGAGATAATCTGGCCTCAGAGGGCAGTCCCATGAGGTGCCGAAGCTTCTGGCTCTTGAAGATTTATGAAGCCCATGGCAGGCCACAAAGTCATTCTGTGGGGCTGCAGAACCCTCAGTGCTAAGAGAGATTCTGAGATCCCTGTGCAGAGGAGATGATGACATGGGACAATGTGGAAAGTGACCCTGCATTTATGAAACAGGACCCAGAGCAGGTCACTCAAGCCTTCATTAACGCTGAAGTGCCTGCTGTGTACCTGGCCTGTCTTGGTGCTGAGATTTCAAGGTGAGATATGTGCTGGCCTTCAAGGTGCTCACAGACTGGCAGGAGACAGAGGTATGAATGAAAGTTTCTGAGGCTGTGACAGGTGACTTTACATGCACTGAGGCGCATGGCGAATGGGCGGGGAAGCAGCATGCCCCTCTAGAGGGCTCTGTGGGCAAACTTGAGGGTAGGGTTTGGAGTGCTGTGTTCTGAAGGAGAAAGAAGAGAAGGCCAGGCAAATACGGACATGGACACAGAGAAGCAAGGGAAAGGTTAACATGATGTCAAAGTGCACCACGTGTCCTGGGAGCTGGGGGTCAGCTGAGGCTGCACTGCAGCTGACATCCATCCACAAGGCCAGATAGCACCAGGCTCTTCGGGGCCAAGGAATCAGAACTTTCTTGAAGCTGGTCTGTAGTTGGGAAACTGGTTAGGGTCTTAAACAAGGACAGATTTTAAGGTTTTTAAAATATCAGGTAGGAGTTTTAGAAAGTTATATCTGGGATTGCTGTGGAGAAGGGAAAGAGATGGCCATGGGGAGGTCATTTCCAGAGGAGAAAGTCAGGTCTGCATGACCAGATGGTCTGTGCCGAGGTTGAGGAAATGCAATGGGCAGTACCTCGTGATTGACTGGATGGTGGATGGACAGCAGGAGGAGTCTGGACTGACTCCCAGGTTTCTGCAGGACAACAAGTCAGGTGTCAAAGAAATACCATAGGAGCCTTTCAGGGGGAATGCAATGAGATCTGTTTTAAATGTGTTGAGTTGGGGTGCATGAGACCCCAGCCAGAGGCATCCATCACGATCACCAGCATCCTTGAAGCCCGTGGAGGGGGGGCATCAAGAAGACATAGGATGGGACATAGCATAGACCACCGGGCTGGGGTGGGTGGAGGAAGAGCAGCCTGTGGAAGAGAAGTAGGGACAGTGAGTGAGGGGACTCAGGAGAGAGCAGAGTGATGACCCACCACAGGAAGGAACCGGCAACCAGTGTCAAACATGGCAGGGAGATCCGCCCCAACACAAAAAGCCACTGCCATTCTGCAAAATGTGTCCTTGATCTCGACCTAACCAGTTGTGGTTCATGGCCTGTGTGCATGATGGATCCAGACAATGGCAGGTAGAGAAGATGGTGTCTTGGGGACATAGAACATAAGCTCACTTACCTCACAGTTGGCCCTGGGGGGGAGGAGAGGCTGGTGGGGAGTTTCAATAAACCAAGGTTGAAACAGTACTTTAACATTGGCAAGATACAATTACTATATTTTTAATTTTTAATTAACATGTTAATTAATATGTCAAAAATTTACTCTTAAAATATATTTTTATTGATTTCAGAGAGGAAAGGAGAGAGAAACATCAATGATAAGAATAATTGATCAGCTGCCTTCTGCACACTCCATACTGGGAATGTAGAGGCCACAACCCGGGAGTGTGCCCTGACAGGGAACCAAACCATGACCTCCTGGTTCATAAATTGACACTCAACCACTGAACCGCACCGGCTGGGTGAGCCCAAAAGACATTAAAATGACTTATTAGTTGAGCCAAATAGTGATAGAGCAAATCGATGGGGAAGTTCCCTAAGAACTCTGGGAAGGATGTTTTTATGAAAGTTCCTAAAAATAGCTCTGAACATCAGGATTTGTGTGTATCAATATTCCTTATCTGTTTTCTCAGGAAAAAAAAAAAAGACCATTGGTAAATCCAATGGTCGTGTATATATGTATATTTATGTAAGTCAATATCTTCAGAGTTTGAGAGGTGTGGGCAATGTGCTGCATTGGCTAGAACATGCATTGTGTTTCATCCAAGACTGGTAATTGTTTGCTGTGAGATAAGTTAACCTCACCGAGCTTCAGTGTTTTGATTTTTCCAAGGATAAAAAAGAAGCAGGCTTACAGATGTTTTGTGAGGATTAGGTAGTATGTCATCTTCAAGTGTTTGACAGAGATTTGACTATTTACATCTGAATTTACTTGTAAACCATGAAATGCATAAATAGTCCACTGAGGAGAAAGAAAAGTGAAGACCTATTATAAAATTAAGAGTTTAATTTCAGTCTATTTAAGAGAAGTCTGCGTCCTTCAAGTCCGGTCCTAGATCCTGAGGGGGGTGAGGTGAGGGGGTCATGAGACCCTTTTATCAGGGATATCTGGGAGGCCAAAGCTAGTGTCACTTGCCTTTTTAGAAGTATTGACATTAGCACTGTTGATACAAAAGCAATGGTGGGAGAAATGCTGCCACCTTAGAAGAGATCCAGGCAGTGGCCCCAAACTGGGTGGTTAATGTTAACTCCACTGCCACCAATGCCAGGGCTGCTTAAGATGGTCTGTGATGAAGCAGTAAAAGCTACTTATCATCTTACAGTTCAACCTTCCATTCTGCCCTTTGAAGGGCCTGTGTGGCACAAGGGAAGGCATGACATTCACCTTTCCTGCTGGATCCCCATTTCAGTGTTTGTCGTGCACTCGATCGAGCACGTGGGCCAAGCCGCATGCTGAGCTGGCTGCTTGCCTCGTGGGACATGGTTCACTGGGAGGAACTGCGCCTGGCAAGCTAGCACTTGGACAGGCACTGTTTTCCAATACAAACGAAATGAGCCCACCACTCCGAGATAAGCAAATGGAAGTATTAACTGTCAGTTGCACATTTGAGCTTGAAAGTAGAAAACATACTGTTTCAGGAACTTGTATCCACGGTGAACTCGACAGCCTCCCAACACCAGAGTCATTCCTCAGATCTCTGCCTAACACTTTAAGGTGGGTTGTGATGCTAGGCAGTGAAATATGTTGCCATTTGCAGGCTCCATGTAACTCTGTGAACTGGTACTTTCCAAATGACCAGTGAAGTAGGATATGATAACATCACGCAGGAGTTAGAGGTCTATTCCAAGCAGAAGTTAGACCAATGGGTTTTAACATAACAGATCATGAGAGTTAACTGACGTTATTTCTTATTTCACAGGGCAAAGATAAGATTTAAGAAACTAGCATTGGTTGAGCTTTGGTGTAGCATAAAAGGACTATCCGAATTATCTGAAAAGGTTATTAGGATGCTGCTTCATTTTCCAGCTACCAATTTGTGTGAAGGCAGACATTCCTCGTTGACTTCAAACAAAATAACCTTGCAACAGACTGCAAACAGAAGTGGAATGAGAGCCCAGCCGCCTCTACGGAGCCAGACACCGAGAGACTCCCAAAAGATTTTTAAAAAAGGCCCCTCTTCTAACGGAATTGTTTCCTTTGGAAAATATTGTTATTTTCAGGTGAAAAAAATGTTATTTATGGTAAAATGTAGTACGTATTCGCTAGTTTTTAACGGAATAGATGCTTTTTAACTTTATTAATTTCCAGTAGAATGAAAGCTGATAGAAGTAACCCACATATACAAAGCTTCTTGAGATCCTTGAGGACTTTAAGATTGCCATGTGGAATCATCCCAATCATGACACAGATAGAAAGATCCTCCAAGGCCTGGCAGGGGCCTCCCCTGACACTGGCCGCCACCTGGCAGCACTACACAGCCTGGTTCTCGTCTTGAACCAATGCACACAGACACTTCTCCACGTGTGCTTCACTCTTTAGTGTTGTCGGCCCATCTCTACTCTGGGGACCAAAGGAACTGGAGGACCCTGCACTCAAACCCGGAAGTTTGTACTCTGCTGAGTCAGCCTGGGGCCCATTTTTGTTTGTTCGCCCAGTTTTCATCCCTTCCCCCTCCCACCCCCGCAGAAGTTGTCCCATCCGACTGAACCAACATGAGTCATGAACCTCAGTCGCTTATCATACTTCTGAGGGCATTTATTCACTTTGCAAATATTGGTTGAGTACCTACTATGTGCCAGGCAGTACCCTAGCTGCTGGGAATAAAAGAGTCAACAGGGCCATTGCTCTCAGGAACCTGTATTCTAGAGGCAGGTTAGGGAATTACCATACAACTTAATAAGCAAATCTGGGGTGCTGGGCCAGGCTGTGAGGAGGGTGGGAGTGAGGCACCCAGTGGAGATTGTTGGGGAAAATAATATCTAAGCAGAAACCTGAAGGCGGCCAGTCATCTTGGATTGAAGGATGGGGGTGTGGAGTCAATGAGCATTTGAAGGAAGGAGGAATCACATGGATTACAAAATATTCAGGCTATATTAACCAACATATACACTCCTATAGGATTTGCCTCAATGTAAAAAGTGTAGATAAGACCAACATAATTTTCTGGACTTTTAGTTTGAGTAGAATAGGGTATTTTCAAATCATTACAATACATTTACATATATTTAATTTAAATCAGAATTACCATAACCTTATAAAAGTATTCATGGATTTAAGAAAATATTAAACATTTTAGTAAAAATCTCAAACAATTTTGCATGGCTTCCCAAAGATTACTCTAGTACACTGAAAGAAACCATGTTTATTCTTACTTTTTTTAAGGCCCTGAACTAAGGCCTAAAGACATGAAAAAAGCCCATAGTGTTTGCAGGAAAAAGTCTAGAGATGATCTCAGACATGGTTTCTCTCCTTCCTTTGCACATTCAGTACCTGGTGGCTGAGTGCCTGGCACCTGCTGGCCAGAGGACGCAGCACTGAAAAAACAAGGTAGGTCCCTATTCTCGGGGAGCATGCTGACCAGCAGTGATGGGCTGGTTGGCTTTCAGAGACCCCCCCAGCATCAGACCCCATGTCAGTGGCTGGGGGTGAGGAAAGTGATGGGAAAGCATCTTCCCACTGTTGGGGAAGGCTGAGGTGATGAGAGCATCCGACCCACAGATGTGTCACGGGAGAGGTTGAGAGGTGTACCAGGTGCATTTAGGGCAGAGATGGGACCAGTTTGCCTTTTTTTGGGGGGGGAGGGTTCTACAGTGTAACTAACATAGAAAAGGAATTAGGGGTGCGGGGTGAGCAGGTTAGAATGACCACGTTAGAAGGAGGTTTGGCCTACGTTCCTCTTGGCGAGAATAGAGCCTAAGTGGATAAAACACAGGAGCAAGCATAGTCTGCCACGCTGAGGGATGTCACTCCCGGTTTGGGCAGTAGGCATCCTTTTTAAAAAAAATCTTTACTGTTAAGAATATTACAGTTGTCCCTCTTTTTTCCCCCATTGCCCTGCCTGGTTCTCGCACTGCCCAGGCCTTCACCACCCTATCCTCTGTGTCCATACACATATATGCATATAAGATCTTCGTTTAATCGCTTCCTGCTCCCAAACCTCCTTTCCTCTAAGAAAGGGGCATTCTTCAGATTATAGTAAATGGTTCCTCTTGCATAAAATCCACTATTTATTTCACTTCAAAGTATATATCTGCACAATCATTGCATTTCCTGTGAATGTTTTTCCTAACTGGTATGTTTTACTGTGCCCGTTATGCAATGGAATATTTTTTAACCCGCCAGAAAACAGTTTCTGAGAGCTCCCTGTGTCCTGCAGCCAGAGCCTTGGCCTGTGGGACCCACCCATGTCCTGAGGGCAGGGCTGCATGGCCATATCAGCGTGGCCTGCTGTGTTCAGTACCCTGCACGCACCAGCTCTGTAACAATGGCAGAAGTGCTGTGAGGGTGTGGTGCTGTGTGCCCACAAAAATCAAGAGACGGGGGCAGCCTGGGCTGGCCTAGGGTAAAAATAAGGGGCTGGAAGGATCAGGCAGAATGTACTCCTAGAGTCTATGATGATGTGATGAATATGTTCCGATTACTTGGGAGCATATAAGAATCGCTCTACTTCCCACATTCCCTGCCTTTCCTAAACAAGCCAGGAAGGAAAACTCTTTTATGCCGGCCTTTGGCAATCATGCAGGGTGGCTGCTGCTTGCAGTGATATCATGCCGCCTAAGGCTGCACTCACAAAGAACCCCCCACGTGAAGCTAAAGGCAGCAGATAGAGTTGAGAGAACACAGCCTCTGCGCCCCTGGGTTTAGCCACCTAATGACTTTGGGCCCACATGGACTTGGAAAATGGCTGTTTTCTCGTCTGTAAAATGGGGATAATAAAATTCCCCTGCTTGGGTTACAGCTAGGATTAAACTGTTTTGAATGTGAAAAGTACCCAAACATAGAACACTTGCCCCTCCCAATCAGAAAACCATTTGTAAGTGAAAAGAAGAAAATGAATGGAGTCATTCAGAAGTTGCTCATGAGGATGACCAAGGTGGTGATTTTGTTCCCAGGAAATCCCCAGATGGGCTTGGGCTGCCTGTTGCTGTGCCCAATCACGAAGGCCGGTTGAATCACATAAGGCATTTACTGAGAAATGCCACCAAGAAGACAGGGCGCTTACAAACACTCAAAACCTGTCTTGACAGTCAAGTGCAGCCTACTCACACAATATGTCCCTCCCTAAAGATATTGAAGAAATCAGCTTATCTATAAAAACAGGAGGGCTAACAAAATTCCAAAAATCTTACATGTGCAGCCCAGAAAAAGTAGACATAAGATTGCATGTATTTTTCATTCAGTCTGTTTCCATGTTTCCATTACAAGGAACTCCTTAACCCTAGAGCTCAATTGCTTTAAAAAAGGCATTCCCTAGTGACCCTTTTACTGTTTAATCCCTGTTACTAATTGAGCGGTTTCTAGCATCTGCTACTGCGCCTGCTCACTGGTCCCCACAAGAGCCCTCTGCAGTAGGTACTGTCATCACCCTACTTTAGAGGTGAGACTACTGAGGCTGTCAGAACATGTGTGAATCGAGGCAGTGGTTTTGCTGTGATGCTCTCTGCCCCCTGTTGGTGTGGATTCACAGTAGCCCCTCGCAGATATGTGGACTGAACTAAAATATTGAAGAATGAGCCAAGTCCGGTCGTATCAACATCTATTTTTAACTCTTTCCTACTAGTTTGGCGTATGAACATGTTCCCTCTGAGAAAATAAACTTTTCTTGAATAGAAGAACAACATTGCTTTAAAATTCTGTTAAGCTTCCCAGTTTGTGTTATCAGATGCAGATCTATGCAATTCCTTACGGGTTGAGTCCTGTTAATAGTGGGTTTTGTCACATTTCTACTTAAATGCTACATCTAGAAAAGAAATGTCCTAATATTTACTTCGGACATCAGACCCTGTTATAAAGTCAGATCAAATACAAATCACTTTCCAAACTCAACCTCTGTGCGTGGAAGGTAATGTGAAACAGAGGCTGTCTCATTTCTGGGCATCACATTGCAGATCTCATTATACGCTGCTGAGGGGAAAATTGTATTATTTCAGGTCATTTAAAAGGAGTAAAGCCATTTTCCCCCCTGGATAATAGATCATAACTGAATCATTGGAACTACTTTGGGAAAACAGCTTCCATTCGAATAGTCTGTTGTGAATGGGAAGGAACACACTTGATGTTAGAAAGAAAGAATGTGGTTTTCACTCATGTGAGCTTTGGTCACTTAGTCTCGATCCCTTCCCTTCCTTCAGATGAATCCTTGTGCCACATTTCTTCTCCACAAAGTATAACAAATGTGGAAACCTTTCGTTTTTCTCTCGAGTTCCTGGAATTTTATGAGTAGCTATCTCTATTCTCAGTTCATAAGTTTATGTTAACATGATAACCACAGTGTCAGTCCATCACTTCCAATACCCAGATCTTCAAGGCTCAGGCAAGATCCGCGTGGATTCCTGTGGAGGAGAGCTGTGGACATGGGGGTGGGACGTCCTATGGGAGAAGAGAGCAGTATCAGGACAATTCCAGTAGGCAGGAGCTACAGGGTCATGGGCAACATGAACCTCCAAAGAACTCTTTTGTGTATCTGTCAAAACCTAGGAAAATAATTTCCATTTTGAAAGAACTCTCCAAAGTGCTTACCTGCTGAGATTCTTGTTCCAGCATTACAAAGGGAAAGGGTTCAGCCATCTGGAGAAAGGCTTTGCATACGTTAAATAAGAGTCCAAAGATAAAAGATAATTTTGAAAGGCATTGGGAGTCAGAGGAACTTCAGCTAAAGGAGCTAAAGTTCTTCCTTGTCTCAGGATTTTTGCTTTTTATTAACACAATTTGCCATAAGGCAAGGTGGAGATAATACACTCCAAAGAGTTGGGTACAGAAGCATTGCTAGATTGGGGAATAGCCTACAACTGTTCAGGTGTTTGGCCAACCAGAGGCAATAATATATAGATTGAGATGCCCTGAGCTGTCTGGCAGCAAACAATCATTCTATTCAGATTTGGGGGAAGTTCCTTTCAGTCATTCCAACAGGTGATTACATATGTGACTCAGCCCTTGTTGAGCCTCCAAGTTTCATCAACCTTTTGATGAAACTCTTGTAATTATGACATGCTGGAATTGGCTTCAGGCACTTACCTTCGTGGAAAATTGTGTGCTGACCTATGAGGAATATATATGTTAAATGCAGAGTCTCATTCAAGAACTACAGACAATCTTATACCCAATTGACTCCAGACCAGAATTTTTATAATTTATTTTAAGTGGGAATGTTTTTAAGGGAGTAAGTGACACACACCGAGCAGGACCCAGGGCAGGAAGGACCTCCAAGGCGCTGGAATGTTCATCTTCCCCCACCTTTACAAGAGCAACACACTTCCAAGCCCTCGCCCCCAGGTGCCCTTCCCCCACGTGTTTGGCCAGTCCAGTGGACACAGGTGAGGAGAGAAGCACCATCAGGGGAGGTGAGGACAATGAATGAGAAGTGGGAGTATCCAGGAGAGAAGGTGAAGAATAGAGAGTGGTTAAGAGCTTACAATGGAGCCCAGCCAGTGGTTCGATTCCCAGTTGGGGCATATACTCTGGTTGCAGGCTCAATCTCCAGTGTTGGGAGTATAGGAGGCAGCTGATCCATGATTCTCTCTTATCATTGAGGTTTCTAGCTCTCCCTCTCCCTTCCTCTCTGAAGTCAATTATTATTATTATTATTATTATTTTTTTTTTTTTTTTTAAGAACTAACAGCAGAGAGTGACAAGGCAGTGAGATGGGCAGTAAATGATTAGGGCCAAGGATGGGCAACTCAGGGCGGGAGGCTGAGCACTGGAGAAGCAGAGACGCAGGAAAATAAAGCAAAGTGAGCACATCAGATGGTCAAGAGTCCCCAAGGAAAAGGGTGGCCGAACACCAACTCCAGAGGCGACACCCTAAAGCCTACATGTCCTTAGAGAGGGAATGAAATGGAGCAGGGGCAATAGCATCTACTGGGCCCAGAGGGGTCTGAGTTAGGCATTTCTGTGTCCAGGCCAGGTGGGAAGGCCTCAGCTTTGCTGGCTCTCCATGGCCTGAGGAGGAAAAGGAAGGAGGACAGACAGCGGAGCAGGAAGGATGCTGAGTCAGGGGCCCTCGGGTGGAAGTAAATTGGGTTGTGTATTGGCCCCGAGTGGGATTGGAGCCAATATACCTTAAAGCCGAATTCCCGCAACGTTTTCCAAATTTAAACACAGCCTCCAAGATTACTTACTTGGTTTGTTTAAACTGTAAGACCTTCTGTCTTAAAATAGCTTGTTTTAAAATGAAATTAGCAACCTAAACAGTAATATCTGTCTCATGTGCTGGTTTGGGTGTTTTTTCTCATATGAATTAAAGTCAATACAAGACTTGCTCTGGGCCCCCCTGTGGCAGTCTCTCCAGCTGCTGCTACCCCGCCCCATGCCTGAGGGTGAGGGAGGTGGGAGCGCCCTGCCTGTGCATCTTAGGGTTAAAGTCACACACTCCCAGTTAGACTCTCCCGAAGAGGTTGGACAGGCTTGGGACCCTGCACTTGTTTCGCCATGCACAGAGCACCTGGGACCATGACAAGATGTAAACATCCCATCCACAGGTCACCCAGAGGTGCAGGTGCCCCCGGGGAAACTGAGTGGTGCTGTGTGTGCATCGGGGATGAGTGAGGGTGCCGAAAAAGGACGAGTGGCACCGCTCATTGCCCTGCCTGCAGCTTTGCCCGGGGCGTGGAGGACAAGCACTGTCCATTCCACGTCTGGAGCATGAGATGTGGCCACCTGGGCCATCCCTGGGCTTGGGCTCCCGGGCTCCTGTGGGGAGAATGAGTTCTTCTCAGACTGGCAGCGGAATCCTCCACAGGGACCCAGGGTCTCTCCATGGCGAGTGTGGCACAGTGTGGCGGCCAGCTGCAGTGTTGATGTCGGCCTGCGGGTGGCCTCTGGGGAAATTGCACAGAATAAACAAATGTCAAATTGTTGAATGAACGCACATCAGGCAACAAAGAAGGAAAGAAAGCACAGAGCCCCTGCCTGCAGTTCTCTCTCCTCATCTCAGCTGAGCTCTGGGCTTTAACGACCTAGTGCTTGATGTGGTTCAAACCCACTTGGCAGCACTGAGCATGCGGGCCCTCTGTACCGAGGGACGGGGTTCCAGGCCCGCTCCATTCACATGGTCCCAAGTGCTCCGTGCACGGCGACACAAGTGCGAGGTCCCAGCTCAGTCCTGAGATATTTTGGGCTTTCAACAGGTTTCAGGGTTCTGCAGACAGTGGAGTTAAATTGCTCACTCAACATTGACTTTCTCTGGTTTTTCATACTGTTGTTCCGGAAAGATTTCACTTTCAGAATGTTTTCCTGTCTGAGCTAGACAGCACGCATCCCTGCAATAGGCTGTCAGTGTTCTGGGACCCGGAGCACAGAGCGGGCTGCTCTGTGCTGTGCACAGGCCACGGCCACGCAGCAGGTGTGTGGAAGGAAAGATAGGGAGATGTGGCCCGGGGTCCCACTGTGGCCCCTCTGAGGGGGAAGACCTGGGCGTGAGATGGCTTCTTGGGATGCTGCTCCTCGTCCATGAGATGAAGGAGGAGGAAGATGCCCTGACCAGCTCTTGCCCACGGAACCCCAAACACTTCCCAGGGTTAAGGCCACTGCTGCTTATTTTTATTTGATGCAGTTTGCCATTTGGACAATTAAACATGGTGCCTTTGATGGGCATCTACACACTTAGCTGAAGGGTTGACTTTGATTTGTGAGTGATGGGGACTGTCGATGCCAAATAAAGCTGTTTCCCCAGGTCAATGCCTCCAAGGTGAACAACTTCCCCTAGGTAAACTCCTGGTCTGGTCCCCTCCCCGCCTGTGGGTTATTTTGATCCTGCAGGTCAGAGCTGCCTGCACAGCAGGACCAGAGCGCCTGAGGTGTCGTCTCTGCAGGCGTGACCCTGTATCTGTGGGAAGCCCGATTCTCCAGGCCTGCTCCTGTCCCCACTGCCTTATGTGTGTGAGCACGTCATTGACCTGCTCAGACACATCATCATTATTCTATACAGTTAGTCACATAGCAGAAAACAAAGCAAAACTGTCTAACCAATCACAGAAGGCTTTGTTTCTCCCCAATAGGGTAGGTTTGATTACTTTTCAACATTCATCATTTATTACATGTGTTTTGAACACTTATGACCCCTTTAACACATGCTGGTCACTTCCGTGTGCCAGACACTGTGTTAAGCACTGCGGTTATGGCTGCGCACAAAAGAGCCACAGTCCCTGCACACCAGCTCCTGAGCTTCCAGGATGAAGTGTGACCTATACAATGCAAGGTGCAACTGGCGGGACACGGCAAATGCCTACCCACGTGTGTAGGTTCGTGAGAAGTTTCTAGGGAGATATGTATGTGAGCCGAGAGGCTCGGGGACAAGGAGTGAGCCTTGCACAGAGGCCGAGAGTTGAGAATAAGGGCGACCTGGATCTCAGGGACTGCACATGCAGTCCACTCCAGGTGAGAGCCTGGAGACCAGCCTGCAGGGTTCATGGGGAAGACGGATCTATGGGTGCCGAGATGGGGTACACACACCCTCTCAAGGAGGCTGGCTGTTAGGGGGAGAAGGGAGATAGCATGAGAGTGGAAAGAGTGTATCAGTGGAAAGGCTTAGGAGAGACCAGCATGTTTATATGCTGCTGGGAAAAGCCAATAAAAATGGAGAAGAGCAGTGGCAGGAGAGCCCCCGAAATGGGGTGGGGGTGGGGGGTTATGTGGGACACAGTGGGAGCTCAGGTCTTCCTCAGGGAGAGAGTCCCTCAATCACAGATGAGGGGATGGTGGCCAAGGTGGGTACGGGTGGTACTAGGAGAAAATCTGATGAGACCTTTCAAGATGCAAAGGTAATGGTGCCAGGGTCCCGGTCCTCTCTCAACAGAAGGAGGGAAAATATATGCCGATGTTCTTAGGAATATGCGCAAGTGACTCAGAGGAAGAATGTGAAATTATATCTTAGAACCTGGGAAACTCAGCCAGGACATCAGCCATTTAGGAGTCAAAGGCACGGAACTGCTACTCAGGGAAGGGGGTTCTGCGTCTCATGCAAGAGGCAAGATCTGAGGTGAGCTTGAAGTATGTGAGGAACTTGGAGGTGTGGGCCCATGTACAGCAAAGGAACTATAAGCAAAGGGAAAACACCAATAGCGAGAAGGTGGGGCTAAGGCAGTGGTCAGCAAACTGCGACCTGCAAGCCACATGCGGCTCTTTGGCCCCTTGAGTGTGGCTGGCTCTTCCACAAAATACCACAAGTCTATTTTGAAGAAGTGGCATTAGAAGAAGTTTAAGTTTAAAAAATTTGGCTCTCAGAAGAAATTTCAATCGTTGTACTGTTGGTATTTGGTTCTGTTGACTAATGAGTTTGCGGACCACTGGGCTAGGGAATGGTGGGGAGGTAAGACTGGGATGAAATCTGAGATGCATGGAGCAATAGCAATACATCTCCAGGGAAGTAAAAAACGCCATGAGTGTCCGACCTCAGAGTCTGCATTTGGGCCAGTTTTCTGTAGGCAGTGGAAGTTACAGATTCTTTTTTACCTTTGAAAATAGAGCACTGGGGAGTCAGATCAGCAAAGTATGACAGCATACTAAAAATAAAGACATGCAAACATCGACTGCTGAAAGAGGAATGTTAGGAATTGGATAAATATTGATGAATGAATGAGGTAATTGGAGGGATGGATGAACAAAGCACACATGACATTCTGCTGCTGGGACTGTACCTGCTGTAATCCTGTGACCCTTCAGATTCCTCAACTCTTCTTCCACCCCCACTGTTGGGCCACACACCACCAGTCTGAGGCCAGCCATACCCCGCAGACTAATTTAGTCATCTACCTGTAGGACCAGAAAACCAGCCTCAAGAAGTTTCTGAGCAAAAGGTTTTTATGAGTAAATATACAGGGTGAGGACTGCTTTTGTATTTATAAGTGCAGGATGATATAGTAAATCAAAACCCAAGGTATCAAACTTCATTTTGACAACTTATTCAAACAAAGGAAGAATGTGAAATTCTATTTTAGTACTTGAGAAACTAATTTGTTTGCTAAATTTTACTAAGTCAATTATGTAAGGGAGGATATTTACTCTCAACATTTAAAAAATATTTTTTAATTGTGGAGGTTTTGAGAAAAAAGTAAGAAAATATTATAATGATTTGAATTTAATTTTTAAAATTTCCCCTCAGCTTTTTATAGAGAAAAAAAGACCACTATATTTTCAATGACACCATGGAGCTTTAATCTGTTCTCTATGATATTTCCAACAGATATGAATTACCCCAAAGGGTTTCCCTTGGGTCCCCTTGATTTCTTTGCATCTTTAAGACTTTGGCACACGAAAGTGTGCTGAAGGTACACACTTGTGGGAGAACCTTGTCATTCATGTGGAGGTTTGAGCCTCCAAATCATATTGTGTCCTAGCTTTGCTCCTTCGGAATTGCATTTGTAAAGATAAGTTAACCGTCACTCCCAAAGCCTGTGTAATTATAACATGTAACATGCTGTAGGGCATTAGGTTAATACTTTAAAAGTATTAGTCATAAACATTGTAGTGACAACAGAGATTGCTTTAGACATTGCCTTCAGTGCACAAAGCTCAAACTGTGACAAACTTGAGTGAATAAAGGGAGTATTATACTCAGGTGGCCTGGAACGGAATTCGCAACTGTGCTGTGCTGTTTGCATTAGCGAATGGGTAAAATATGCACTTTAAACACAGTGGTGTGTACTGGCAGGAGTGTGTGCACACATGCTGGTACGTTTCTTGGAGAGCTAGGCAGACATGACTGACAGACTCTCACATTGAGTCCTGGTGTGCACGTTTCCACATGAGGTTTTACCTATTGGCAGTAGCTTCAGGGATTTTATTTAACCTCTGTGGACAGTGGAGTTTAAGGCACATTTTATAACTTAGATGTTTTCATTTGTTGTCATTAAACCTGTTAAGTACATAGAGAAAAAAGGTTTAAAAAGAGAACTCAGCATGGAGCAGCTTAACTAAACAAAGTTTTAAAGATGCAAAGGTTTTTAGAATTAAGCTCTGATGGCATGCACTTTAAATGCTAATGTCATTTACATAAAAAGAGAATTTTTAAAAATTAAAGAAAAGGCCTTATCTCTCTTACTGCTGTAACTCATGGGACGATTTTAAGAAACACATAACCTTGTTCTCTTGAAACAATAGCGCTATCTAGTGGACATAGAACTAAGAAATAAATCTTTGATTCCAATGCTTACATTTTTTTTTCCTTTTATTGGAATCAGCATTAAAGGAAAATAACAAGCATGTCTTCATGTAGACCTAGAAATGAAAGAAAAGCTGCCCTTGACCAATCACAAGTGGCCTAAATTTTAATAGACACATTTGTTTATAACCTATGAGCAAGCAAATCAATCTACCAGGAGTTCCCTGGCCTTGGCCGGTGGTTCAGCTGGTTGGAGAGTCTCTGGTACACCAAAAGGTTTCAAGCCCGATTCCCGGTCAGGGTACATGCCGAGCTTTGGTGTTTGATCCTCGATTGGGGTGCATGCAGAGGCAATTGATCAAATATTTCTTTCACATCGACGTTTCTTTTTCTCCCTTCCTCTCTCTCTAGAATCAATGAAAAGCGTATCCTTGTGTGAGGATTAAAAAAGGAGAGAGGAAAGGGCAGGTGATTTTGGACTTGACAAGGAGAGATGTGTTGGAGCTTGGGTTATTTAATCTATTAGAATTTCATACAAAGAAAACTTGTCCCCAGGTGCTTTGTGGTGCAGCAGCTCCCAGCTTGGCACCTGACAGCTAGCTTGCATCTTCCTCCTCCGCTTCCTTCGAAGTAGCACAGGTCCTACTCCCAAGCTTCGGGCAGGCGTGGAGAGGACCGAGTGGGGGGGCCAGTGTTCCCTGAAGGGCACTGCTGTGGTCCCATAGGATACAGCCTGTGAGGACTCCCCTCAGCCATGTCTGCGGAGGCCTGGCGTCTGCTCTCTGGGACAGATGTTTACCCAGCCTTGTGCAAACTGTAGCGTGTATGCGTCGGGGGCTTGTGAGTGCACAGCTCATAGCTCACACAGGCCTGCCCTGTGCTTTGGGAATACGTTCCTCATATTTGGAGGTGATGCTGCTACTGGTCTGAGCATCGTGCTTTGCTTTAGACAGAGCAGTAAGAAATGGGAAAGGCAGGCAGTGCCCCGGGGGGTGGGGAGCAGCGGGGGCAGAGGGGGTAAGAGGGAAAGGGTTGTGCTGTTGTCCCATGAAGCCAAGGCACCCACAGGGGCTGTGGCACAGGCTGGGGCCTCAAGGTCCAGTCCCTATCCTGAAGCCACAGCAGCCCCGGAGAAGGCCGTCTCTCTGTATAGTGTACCCAGAGGATACATGCCCTGTGGGCGTGTCTTTCTGTCATTGCTCTGTTCATGGGAACCAGTCTTTTGAAAGTTGCAAAAATGGGTTATACAAGGCTGGAAGGGATGCCGGAGCAGGCATATGCGAGGTGGGGGGCTGCTCAGAGCACCCGTGGTGGAGACGCACTCACCCAGGTCACCACCCTGTGCTGACACCCGCACCTACCCCTGCACAGGCGGTTCCATACTAATGTTTCTCCCAACAGGACCTGTCCCCACCCCGTTCTGCCCTGGGCCCATCCTGTCACTGCCAGGGCTTCTTAGCTACCTGCCAAGTGACATTGTCTGCCACTGTAAATATACTGAGTGGTCAGATTATGATGATCTCTGAACGCATAATAATCTGGCCACTCAGTGTGTGTGTGTGTGTGTGTGTGTGTGTGTGTGTGTGTGTGTGTATTAGAGGCCCAGTGCATGAATTCATGCATGGGTGGGGTTCAGCCAGCTCGGCCAGGGGGATGGGACATGGGTGGTTGGCTGGCCTGCCTGCTGGTCAAATTCCTGGTGGAGGGAATAATTTGCATATTAGCCCTTTATTACATAGGATAGACACTGAGTGGCCAGATTATTATTCCCCTGGGTGGGGAAGAACAGTCCAAGGAGGAGAGTGCATTCGGGAATGAAGAAAGGGCACGTATGTAGGTGAAAAGTCTCATTTTTAATTTTTTTGAGTGAAATGTGCGACCTGTGGGTTATCTCAAGGGAACAATGCTTGCTTGCCATGTCATGTCGTTCCCACTGTCCCCCTCACCAGGACTCTAAGTCGGGAAATAGGATCCTGTGTTAAAGTGGATTTGACCAAACAAGAGAATATTGAAATTTCAGTAGTAAAGGCAGAAGTCTCTACATGGGTGGGAACACCCAGCCCTCAGGTCGTGCAAGGTCCGGGAAATCATGGGATCTGGCCCTGCCAAGGCATTAGGGTAACTGGATTACATGTTTGACCAAATACAGCTAACTATGTTTTAAGGTGATCATTTTGTAGGGCCCAGGAGTGATATACATATCCACAGGACCTTTGGCAGAAAAAAGATCCCCCCCTACCCTGGCTCTAAGGGGATGGAAGATGTTCTGTGCTGCTAGGCAGGACCTCAGCAGGGTAGGAGTTGGCTCTGTGCACACATTAACCAGGGAAGCTTGGAGGTGTACAGCCTGGGAGGTCCTTGGCCCGGGAGGTCCTTGGACTCATCCTCCAGTGTAGCTCACTGGACGTGACCTGAGAGTGCATCTCCAGCAAGTCCCCAGCTGGTGCTGATGCAGTTGTTGAAGACACATTTTGGAAACCACTGTTTGTAAATAAGAATGTCATTTCTTACAATGAGGAGATTAGTGAGCAAATGGCAGAAGTCACAGCTCTGAGACAGCTCACAAAGAGGCCGGTGTAGTCACTGAACTCAGGCAAATCCTGAGCAAATGTGCATATCTCTCTCCCTGCTGCTAAATGACATTACTGACTGTGCCCCATCTGCTTCCCAGAGATTCATACACAACTTCACAGGTGTAGTGCATAGATCCACAGGAGTAGCACACAGATCCACAGGTGGAGTACACAGATCCACAGGGGCAGCACAAAGATCCAGAGGAGCAGTGCACAGATCCACAGGTGCAATATACAGATCCACAAGTGCAGTGCACAGATCCATAGGTGCAGTGCACAGATCCACAGGTGTAGTGCACAGATGCATAGGAGCAGAGCACAGTGTTTCACACATTTTGCCTCCATGGCATAGAGTCAATTATAATGCTAGTCAAAGTAGACTGGATCATGCCAAGCAAAGGGCAGATGTAAAAATAAAGACACTTTTGTATGAATATTCTCTTAAAAGATAAAAAGATTCCCTAAAAGTCTCTTTGAAATGCTACTTTGTGTTTGAAGAACACGGTCTGTTGGAAACGGCATGGTGAGTAGCCAGAAAAGATGTCCTGGGGACATCCACAGGCAGGCCTGGGGCCCGAGTGGACCCTGAATCAAAAGTGCCACCTCTGAGAGCCAGCAAGCTCCAGCACCCCAGGCAGGATATGAGCCCTCCTAGATTCAGTGGCTGATTTGGCCCAAATAAATCACTGAAATAATTGGAAACAGAAATAGCTTTTGCACACTGTCCCTCTTTCTTCAACTGCAAACTCGTTCCTCCAATGAACAGTTTCCCTCCCACGGCCCTGAGCTCCTGTAGAGTGAACACAAACTGTGAAGAGTTCTAACATGTATTCGTGAGACACAGACTTTTCATGACTATGGGTGACCGCTATAAATTGCCTGTTAACAATAACCTCCAATATACAAGCTAATTTGGGAAAATGGTAGGTGATGGGATCCTCTTTCACAGGGGATAAGTTGAACATATGCTGTTATTGTGGAAAATAGCCTGCTGGTTCTGAGAGTGAGGATGTGTGGACACTGAATAAGCATCGCAGGAAGCCTTACATTGGATTAAAGATGCTGCTGGGAGTAGCTGCAATGTGAGTGGGATGGCGCCTGCAAGGGGCAGGTTGGGATATTGAGTCGTGCTCAGCTCCCCTCATTAAAAGGGACTTAACTGTAGGGGAGAATCCAAGATGGAGGCATAGGTAAACACCTACACTACTGCCTTGCACATCAATTTCAAAACTACAACTAAAAGACAGAACGGACATCATCCAGAACCACATGAAAGCTGGCTGAGTGGAAATTCTATAACTAGAAGGAAATAGAGGGGCTCACAGAGACCCATAGGAGCTGCAAAAATAGAGGGGCTCACAGAGACCCATAGGAGCTGAGGTATGGAGATGCGCATGTGGAGAGAGCAGGTGCCAGAGAATCTGGCTGGCTTTCTCTGGTGGGAGGGAGACGGTGACTCCCAATGGCTTTGAACCCCTTATCCTATGACACTAAACCCCAGGTCCAGCCAAAACACATATGGGGGGAGTTTGGACTATGAAAAGGGAGAAGTGCACGGAAATTTAGGGGAATCCCAAAAGATCAGAAGTCTGGTGGTGCGCACAGCACTGCACGCAGAAGACCGACTGCTAATTGTGCCGCTGGCTTTCACAAGTGGGCAGGAGACAGAGCCTTCCAACTGCGCCACTTCTAACTCCACTAAACGCCAGTTTTGGGCGAAACCCTGGGGACCCAGATTCATATGGTCCTGGAGTGCAGGGGAGCCGGAAAGGCAGCAGTCTAGAGGTATTGTGAGAGCGCGTGCACACACACAAGGATCGCTTCAGGGATTACCAAGTCAAGTGAGACTCAGGGGCCGTGGAGGGAGGGGCTGACTGGAAGGCAAGGCAGTCCCTTAAGCCCTGAGACTCCACCTATCCCAAGCTCAACAGAGAGGCTTTTGCAGTTTTGCAAGTCTTGTATCATAAGGCTGAATCCAACACAAAAGTTCTCCCAGCATAGTGAAAATGCAGAGACAAAGGAAGAGATTACAAACAAAATAAATGGAGAAAAACAAACGACTGGATATAGAGTTCAAAACCATGGTTATAAGGTTTTTCAAAAATATTCTAGAAAAGATGGATAAATTTAGTGAGAGGAGATGAAAAAGGACCAACTAGAGATGGAAAAGGACCAACTAGAAATTAAACATACACTGACTGAAATAAAAAATATTATACAGAGACCTAACAGCAGAATAGAGGAAGGCAAGAATCAAGTCAAAAATTTGAAATATAAAGAATCAGAAAACACTCAACTGGAAAAGCAAGAAGAAAAATGAATCCAAGAATGTGAAGATAATGTAAGGAGCCTTTGGGACAGCTTCAAACGTACCAACATCAGAATTGTGGAGGTGCCAGAAGAAGAGAGAGAGCAAGATACTGAAAACCTATTTAAAGAAATAATGATTGAAAACTTCCCACATCTGGTAAAAGAAATAGACTTACAAGTCCAGGAAGCACACATAAACCCATATAAGAGGAATCCAAAGAAGACTACACCAAGACACATCATAATTAAAATACCAAGAGCAAAAGACAAAGAGAGAATATTAAAAGCAGAAAGAAAAAAAAACAGTTAATTACCTAGAAGGGAACACCCATATGATTGTCAGCTGATTTCTCAACAGAAACAATGCAGGCCAGATGGGAGTGGCAAGAAATATTCAATGTGATGAAGAGCAAGAACCTACAACCAAGAATACTCTATCCAGCAAAGTTATCGTTCATAATTGAAGGGCAGATAAAGAGCTCCACAGATAAGAAAAAGCTAAAGGAGTATTATATGAAATGCTGAAAGGTACTCTTTTAGAAGAGGAAGAAGAAAAAGGTAAAAGATAAAAAATTATGAACAACAAATACATATCTATCAACAAATGAATCTAAAAATTAAGTGAATTAAAAATTTGATAAACAGAATCAACTGGTGAATATAATAGAATCAGGAGCACAGAAAGGGAGTGGACTGATAATTCTCAGGGGGAAAGAGGAGAGGGGTGTATAGGGAGAGACTGGACAAAAATCATACACCTATGGATGAGGTCAACAGGAGGGAGGTAAGGGTAGAGGGAGGGGTGGGAACCGGGTGGAGAAGAGCTATGAAGGGGAAAAAAGGGAAACAAATGTAATATTCTGAATAATAAAGATTTAATTAAAAAATAAGTAAAAATAAAGGGACTTAACTGTAGAGCCCTGACTGTGAAGGGAGGCAGCCTGGTTGGCAAAGGGGAAGACTTCCGCTAACAAGCCTGACCTGAGCCTCTCACAGAAAATCTGCACAATTGCTCCCTTTGCTGCTTTGATGTGGACTGCTGTCTGGCAAGAGATCCTGGTGGATTATTCGGGGGTACCCCTTTCAAGGGAGCTACAGAGTGGGGGCGAGATAGTGAAATAAAGACTGGCTGAGGTCAGTGAGTCATGGCCCTGCAGCACCTGCAGTGGTAGCTCTGTCACACGGGATGAAGTGTGCTGTTCCCTCCTGGTACACGCTATGTTCATGGGGTATGCTGCCCTGAATGTGTCTGTATGAATGCAAAATGCCAAAACCAGCGTGGAGTGATGTGAGTATTCTGGGCTCGGCATTCTGCCTGCTGCATGGGGGGCAGAGCTAGGAGACCAGGAGCCCCAGATGGACTGACCAGGAAGGATTCACTGAGCCACTTCAGTCCAGAAGCTCAGGTTCCTTTCAGCATTTATGTGCTCATCACCCTTACGTTCTCTTAGGGGCACAGAGCAGATCTGGTGTGGAAGGTGGCATGGCCTCTACAGTTTACTCTCTACTGCTTGGCCTTCGAAAAGGAGCTCATCATGAGTCCAAGGAAAAGGTCAGATCAAAACTGGATGGTCCCTACTACAGGACTATCATCACAAGGAACGTCTGAGGAAGATCATGCACAAATGTGTTTCTCCCCTTAACCAGATACCATTTAAAAAAGTGTGGTGAAATCAATGAGAGAGAACCCGGAGAAGACACTGCAGGTGAGATTCTTAAGGCCAGAAATGACAAACAGTGATGGAGGTTGGCAGGTGCACACAGCAGCGTCATAATTTTTATTTCTTTGGAAGGATTCCCAAAAGGGATTTGTTTATTGCATTAAAGAAAGACAGCCGCCTTTTCAGAATACCTATTATTAACACTAACACTGGCTCATCCCCTCACCCAATAATAACTCTTACATCTGTAGTGCATCTATAAATAGTTGTTCTCCTTACTTACTCATTGATTTGATGTCAACGTATGCAAAGGGCCCATGGTGCTGGCCTTGTCGGGGTTGTAATGTTCCAGCGTCCAGTGTTTCCCCTCTTTTCATTACAAATGCATTCCAGTGAATAACTTATTGGCAGTCCCATTTATTTACATTATTCAACAGTTCTCAACTTTTGAGGGGTCAGTCTTGGGAATTTTATGTAGTATTCTGTTATGTAACAGGAATCATGGCAGGCATGACATTGTTACTGCCCAGGTAGATAGCTTCTCCAGACCCAGCATCATATTAATCTTGCTCTGGACAAACCTACATATCTGAAAGCCACCACCATCACCATCATCACCACCACTACCATCACCATCAATACCACCATCATTACCACCACCACCACCACCATCACCACTATCATCACCACCACAACCACCACCATCTCCATCATTACCATTCCCACCATCACCATCATTACCACCATCACCATCATCACCACAGCCAGAATACCATCTAGGGGATGGGGAGGTTTCAAGATAATGAGCTAAAAATAAGCAAAGTATTCCGATAAGAAGATTTTGGAATGACTGAAAACAAGGGATCAAAAAAATCCTTGTCTTACTAAACCTACTGTAACCAAAACCTGCAAAGGCATGCCTATAGCATTACTTGCAGATATCAGAATCTCATTGGAAGCATGGAGATCTTTACTCTTTGAAGCTGAGGCCACGTTGGAGGACACCTGGAAAGACTTCTGGCTGGAATCTTTACAAACGGGGCTTACAAACTCAAAATGTCAGGACTAGATTGTCGGCTGGGTGGTCCTCCACAGATTTTTCTCGAAGTGGGTTTGGTCCACTGTCCAATATGAGTCAGACTTGTGAGCCCTTAGCCATCTCCTAGGAGCACACACTGCCCTCACCTTCCAGCCATGGTCTGATTGACCCTGTTGGTGAAGGGAAGCAGTTGCAGGCAGTCTGTTCCAGCTGATGTAATAAATCCCACAGACTTCATAGCTTAAAAACAACTGGATTTTAGTTCCCTCAGTTTTGCAGGCTGGAAGTCAAGGTCAGGGTTCCAGGACAGCTGGCTTTGGTGGGAATGCTCCTCTGGCTGATAGAACTGCTGCCTGCCTCTCCATGTCCTCATGTGGTGGAAGGGCAGGCTGGCTCCCTGGGCACCTTTTATAAGGACACTTATCCCATTCTTAGGGTCTCCACCTCATTACCTCAGCACCTTCCTGAGGCCCTGTCACCTTGGGCATTATGTTTCCAACATATTGATTATGGGAGGACACACACATTCAGGCTGTAGTACCAGTGTATTTTTAAGCCAGAAAGGAACACTGTTGTAGATTGAATTGTGACCCCACATTTATATATTGAAATCCTAACTCCCAGTACCTCACAGTCTGACCTTATTTGGAGAGAGTGTCATTGCAGATGTAATGAGTTAAGGTAGGATGAGCTCACACTGGAGTTGGGTGAGCCCCTAACCCCGTGTGACTAGAAGTCCTATAAGGAGAAACTGGAGCACAGACATGCACCAGGGAGAACGCTGGGTGAGGTGAAGGCAGAGGTGGAGGGATGCTTCCACTGATGGCCACCTAGCCCAAGGCCAGGGCGGAGGTAGGAGGCAGGCTGGCTTCACAGCCTTGCGAGGGTGGCTTTGCCACAATAGGGCCTGGGACGCCTCGCCCCAGAGCTGTGAGACAGTGCATTCCATTGCTAGGCCACCCCTGGTGGCACTTTGTCCCCGAGGCCCCAGCACACGAATGCCCTTGCCATGCCTAACAGTGTGCGTTCCTTCATGCTAACGCCATCCTTGGGGTTATCAGCCCCTTGCCTGGGCTTGCTCTGCTCACCTGGCCGAGACTTGTGGGTGTTGAGAGTGATGCCCTCAGAGCAGGGCAGGCTCTTCCTCTCCCCTGGGACAGGTAAGGAGTTCTGAGGCAATCTTATTAAGGGTGTCACTCTGCAGGTCTATGTGCTTCCAGTGTCTCTGGCCTGGGAAGCTGCTGTGAGAATCCAGGCCAGGGGTGTGTGTGTGTCGGGCGGGAGGGGGGGAGGTTTGGGGGTTGGGGGAGTGTGTATTGACCCACAATGATGCTTGGTGGCCTGCACGGGGGTGCTTGGTGTGGGAACAGGTGAACAGGTGCACAGAGCCGGTGGTCCCAGCTGGAGTACCATCACCTTAGGCGTTTTGAAGAAAATGGTCATTTTCCTACCCTCAAGTTCTGTCCTCGGGTTGGCCCATCTAAGTATGGTTCCATTTTCCAACTAGAGAATAGAAAAGTTGCATGGGATCTGATTTGATTATGTAAATATGTTTACCTTTTAGATATTAGATTCATAGTGCATTGGGATAAGTTAAAATTAGCTTTACTATTATACCTGCTAATAATAATGTCCTGCACTACCATGTTTATGTCACGATGCTAATGTAGTTACCGTATTATGTCAGCTGTTTGACACTCTAACCACTGAGCCAAATCAGCCAGGGCATAAATCTACTCTTTTTCTTTTCTTGTTGTTAACCCTCACAGAAGGATATTTTTCCATTGAATTTTAGAGAGAGTAGAAGGGAGAGGGAGAGACACAGAGAGAAACACTGATGTGAGAAACACATCCAGTGAGCCAAACCAGCTAAGGGTAACTCTACTTTCAATGTGTTTCTACATTTATGACACTAACTTTAAATGTACTAATTAGTTTATGCACTGAACTAAGGAATGCTCACATTCCAGGAAACTGTATTAAGTGGTAGCACCTCCTGACGATGGATGATATTGCAACCTAATATCAGAAACAAATTCTTAAGACTTTAGCATGGGAAGAAACTGTTCCATCAAGTTTTCAAACTGCAGAAGGCATGTTCCCAGGGACATACGGTATGTCTGGAGTGCGAGCAGTCATGGAATACACATGGTGCATTTCCTGACAACACAACTATATTCAATAGTAATGTATGGGAACAAACATATTTGCAAAAGTGGCATGAATTTTTTTATCTATGGTGCACATCTTTGCCAAGTGTCTAAGGTCCAACACATTCACTCCTGTCTTGCCTTCGGCAGTTTGTCAGGAGGAAACGCTCGGGAGCACTTGGGAAGGAAGAAGCCATGGTCGGGCTCTGGGTCGAGGCTCTGAGCCAAGTCCAGGAAGACAGGGTTCCAGACGCTAGTTCTTTCATTTTCCCTCTGAATTCATACAGGATCCCCATTTGGATACTATACACTCAATCAGAAGTAGAAAGAATATTCATTTGGGGAATCACAAACACGTGGTCAAGGACATGAACTATGTCAGGCAGAGAAAGACAAATACCATATGATTTCATTTACACATGGAATCTGATGAGCAAAACAGACTTGTAGGCACAGAGAAGAGACTGGGGGCTGCTATAGGATCGGGGGCTGGTGAAAGGTGGAGGGACTGAGAAGCACAGGGTGGCTGTCACAGATGGCTGCAGGGATGTGAAGTACAGCACAGGGAGGAGAGCTGATAATTTTTAATAACGAGGCATGAGGCCAGGTGCACACTGGAAATTTCAGGGGCAGCACCGGGTAAAGTATGCGTAACCCTATGCTGTAATGGAATGAACGAACGAATGAATGAATGAATGAATGAATGAATAAATAAATAAATAAATAAATAAATAAATAAATAAATAAATAAAAACAGAAAGGAGAATTTGGGGAATAGGAGGCATTCCATACCCTGGGAACCACTGGAAATTGGTAGCGATGCTGGAATAAAAAGCTCCCACGTGAGAAATCTTTTCAAGTTCCCAGCTGCCGGAGAACCACGTCCAACAGCAAATGCACCTGGGAACCTGACGGTCAGTCTCATCGCTGGAAATTTTTAAATGCCACTCTCCTTGGAGGAGTGTTCTGTTGGGAATATGCCTTTCAGTGTATTCTGGCAGATAACAACCGCATCACTGGGTTAGCTTCTGTAACACAGCAACGTTCTGAGATATATCTCTTCCACATGATGAAGATACTCACAGGACAGCCACATTTCCAGTTCCCTGTGGGTGTAAGGAAGGGCCTAGGTCATGTAGGTGGCTCAGTGTGTAGCTTGTGGGCCCGCCAGATACTTCCAACACACGCCTTTGCATTCCACTTGGTTTTTCCAGCAGCAGGAGGACTTGGGTGTAGCTCAACAATACACAGACCACGTCAAAGCCCCAAATGGTGGCTCACCATGAATCACAGCCCAAGGCTGGCAGGCATGGGCACTGAAAGCTGAAAGGGAGCCTCACTACAGCCAGGACTCAGACCTGCTGAACATGCACCAACAACATGTACCAATAAGCTGCTGCAGCAAAGAGGCTGCCCGCGGGCCCCCTCCGGGTACATGGCCCACAGGGACTCTGCTGCTGCCATGAACAGTGTGTGAGATGCAGGAAGGGTCCGGGATGCCTTCTGTTCCCAGTGTCACTGCTCTGGCCGGGGCCATGCTACCTGGAGAGGCCCTGTCCTGTTTGCAAAGTGACACTGTGCTCCCGGGGCCACGTACTCACGGGGTCACATGCTCACAGGGCCACACACTCATGGGGCCACGTGCTCACAGGGCCATGGGGTCATTCGCTCACAGGGCCATGTGCTCATGGGGCCACGCATTCACAGAGTCACATGCTCATTGGGCCACGCGCTCATGGGGCCACATGCATGGTCGACACAAACACCCGCCAGACATGGTGAGGCGGCACCCGCGCTGTGTGATGGAGAAATCCACTGGAGCCCGCCCTTCCTCAATCTGAGAGAATGAAAAGCCATTTCAGCTTGGTAAGGTTTCACAATAACCACTCCAGGTGCTGAGCTTCACCTTGACTGTTTTCTGGAAAGATGTGTCCGCCACATGGTTAGAACCACCATGAACTGGGAATCTTATAAAAGGGTAGTTGTCCTTTGGGAGGAAATGAAAGATGTTGCCGATTACCAAAATACATTTTTGTTTGAAAAAAGAAAAGGTATAAAATTTTCTTAGAACACTTGAGTATTGTAATATTTTGCTTGATTTAAATTGCCCAATTTTGCTGGTTGGTTGCTGTGGTTTGTAGAAGGAAGGTGATACTTTATGGACCTTGGAAGGCCAGGGACTGTGCTGGGAATAAAGGCGCCCTTGCTGACAGGTCCCTTCCCTTCAGGGCTGGGAGGGGTCCCCTCGACTTGGGAAGAGCAGGAGGCGCCGCCATTTCTTTAGTGTTGACCCTCACGACACACACGGTCCATTTCTGTCAGTCATTCTAAGAAATGCCACTGACAAACAGCTCACTGGTCCAGAGGAGAGGCCAGGTGTGTATAGAAGGGGGCAGTCGTCCCGAAGCACACGGACTCACAGGACTTGGCGAAGGTGTCGGGATTCTGCCTTGATTTCTCACCGAGGCACTGCTCTGTGTCTGAGTTAACATTTGAGAGACAGAGCCTAACTTCTCTGAGCACTCTTCCCCTGATCTTACAGATCCCAAGGGGTTCTATTCCGATGATTTATTCATTAACACCCATTGGATGTAAGTCACAAGTCAGCACTTCAGGAAGAGAAGAAGGAGTAGACAGGGACTGAGGGGGTGTTATTCCAGTGAGACTTGCCCGAGGTTGCCCCATTCACACATCTCTGAAAGGGCTTTGTCAGATCAAAAGAGAAGTCAAGTGGAGAATAGTAGGTATTTTGTGTCTTGTTCCAGTGTTTTCCACTGTAAAATATGCAAGGATGTGCTGCCTGGTAACCCAGGGCCCAATGGTGTCTGGCTGGCCAGTGTAGCCTTTCATGGACCCCATCTGATCATGTTGGGTCCCATTACACAGGTGTGGCCGAAGCAGGTGTACAGGTGTTCCTGTGGAAAGTAATAGAGTAACGAATAGAAGGAAGACAAGCATAAACTGTCTCGCATGCTCACCCTGAACTCCTGCTTTGCCCACCCTGCGCCTCACCTCATCACCTAGAACTGGCAGACGGGAGGCTGCTCTCACTCGCTGGGCACATCCTGGAGCTGGGGGTCGGCTCTGAGGGGAGTGTGGCCATGGGAACACGTTTGTTCTCGAGGAAGGAGGAGGGGCGTCTGCTCCCTGTAGTGTCCCCATGAAGATGACACATATGTTCCGTGTTCTGTCAGCAAGCCCTTGTGACTTGGATGCTCACCTGTCCTGACGCTGTGTTAGGTGCGGGTTCACCTGAGAGACAGCCCAACCTGCAGGGAAGGTGGAGCTGTGTCTGGGGGGCCGGCATTGGTGTCTCCATGTTTCTATGTCCCCAGTGTTCCCATCGGGAGCGTGGAGAGCACACGTGGCCCAAGTCTGTTTGCTGGTGGAACCTCCTAGAAGAGCAGCGCTGGGCGAGGGTCTTCCCAGGGCGGGGCAGGTGCTGCAGGTGGGGAGCAGCGGAGGGGGGGAGGTGCAGGTGCAGGGGACTCGGGCCTCAGCTGGGTGACAGGTACACTCAGATCTCACTCTGCTGGGCGCACCTCCGTGGGAAACCTCCCCACCCCTACACGTTGACGTTACAATGGCTTTTTTACTAATTGGAGAGAATGGGAATTTTTTAAATATGCCAAAATGTGCCCTAACCAGTTTGGCTCAGTGGATAGAGAGCATCTGCCTGAGGACTGAAGGGTCCCAGGTTCTATTCCAGTCAAGGGCATGAACCTTAGTTGCGGGAACATCTCCAGTAGAGGGTGTGCAGGAGGCAGCTGATGGATGTTTCTCTCTCATCGATGTTTCTAACTCTCTATCCTTCTCTCTTCCTCTCCGTAAAAAGTCAATAAAATATATTTTAAAAATAAATAAATATGCCAAAATGTTTCAGTGCAACTGACTTGTGAGTTCTATGGTCCAGATTCAGTGTGGCTCAAGCATGACTCACCTTTTTAATAAATAGTAGCAAAAAAAAAAAAAGAAAAAGAAAAGAAAAGAAAGAAAAAGGCTTCACAGAATTCACAGAAGGGCAATTCCTTCTCAGGCTTTGTGTTCGAGAGCAGAAGACAGGGCTGAACGTAGTGGACTGCCAAGGTTCTACACCTTCCTTTACATGATGCTTCAAGAATTTCCAGAAATTGAAAAAAACACCTAAAACACTTGCTCTGGAATTAAGCCATGGAGTTTCTGGACATTGACTCTATATTGTCTCGGCAGGGAGTCTGGGTGGTTCCTGCGGCGAGAGCCTGGTTTTTCAGGTGCTTCTAGTGGCCCGCCACCGTATGGGTCACACTCCCACAACGGATCCAGGGGGGCCCAGCAGAAGCCTCCACAAATGCACGAGCTTAAGACTAAAGTCGGCATAATCATCAGATACTTTCTTGCCACAATGTAGCTCAGTACCAATACTAAGTTACTGCTGCGTAACTTGGATCCATTTGTTTTCCATTTTACTGGTGTGAGAAGTTGGGGTTATGCTTTTCATTAATAACCACTCGAGTCCAAAGGAAAGAAGACCACGAATTTAACTGCAAACCCCAGGTCTCTGAGCTGCTTCTGGGAACACAGGTGGGCACAGCCAGTGGTGCCCCTCATGCCAGGACTCCCCTTCCCGGTCTAGTCACCTAACAGGAAGGTGGCGCCCAGTTCTCCGCACCTCGAGGAAGGAAAGATTGCAAGTTTATCATTTTATTCAGGCTGAAGCACTGTGGTTTCCACAAGTATATACACCTCCTCAACCCTGCTTTTGGGGTCTCTAAGGCCAGGAGTGAGGCCCAGGGTAAGACCCAGCTAAACGGTCTAAAGGCTAAGTCCTCTAAAAATCCCCAGAGCAAACACTGACCCCGCAGACACCTTCCCCGGGGAATATATATTTACGTCAAATGCAATATCGCACCAGCGGGGAGGTGCCGAGATCACAAAGCTGCCCCTGTATACCCCACGGCATGTGCCGAGGTCTCAGGGAGTGGCGTGCGATCTGTTTGCCGGTCTGTGCCAAGGACACGGCGGTGTGTGGGCCGGGTCACCCTGGCCTCCCAGTGGGATCTCAGCCATCAGAGCCTTTTCCTCTGCCCAGACTCAGGCACATCACACGGTGGCCGGGCAGATGGTGTGCAGCTGGTGGGCACCAGCCACAGTCACAGGCAGCGAGCACCCCGCCCAGCTCCCTGCGTCCACACTCCACAGGCTACTGGTCACCTTCCTTTTCTGAGGAGAAACCTATGAAAACAGTAGAAAGATGTTTCAGATTCAAGATAAACAGCTCACCTCTCTCCTTCTGGCTTAGCGTTAACGTAAACTTTTGGACTGGTAAAACAGAAATGGTTTATTGGTGAGCTGCCCACAGGTGCCCGCCGAGACACCTGGAGGCAGGAGGTGGCAGGTGCTACTCTAAGTGCTGGCAGGTGCCGCACTCTGGAATGTGCCATTCCACTTCTCCTGCTGGTGGACTCGGCATTTGCTACGACACCAAGTCATGTGATGCTTTAGGGTCAGTATTTAACCATAGAAACATGGCTTGCCAGATGAACTACTTTAAAATACGGTCCTGGGGCCCTGCCATCAAAGCCACAGAAGAGAATGATAGGGGGGACTTAAAAGCTGAATTAATCTGAAAAATAATCATAGTATTTTAAATCTCAGAACACATACTTATGTGAAGAGGGGGTTACATTTTTCTGAAGTTTCCTTTTCAAGGCCTGTGCGAAGCGATTGAGGAGGTGACTCAGCTGTGAATCCAGCAAACAACTGATAAACATGGTCAGACAGACCCACCAGGAGTCAAAACATCATTACAGCAACATCATCTCAACATCAACTCATTGCTGATGCCTAAGGACGTTAGTTGACGTCCGTGGACCCTCAGGCCCGCATGTAGCTGCTTTCCTCACCCCAGCCCCTTCCCTTTATAACTCTGCACCTTGCTAGAAGGCAGGATTGGATGCTTGTAAGCGCCCTCTCTTCTTGGTGGGCTGGCCTTCTCAGTAAATGCCTTATCTGATTCGACCCTGCCTTCCTTATTGGATACAGCGACAGGCAGCCCGAGCCCGATGGGGGGCAGAGGGGCAGGGGAGGTTTCTCAGTAATAAGACACACTTACACTGAAGGATGGGGCATCGTGAAGAAGTTCAAGCATGAAGATCGGGATAGAAACCTTGGGATACATGAAGGAGCAAGATAAGATGCCACAGTGGGGGCCACAAGAAGATAAACTCAAAATGGCCCACTCATGGGAGCAGGAAAAAAATCCTATTGATGCCAAGAAAGGAGATGTTTCCTTTATTCATGGTAACAACCTAGAATGTGCTAATGGTTTACCCTGCTGGCCTGCAGGTGGTATTTCAAAGGCACGCTTAACAAATACTATGGAACATAATGAGTTACTTTTCCCGCCTTCAACTCTGCTTCTGAGAACTGTGGCCACTAAATATGCCTCCTGTGTAGAGAATGTAAATTTGGGCCCAGAAGCATAATCACTGATGAAGCAACCTGATGTTTTGATTTCATCCATCCCATGCGTAGGCATCTTAAAACATCCAGAAAACTTATTCCTCTGTAGCTTTGGCACTGCTCTTGTGAGGTAGGTATCAGGGCATCACTGCCCCTGAGGCGGTGCTGATGCAATAATGCCTGGCAAGTGGAAACCTGGCATAGTGAAGGCCAAAGACCAGGCCTGGCTCCTGGGAGGGAAGGCGGAGAGTATCGCCTGATGCAGGAGGGACACGTCTGCCCTGAGATGCTGCTCCGGGTGCAGCCACCAGCAAGAGACACACACGGGGGATGGTGGGGCCTCATGTGCCAGGGAGGGGGCCTTGCCTGCTGGTAGGTGCAAACCCCACTTGCTCACTGCGTGCCCCATTAGTCATTCTCGGTGTCGGTTCCACTCTAGCATGTGAGTTTACAGGGGTACAGGTGAGTAGCATGAGGTCAAAGTGACCTAGAGACCGTGGCCACAGAGGTGATGTCTTGACTGAGCAGCAAGGAGTAGCAGAGTCTGAAGTTCAGCTGAAACTAAGGGACAAGGTGGTAACAAAGGAGGGGTCACCCTGCCCTTCATATGACCATAAGCTCCTACACCTGGATGCTGAGGTGTGAGCAGTGAGAACACTGAGGCAAATGAGCATTCTCCCTGGGAGGGGGGAGGTGCCATGTGTGACACATGCCTGAACCCTTCCCTGGAGGGCTTCACTCCCAGTAGAAGAAAGGCTGTCCCTTGTGGGTCTGGACTTGTCTGCACTAACTGTATGCATTTTTCTCCTGAACCTAGTCCAGACGAGCCACATGTAGTACACACATGTATCAACACAGAGATAGTTATTAACTGGAATGATTAGCATTTGCTTTTGTATTTAAACAGAATATTTAGGATTAACTTATGAAATCCATGTTTGAGTAGGAATATATTTACCACATCTATTTTCATATATTTATGTACTTTTTAAAATATACTTTATACTTTAATACTTCCTTAGCAAAATCACCGAGTTTACTGATAAGTTGGCCTTTAGGACATTACTAGAGGCCTAGTGCATGAAATTTGTGCATAGGTAGGGTATCTAGGCCTGGCTGGAGATCAGGGCCCATCTGTGGAGTGACTGGTGGAGCAATCAGGGGGCCCCGCTATCACCTCCTTTAGCCAACCTGGCACTGCTTGCTTGCTGGCCCCGCCCCTCACAGCCACCACCAGTCACTCCCTCTGTGGGTCAACCAGCAGGGTGATCAGGGGACCCCTGCTGGCAACCACCTTCACTGGCTTGAGGCCTGCAGGCTGGGGGAAGCTCCTGCGTTGAGCATCTTCCCTGTTGGTGATCAGTGTGCATCATAGCAATAGTCATTCCATTAGTCGTTCCACCATTGGTTGATTGGCATATTAGGTTTTTATTATATAGGACCAGAAGCCCAGTGCACAAAATTCATGCACAGGGTGGGTGTGTTCCTCATCCCAGCCTCCACCCTCTCCAATTTGGGACCCCTCGATGAATGGCCAACTGCCCGTTTAGGCCCGATCCCATCAGTCAGACATTAGGACTGCTGGCTCTCAACTGCTCGCCTGCCTGCCTGTCTGCCTGATTGCCCCTAACTGCTTCTCTCTGCCAGCCTAATCACCTCCTAACCACTCCCTTTCCAACCTGATCGATGCCTAACTTTCCCCTGTGGGCCTGATTGCCCCCAATTGCCCTCCCCTACTGCCCTGGCCCCCAACTGTCCTTCCCTGCAGGCATGGTCCCCCTCAACTGCCCTCTTCTGCTAGCCTGGTCACCCCTAACTGCTCTCCCCTACAGGCTTGATACCCCCCAACTGCCCTCCCTTGCAGGCTTGATCCAACTGCCCTCCCCTGCTGGCCTGGTCCCTCCCCACTGCCCTCCCCTGCTGGCCTTGTCCCTCCCAACTGCCCTCCCCTGCTGGCCATCTTGTATCCACATGGGGGCAACCGTCTTTGACCACATGGGGTGGCCATCTTGTGTATTGGAGTGATGGTCAATTTACATATTACTCTTTTATTAGATAGGGTAATCTGAAGAGGCATTTTTCCTGCCAATATTTTTTCTAGAAAAAGGTATAAAATTATCTCTCTCTAAATTTTTGCTCAATCTTCTATAATAACCACTGATAAGGTGATTAAGAAATTAACATAGTTTTTAAAAGAAAAATATTCTTCATATTTTATCTATCAATATCAAAAATCATAGTAAATAGAATCTCTAAGTTTTTTGTTTCTTACATCTTTCACTATTTATAATGGTTTCTTGTATTGCTCCATACTGCCGGGAACTAAAGTAAATCCAATTAGTCCACCCCTTTTAATAACACAGAATTAGCCGAAACCCGTGTGGCTCCATGGATAGAGTGTCAGCCTGCAGACTGAAAGGTCCCAGGTTCAATTCCAGTAAGGGCATGTATGTATCTTGGTTGCGGGCACATTCCCAGTAGGGGGTGTGCAGGAGGCAGCTGATCGATGTCTCTCTCTCATCGATGTTTCTAACTCTCTATTCCTCTCCCTTCTTCTCTGTAAAAAAAAAAAATGTATTTTAAAAAATAAATAATAATAATAATAACACAGAATTATATGCAGCTTTTAGATATAGCAACAGTTACAAGCAGACATAAGCGGCACCATAACAATCCGATTTTCAGGAAAGGACTATGAGAACATATATATATGTTTATATATATGTGTTTTATATATATAAAAGCCTAAGTGACCAGCCAACTGGCCAGTAGCTATGATGCACACTGATCACTAAGGGGCAGATGCTTAATGTAAGAACTGCCAGCTGCGGTCACTTGGCAGTGGCAGTTCTCCAGTGACACACCTGGAACCAGAGAGAAATGAGCCCAATTCCGGGGGGCATCACCTGAGAACTGCCCTTTTGCAATCCAGAACCGCTCGGGGGATGTCAGAGAGCTGCTTTTGGCTCAATCCCTGCAGGCCAGGCTGACAGACCTCGCCAGTGCATAAATCTGTGCACCAGGTCTCTAGTATTTGAATAAAAACATACAGACTGTAATATTGTTATAGCTACTTAATACATAGTTCATATTGCTAGGTGGTCACAATTCGGTTTGGAGTCAGGCTGCTGGCTTGTCTGTGTCCCAGCCAATAGCTGCTGTGGAACCAGGTACACCACCTCTGTTTCCATGTTTATGAAACAGCAATACTCATGCCCCAGGTTGGTACAAGGCTTTGATGAGATAATGTGCATGCAGTAGTTTCTGGCATATAGTGTTATGGGTAGAACTGTGTCCCCCTAAGAGCTATGCTAAGTCCCAACCTCTGGGAACTGTGAATGTGACCTTGTTTGGAAACAGGGACTTCTTAGCCATAATCAGACAAATCTGAGGTTACCTGAGGGTAGCTAATCCAGCATAACTGGGGTGCATAGAAGGACGAGTGAGTTTGGATGCAGACACAGAGGGGAGATGGCACGTGAAGAGGAAGACAGAGGTGGGAGTTCTATGGCCACAAGCCAAGGACACCTGGGTTGCTGGGCTGGGAGGTCAGGAGGGACCTTCCCTTCCAGGCTCTGGAGAAGGTATGGCCCATAGCACCTTGACATTGGACCTGTAGCTCCAGAACTCTGAGAGAAGCCCTGCTATTTAAGCAACCCCTCTTCCCCCTAGCTGGTGGTCCTTGTATGCAGTCTTGGGAAATAGATTCAGCCAGTATTTAGGTTTAACTAGTTATTATTAGATGTCAGCAAAGGCCAATTAGAATCGTGGGACTTTGATCTCTTAAAATGTAAAGAAACAATTGTGTTGGCTCACAACAGTCTCTCATACCTATGTGTCAGGTCTTTCCCGATCGCTAAGGGCAGACACAGTCAGACTCGGCTCAGCCCTGCTGAGTGAGGGATGGGAAGGCAGCAAGCAGTAGGTGGCAGGC
Source organism: Lasiurus cinereus (assembly GCA_011751065.1). Taxonomy (NCBI): domain Eukaryota; kingdom Metazoa; phylum Chordata; class Mammalia; order Chiroptera; family Vespertilionidae; genus Lasiurus; species Lasiurus cinereus. The sequence goes on from JAAGEH010000289.1 coordinate 1,467,415, forward strand.
AGCAAGCGGACCTTCTTGCATTTCAGCAAGGACGAAACAAACAATTCAAGGTTACAGGGTTCCAGAAATGTGGACGTCATTGTACGTCCCATTCTGAGAGCAGATGAAACAAGACTAACATGTTCTTTGTAAAATCACATGTTTCTAAGCAGAAGCTGTAACCTGTTAACAGCTGTGGACTTCAACATATAAAAACCATTGCACTGGGTAATGCTACACAGAGAGAAAGCCAAATACATCTTAAATGCCTTCAAACCCTCCATTGCAATCTTTAGTTTCTGGAAGAAGAGTTGATTTTCAGTGTGTCCCTGAAGCACAGTCTTGGACAGTGAATGAGAGCAAAGGGGAGATGAGCTGACCCTGAGGCTGTCCAAGGCGGCCCAGCACCCCCTGACCTAGGCCCTGGCCATGGAACCTTCTCTGCGTCCCCACTTTTAGAGGACCCACCTGTGCCACACTTCCCCTCACTGTGCAAGCTGCCACCCTCTAGAATACAATCCTGATCCTCACACACAGACCCCAAACCCTCTGCTAGGGGGCCCTATCACCCTCTCCCCAGGCCTGGCACAGGCACTGCCTGTGGAGTGGGAAGGCATGTGGGTATACCAGCTGGACTGCCCTCAGACTGTCAGACCCTCCTGGAGCACCGGGCGGGCGGCCATGGCTCCGTCGGCTGGTGCCACTGAGTCACAGCCCAGGGCTGAGTGGATGCCGAGCATCCGAGCCCTCTGCTAGCCACCAGCTAGGTAGCAGGAGGGGAGATGGGCTGTCATATGGTCTAAGCCTCACTCAGAAGGTTTATTCACACACAGAGCAGCAGCCGGCTCTGGGACTGTTAAAGGAGGGTCTGGTGACATCATAGAAATGTAATCACATTTTATGCCCTATGTGCCTTTAAAAATCTCACCGCCTGATGCTCTGCAAACACTGAGCGTAGACACCAGAGCCACTGTTTCCAGTTAAGTTGTCCTGAAGAGGAATAGTTCTAAGGGGAAGATATTAGAAAAAATGTAAACATTTTTTTTTTATGTAAACATGCTGTGTGAGTTGCTACAGAGGTAAAGTGGAAACCTGGGAGGGTGGGAGGAGAAACCGCCCCTTTGGGGCCAGAAAGCGAACTTGTCAGCAATCACAGGAAGTTAATAAAACAGAGACCAAAACCATCTGCCAAGTACACACACTAATTAATGTCAATTTAAGTGTTCACGTTCTGAAAGGATCATTTTCACTTAAATATTCTAGTAAGTAAAGTATTTCAATGAATAAAAAGGATAGAAGTTTATAATTTTCGTTTATAGATTATCAGTCTAATTTTCCAACCATTTTTCCTTCTGTTGCTTGAATTTTGTTACTTGTATCCCAAAATATAGGGGTCTTGACCAGAAGTCTATTCTTGAATAGTAGGGTATAAACATATTAGTCATATACTAAAACAATGATTACTGTCTGAACAACAACATCTGGGCAACAAAAGATTTCTAAGCCCACATTTGCTTAGATGCCAATACCACAGAATTTCCTTTGAGAATCTGAGTGATTGGGTTGGCCCTACACCCCAAAAGGAGTTTTCCCAGTAAATGAACAAACAAGCAAGCAAAGAAAAAAGCCCTAGCCAGTTGCTCAGTGGTTAGAGCGTGGGCCTGAAGACCGAAGGAGTTCACACTGGATCCCAGTCAAGGGCATGGGCCTCAGTTGCAGGCTCCATCCCTGGCCCAGGGTTGAGCACATGTAGGAGTGCATGTGTCTCTCTTACATCGATGGTTCTCTCTCTCTCTCTCTCTGACTCTCCCCTTTCCTTCCACACACTCTTTAAAAATCAGTGGAAAAAAATATCCTGAGGTGAGAATTAACAACAACAACAACAAAACAACCACCAAGAGCCACTACTGAAATGAAACAATGGCACAGGAGAGGCCTGTGCGGGGTGATTGGAGCCTCTGCCCCTGCGGGAACCTGGTGGAGCTTTAAGAGCACCAGCTTTGGGAGTTGGTGGAGGAGCGGCAGGAGCCGCAGTGTAGGTTTCTGAGTGAGGAAGGTCTCCCCATGGGGTTTCCCTGCCCATCCCTGCTGGGGACAGCTCAGGCGGCTGCGGGGCTGTGCTGGGAGGAAAAGGATAGGGTTCGAATGGCAACAAAGCCGCCCCGCAAGTTCCCACCAGGGCCACTGGCCCCAGCTGCTCCTCATGTGTGTGTCATGCATCTGACCTGGCATGGGCCCGGCCTCGCCCCAGGATGTTGTCAGCGTTCACGAGCAGCACGGAGCACACACGCCACGTGTCCGTGGGAAGAGAAGATGACTGAGGGTTGTCAAACAGCTTCTCGCAGCCCCCGTTCTCATGTTCATAGCTAACATTTCATAAACTTCTAATGCAGTAGCGGGCGCAGGTGTGGGGTTCATATGCGTGAAATGTCACCCCAGGCTGAGTCTTCCTCAGGGGGATCTCGGCATGCTACTTACAGTCCAAGCCTCAGTTTCCTCCTCTGTAGAATGGTATAACAATAAAACCTACTTTATAGCATCCTGTGAAGATTAAAACAGTGTTTTAAAAACACTTAGGTTAACATATAATAGAGGCTTGTTGTTTTTTTAAAATTTTATCTCTGTAGCAACTCTCACACAGCATGTTTACATCACAAAACTCATTCTATTTCTTCCCAAGTAGACAAAAACCAGTAAGTTTTCTATAGTAACTATGAAATCCTATGTTTTCATGTTTTATTCTGGTTCATCTCAGCTTATTTCCATTTTATATTATTATTAGCTTCTTTAACATTGGTCCAGGAAGAATCTAATAGTGATATATAGATAGACTTATGATATTACTGAATTTTCCTCTGAGTAATTACATTTTCTAGTGATTAAACTGTCATTCAGGGAAAAATATCTTTAATATTCATTCCAGATCAATCAAAAGTGGAAAATTATAATTTTGGGGTGACAACTCAGCTATCAGATTTCAACATCACTAGGGGTGACAGTGGGAAATAGCAGCCTTCCTAATAAACGCTCTTTGTGGCTGCACCAAGCACCTCTGAGGACCAGTGGTTGTATTTCTAGTGGAAGCAAAGGAGAAAGAAAACCTGCCCTTTCACTTTCTCTCTTTCCTCTCTGTGATGGTCTGAGCCCAGGCCAGTGCCGTGCCCATGCAGCAGTGCACTGCTGGCCAGGTGTGCATGGCACAGCTCCAGGTACTCCGTTCCTGATGGCCAGGAACAGCCCTTGGACACACGAGGACCACAGCCTGGTTGTTGCATGGGCGTCCCCAGCTCCCTGCTTCCACCCCACAGTGGGCTCTTTGTCCTGAAAACCCTGAGTTCTGTGACCTCAGGTGCAATCTCAGTGAGCTCAGATTCCAGCTGTGGCCTGAAGCTGGATGGCTTGTCCTCAGCTTTCCTTGGTGGAGTCCAGCCTCTGGCAGCTGAGCACGAGGGCCCCAGGTGTGTGTCCTCAGAGACTTGAATGCATACACCACAGACTTCAGCCTGTGTGCAGAGGGAAGTGGGACAGTGACACTAACTGGGCCAGGACAGCCTGGCAGACATGGCCCATTCCTGGGTGGCCTTGTGAGAAACATGCTGGAGAAAGGGGAACCGGTTCTGGAAAGGCAGGAAAGAGTGGAAGCCAGAGGAGAACAAGATAAAAGAGTCCTTTTGAAGCATCCATTTTATAGAAAAACTGCTGTTTGAAATTTTAACCTTGCTATTGGCTTCTGTAAATATTTGCTTGCTTAAATAATAAAGAAAATGAGACTATTCTTACTTCAGAGAGGCCATTAAACCTTCCCTTGACAAAATTATCAGTGCTGGCACCAGGCCAGGCCTTTGGTTGAGGTGCCAAGGCCTCAGCACATAGGGGGCCTTTAAGAACTTGCAAAGGGGCGGAAAAATATCCCATATTTGGGAGACAAAGAAGGTAAAAATGTATAAATAGGGAAAACTTTTGCATGTTGGGGCCCAGAATTTGAGAAACATTTTCCTCTGACCCACATGTAATAAATGTAACTCCAAACTCTCCGAGCATTGTTTGATTATTCTGGTTTTCTGTAACACTTTCAGGTGTGGGCACTCTCTGGTGACTTTCTAGTCTCTCCAGCAGCTCAGTAATGGGCGTGTGGCATGCCTGGCTGGAATGGGGTCTGACATCAGCCATCAGGGAACACATGTGAGCCTTTGGTTTCCTCTGTCTGGGTGCCAGTGACATTGGAAACATTTGTAGGGCGAGTCCTCCCTGGCCAAAGGGGGACATCTGGCCTTTGGAGGGGAATCACAGAGCCTGTTCTGGATGCACCCGCTCCAAGCCTGCGTCTCGGACCAGATGGGATCCTGGCTCTGAGTCTGGAAAGGAGTGGCAGCCAGAACCAGGCCCAGGCGCTTCTGCATGAGAACCTTCTGTTCTTCTGAAGGACTTCAGTCCGTACCCAGGTGCACAGAGCTGTGTGCGCAGCACAATCCTACAGCATGTCATCCACACAAACGTACATGACTCAACGTCCCCCACACGCCCCATTAGCGTGCAAACATGACAGAATGCTCAGCACAGTTATGGCCTTACCAGGTGCCGTGTGCTGCACATCTGGGGGCAGCTGGCCAGGAGCACACCACTGGCGGTCAGGCTGTGGGAACAAGAAGCGTGGTTAGAGCATGAGATCAAATGCACAAGGGGGCTGGTGCAGAGGATAACGAGTCCCTGCGGCTTGCATCCCACAGGCTGCACATGGTTGCCAATACCTGAGCCGATGGTGGTCTGGTTCATCTCTGAGGCTCTCCTCAGCACCCGCCCCCCACACCCTCCCACCCCAGTCCACTCTGTTGTAGGCCAGAATTGACTGCTCTGGGGTTGTGGCACATTTTCTTTTTCCAAAACAGATGTGCTTTGGATGTCTGCCGAAGTATAAACACTTCTGTAAAACTTAACTATAGCCCATAAATAAAGCCATTTCCTATCAACAAATAACAAATAAAGTTACTTTTAGAACTTCACACAGGAGGCAGCAGGAAGACCAGAGAGAAACATGACAAAGTTTAGTGTTTTCTGGTGAGTCCAGGGGGAAAGTTGAGCAGTGGAGGGAGGACCTGGCCTCGGGGCTCAGGGGGGGTGCGCAGGATAGCTGTGCTCCCTGCACTGTGCCCGAGAGCCCACCCCATGTGTCCTGGTGGGTCAGGCTGAGAGGCTGACACCAGAGTGAAGACCTAGGTTTTCTCTAGGGATTTCTCCTAAGTTCCCGCCAGCGACGAGCAGCCAGATGCTGAACATCAGGGAACACGACACATAAAATGCCTTTCTTGAATCAGGCTGTGATCAGCGGTTTCCAGATGCAGTTCCCAGCCCAGTATTTTTAATTGTTTGGAATGGCAATCTGAACCAGACCTGCCCACGAGGTGGCTCGTCTCCGCTCCCTGCATTCAGCCTGTGTCCTCCCCAGGCACCGAGTTCACACCTATCGTCTCTAGTTCAGTTACCTCTCTCAGAGAGAACTCGGGGACTTGCTCCAACCTGGAGCCAAGGGAGCTTTGCAGGGCAGCCCAGCCACTGGAGGTAGCCCCAAAGCTACCAGAAAGTTGCTCTCAGCATAGCCTGCCACCTGCCCCCTGCCCCAGCATCCCCCTCAGACACCTCGGCTCTTAGCTCCCTTCGAGCACAAAAAGCTGGGAGGAAATGAGATCGCTTCTGGTTTCTATCTGCTCGTTTATGTGGAGTTGCCTTGGAGATGCAATCTGGGTAAGGGGCTGAGCCTCAGTCCCACACTCCCGCCGAGGGGCCCAAAGCGGGTGAACACGCTGTAATTTTACAAACTTGATCATACGTGCATTCACTCGGGCTCGCAACAAGTATGAAACAGTTTCTTAAAACTAACACCGGTAGTCTTTGTGAATTCTGTCGTCATGCTGAGATTTTGTTTACATAAGCTCTGCTTGGAATCTTTTTCAAACACAGGCATTATGGGTGGTAATTTTACATGACTGGGCCCTTATCTCTTGTAATTGACAATGAAAGTTTGATGAGCTAATATGACAGGAGAATTCCTGCCTTCTGTACATAAGTGAAGGTGTGAAGGAAAAGCCATTTTACTTCCAGATAAACCTGGATGATTTATTGGGTTTACAGTCAACCGACTCCAAGAATATTTTTCCAATTCCTCAACCCATAGGAGCTAACATCTAAGTAAATTTCTCTCTCTTTATAGTTTCTGCAATATTAACTTACTTCTCCCTTCTCTAAAAAGTATGTAAAGAATCGTGGCTGCATTCGAAGATTCCCAGAAATGTTTCTGTAAAGACTGAAAGTCAGCAAGCACATAAGGAAACAGAAGAACTGGAGGAAGGCAGGCAAGTAGACAGAAGTGGTATTCTGCAGCAAGACCGGGTTAGAAAGAAGGCTCATTAAATCCCTGTGCCTGCAGGCACAGGCCCTCCCATGAGGAAAGGCTCGAAACACATCCAGATACAGAAGTAGGAGCCCACGGAGGGTCCTGCTCTCTGTAGGTGCTCTGCTGGGGACTCTGCAAAATTAGAAGCACCTTTAATGATAGCAGCGTGAGAGGGGAGTGGTTGGGCCAAATGCAAAACAGCAAAAAATGCATCTTTTTTCTCCCTGTTTGAAGGCTCTGTGCAGGCAGGGCAGAAGGCGTGGGGGAGGGCAGGGGAATCTGGGGCTAGAGAGGCAGGGAAGGTACTGGGCTGACTTCAGGCGGACTGTCTGCATCATTTCCACTCACACAGGATTGCCCCACCTGGGATAAGGAAGAGGGGTGGAAAGCACAGCTGTGGAGAGCAACGGAAGTGGATCGCTTTTTCTTGGTCCCTTTAAGAATATCCTTTCAATTGGAAATTGTCAAAAACTATTTTGACCAGATGCAGCACTATCCACAGTCATTCACCCTGAGTTTACAACAGAAAGGGCATCTCTTGAACTGACTTTTGCTTTATTCCTTTTGCTTTGCTTTATACATAAAAACGTCCTCTAGTAGAATCAGGTCTGGCATTGAAAACAACCCATATAAAATGCTGTGTGTTTGTTCCAGGGATTGTAGTTCAATGTGATGCCTTGCAGTGAATGTTTATATCTCTGTGGACACAATATGGCAAATCAATGACAGTGCGTGTGGCCTCGTTACTCACAGATTGGGGCGGAGCTAAGGTGCCACATTCCAGAGACGGGCTGATGTCACCGCATTAGAACACACATTAGAACATGGGTCAGCCCTAAGGCTGGAGAGCTAGCTTACTCACTGGGAGCCTCGGTAGGTCCTGCACAGGTCCCAGGCTGGCAGGTGCGCCTGCCTCTGGCAGGTGGAGACCCAGGCTGCAGCGACAGGGCAGGATACGCATCTGAGGAGATAAGGCCGTCGGTCACTGGGAGTGGGTACAGCCAGGGGCTCACACTGACACTTGCTTTCTACAGTCACATGGTTTGGTTTTGGTTTTTTGGTGTGTTTTTTTATATTGATTTTAGAGAGAGGTAAGGAGAGAGAGAAAGAGAAACATTGATGTGAGAGGCAAACATTGATCAACTGCCTTCTGAACACCCCAAGCCTGGGACCAAGCCCGCAGCCCAGGCATATGCCCTGACCAGAAATCCAACTTGCTACCTTTTGGTGCTCAGGACAACACCCAACCAATGAGCCACACTGGCTGGTAGTCTTTTTTTTTGTCTTTTTTAATTGATCTCAGTAGAAAGAGAGGAAGGAAGAGAAAGAGAAACATCAATGTGAAAGAAACTTGGATGTGCTGCCTCCTGTATGAGCCCCAACCACGGATTGAACCCACAAGTTGGGTAAGTGCCCTGAGCAGGAATTGAACCTATGACCCTCCGGTGCACAGGATGATGCTTGACCCAACTGAACCACCTGGGCCAGGGTTAGCCTAAGTCTGGCATAACCCTTTGTCAGAATAGGAGGAGGTCAGCATGGGCCCTGGACTGGCACGGATGGGCTCACAGGCGGGTTTACTTGAGGTTCAATTGTGATTTTTCTAATTTTGAAGAAATTAAGACTTGAAAGGTAGATGGCATTAACTTCACAGAGCCGACTTCAGAGAAGGACCTCGTCATTGAGCTCCAGGAAGTTCTCTTACCTGAGGCAACTCCCTTCGGCACAATTAGTCAGAGAGGAAGCAAAGAACAGCTATGAGGGCCACGACAGCCCATGGGACAGGACAGTGTCAGGCGAGAGGGGACCCTGTTTCTCAGAAGAGGCGGGCATCTCCGTGGTAGTTTCCCACCGTAAACTGTCAGCAACTGCAGGACCACAGGGAGTGGCCTCCAGGTGGCTACGGTCTGCACAGGACGCTCCTGGTGAGAACACACGGACTTGAGCTTCGGTCACATGTCACAGAGCATGTGTTTCTCATGAGTACAGGTTCCCGATGCTCTCTCCATGGTGCTCAGCCACCATGAGCACAGGGATGCCTGGACCTCATATGGAGGCCATGGGACTGGCCTCAGGGGAGCTGCCATCCTGGGGAGCACCGGGGTGCGGGAGCACTGAGAGGCTCGGGGATGTCAGTGAGCGTCCACGTACCTGTTCCAACTGCTTTTCCAGCCTTTCTTTCTCCATCTGGCACACTTTTATTTGTGGACAAAGTACAGCATCCATTATCAGAAAGGGCTCGAGCGGTTCCTCCTAATGCTGATTGAGACCAGCTCATGGTGATGCCTGGAGGTATGGAGACCACAGAGCAGAGGTGCCGGGGAGAGCAGGCAGCCATCAGGTTTTCCAGACATGCCTGGGCTCTGTCCTGAAAGTCCCAAATGAAGTCTGGAGACTTGAGTGGTTCACATTGTTATTCCAATGTGTGTGGAGCCATTATCGTTCTCAGCATTAGGGGGATATACTTCCACAGGGAGGTGGTTGGGGGGAGAAGTGCAGATATGGGTGTGGACACAGAACAGCTTCTGTTACTCGCTGAATGGGACAGGGGTGGCCACAGTGTCACATTCCACAGGAGTCGGGGCACGTCCTGGGACAGTGTCAGGTAGTTTGTAGTGCTTTTTTTTTTTCTGAAGCCAAAACTGTGTCCGCTGCATTTTCTTCATTCACATTAGGCTCTACTCATCATGGTAGCTTCCTGAGTCTACTTTTAATATAGTCTATTCTGCTTCATTTTAGCAGCTTACATTTAATAGACCCTATTCCAATGAGTTGGCTCACATTACTGGCTTCCCAAATACTCCAGTCACATTTGACCTGGGAACCTCCAGAGGGAACGTCTTGGTTCCACCAGACATGGAAATGACACGTAGCCATGAGCATGTTTGTGGAAAACAGGAACATTCCAACACAGCCCTTCAAAGAAAGTGACAAGTGACAAGAACTTGGAGACAACTTCACTGCACAGGAGAGTTTCAGGTTAGAGTGGGAGTCCTGGATAAGCCAGCTCCCATGCAACCAAAATAAATATTAGGAGAAAAAGATCAAAAGAATTAAACTTCAGAAAAAAATTTTGGAATCCAGTTGCTTGGGTAACTCCTTACTATACTTACATTAAAAGAAATACCCAGTTGCTTCCAACTTCTCACAAGATTATTTAAGAACTAGAGGCCAAGTGCATGAATTACATGCACAGGAGGAGTTGTCCCTCAGCCTGGCCTCCACACTTTCTAATCTTGGACCCCTCAGGAGATATCTGACTGCTGGTTTAGGCCCGATCCCACAGGGACCACTGGCTCCTAACAGCCTGCGTGCCTGCTGGCCTGATCCCTCTAACTGCTCTCCCCTGCCAGCCTGATCACCTTAACTACCTCTGCCTTGGCCCCACCACCATGGCTTTGTCCAGAAGGATGTCCAGTCTAATTAGCATATTACCCTTTATTAGTATAGATAGTTTCATCCCCGGTGCTAAACTCTCAAAAAAAATCAATGTCAAATACCAGAAGCCCAAGAGTCTCAAGTTCTCTTGTAAGGGAGAGGATAAAAGTGAAACACACACATGTGGGCAAAGGCCCTTTGCTTTGACATGTACCTTGGACTTCAGCTGGTTCAGCTGGAATTGGGATGTCCGGTTTACTTGCTGCAGCTCCTCTTTCCTCTGACTAAGTTTCTCTCGGTCTGACCTCCCCTTTTGAAGTCTTCTTCGTAGATTTGCACCTAGGAGACATTCGTCGCCATTACTGTGGCTTCCTTTCCTCCTAAGCGTGGTGCTAGCTGGGCTTGTCCGTCTGCATGTTCCTTTCTCCTTCCCTGACAATTTCCTCATGGCGGAGCTCCACCTAACACATGGGTCTGTCATTGTAACTGTAATTCTATCTTTCTCTTTGTTAAGCATGGCCATCCCCCACTTTTTCCTGAATTCATGGATTCAGAAGTAGAGTTATAACATGGATATTTTGAGAAACATTGTCCTCAGCCATTATCAGCTGCCTATTTGGTTGCTGTGATGACCTTTTCCCATGGTAAGTGTGACTATTTAGAAAAGCCACCACCCTCAGCTCAGGACGCAGTCGTGTGGTGCCTGCGTGGAGTTCTGAGAGAAGTTTACTAACAACTGTGGTGAAGCAATGACACTACATGTTGACATGCTGTGTTCAAATATAAGTGACCAGGTGAGCAAGCCTGGAGATGAAAGTTGCATATATGTGAAGAATCAAAGCATGATTATTCAAAGGTTCCCACAGGCAATTTTGGAAGTAAATTACCGAAAAAGAAACGTAGTAATATTTCAATGGAACATCTATACTGAAATGCTCCAAATATTTCAGAAAAGTAAGCAAACCAAAAAGAAAAGCAGATTTAATTATTGTTTTTCATTGGCACAGTGCTGACTAACGGCTGGACGACTAGCACGTGAAGCTGTGGAACTAACAAACGAAGCTTTGGGAATGAGACAAAGGGATTCCTCCAAGACCATGACGTACATTACAATGCATATGGGAATCTAGTAGTTAGAATTTTTTCTGTTAACTCTAATGCACCTGATACCTTCATCCCCAGCAGGGCAATGAGTTTTAACTAGCAGTTCAAGATTAACTCTATAATACTACAAAATGTAATCAACCAGAGAGAAAGTAATTAAACATTTCATATAGACTTCCATGTAGGTATACATATTTAATGTTTAAGGCTCAGCAGCCATGAATGAGGTGAGGTGAGTGGGGAGGAGACAGAGCCTGTGTGAGGGCAGAGGAGCAGGCCTAGCCCCTCAGTGATTGTGATTGGTGCAGAGTACTATTCCCTTTAAGACCACCCTTGTTGTTCAAAAGCCTGGAAGCTGAAAGCTGCAAAACAACAGCCCAGCTGCTCCCACTTTCTGAGACTACATGGCCCAGAGACCTGGTTAACTGTTTGCAAAACATGCCTTCCTGAAACTCAAAGAATCACACCTCCCTGAAACTCACAGAATCACACCAGAAGGGTCGTTGGTGTGACCCTGGACAAACCTCTGAACCCATCTGACACTCGGGTCCTTCTGCTAACAAGTCTAAGGTGCCATGTTCTGTATTCTGCCAAGAAGCTTTGAAATGAGCTATCTGATACACTGTGCAAAGCGGAATCTCACAGAAGCCTGTAGGCACCGGACCAGGGCCAGCCTCTCCACGCGCTCACGTCCCTGCAGCCTCTCACCTGCTGTTTGAGCACCTCCATCTCTGTCCTCATCTCCTCGTGCTCGCACCCCAGCTCAGGCCTCCCCAGGTGGTCCTTGGGAAGCAGAGAGCACTCGACCTTCAGGGCCTCCCGAAGAGCCTGTGTTGCAAGACAAGCATGTTGTTGACCTGGGAGGCACCCGCACAGCAGTGTTTCCTCATGAATGCCACTCTCATGATGGAATGGCCTTTCAGTTTTCAGGCCTGGGCATTTATTTCTTTCCAGAATCGGTCTTTTCTCCATGATGATGTGTATGGTACACAGCCCTCATGGTTATTCTGAAGACTGCGCTGTTGCAGCATGCCTCCACCTAACCCACTGCCAAAGGATGGCATATCTATGCTCCTTCTCTAGGTTCTGTCTCTCTCTAGATTCTCTGCTTCAGTCAAATATGAACTCAATTAGTAACCATCAGAATTGAGGGACAGCTTCCCCCATGAGGCAGCAGACACGCCCGCCCCTGGGTGCTACCTCCAGAGACCCTGGGTCAGCAGGCCGGGGCTGGGGCCTGAGACCCTGCTCCCACAGAGCTGATGTTGCTGGGCCAGATGCCATTCTGGGTAATATTCTGCTAGATTGCCGTATCCCCAGTGAGAGAAAGGGACACAGAGACATGAGTCATGCAGAGGCACTGTCTGTCCCTGCCCTCTGCAGCTCCATTCCCCGGAAGATGCCAGGAACCCACGGGGGGAGGCGGGAGGGGTGCCAGAGAAGATGCTCTGCTTTCCTGACATTAAGTACAACGTGGTGTTTCCCCTGGGGTGATGAGGTGAAGGAAATAAGACATTTAGGTTTGCCAACAGGATTCTCATCTGTACTCCTCAGCCCATAGCACTCTTATGTGTACTTTTGTCTGGTCATGTGAATGGGTGTTAGTGCCTCTGTTCAGAGGGCCTCTGGTTCCTGGCCTCTAGAACAGATGCCAACAATGGTGAGAGAGCATGCCTCCCGCTGGTGTGGTCTCGGAGCACACGCTAGGTGGTAACTTGCTTATTGTCTGAGTCTCCGTGCAAACAGGAGAGAGACTTCCAGAGCCACAGGAACTCACTGAGCCACGGGAACTCATCGATGCCATTGTGATGATACTATCAGTGACTCACCTGCCTGTGTCACTGTGCAATAGCTCAAAAAGGCAGGGAAGGAAAAACCAGCTTGTGGTCTCCAGTATGTGTGGACAGCCTAGGAACTCATCATGGGACGCCTTACGCCCACAGACGCTGTGCCAGCTGATGTCAATGTCATTTTTCAGGAAGTTGTAATAGAAATAGAGCTTTCTTCTTCCTCCAAGAAGAATTGTTTGTTAAAATTTATTGCTTAGCTACATAGTTCTAGGAAATGTCATAATAGTTACAATTTTTTAAAATGTGTTAGTAAGGCCCTGGCTGGTTTGACTCAGTGGATAGAGTGTCGGCCTCCAGACTAAAGGGTCCCAGGTTTGATTCCAGTCAAAGGCACATGCCCAGGTTGTGAGCTTGATCCCCAGTAGGAAGCAGCCAATCAATGATTCTCTCTCATCATTAATGTTTCTCTCTCTCTCCCTCTCCCTTCCTCTCTGAAATCAATAAAAAATACTTTAAAAAATAAAATGTGTTAGTAAGTAGTAGAGAATCTAGGAGGGTGTGAGCCAAACGGGTCAAGACAATCAAACATGCTGGTTCCATGTCCTGCTCCTCTGAATAGATTCTCTTTGTGGGTCTTGTGACATTTGAATTTCCTGGTCTACATTCCATGTTCTCCAGACTCCTGGAAATGTTGCCAATGAGTCAGAGATGAAAGGTGAGTCTAGTGGACAGGCATTCTGTCTCTGGTTTTCCAGCTTCCTTGAGCAAGCGCCTGTGCTCCCACAGGCAGAAGCATGGCTGTTGGGGAGCAGTACAGACACACTGCCCATCACCACCCACCTCACAGTGTGAGACCAGACACAAAGAGTCTTTCACCAGTGGCCTGGCTGACCAGCCCCAAGTAACTTCGTTCACTTTGGTTAAACATCTACCTTTCTTCCAGAACCTGACCAAAATCAAAGCCCTTGGGTGTTCCTTCAAAGCAATTAAGTTGAACTGAGGACACACAGTTGTGTGAGCTTCTGAAAACTGCATGTTTGTTAGCAAGCTGACATGCTACACATTCTTGCTGAGCCAGGGGGTCCGCAGGCAGTGGGCCCCAAGTTCCACACTGTGATGGGTGGTGTGCCCTATCAGCTGCCCAGATCAGCATTTTGAGTAACTGCTACTTATTACATTGGCCAAAAAAAAAAAAAAGAACAAGATCTGCTGTGGCTCTGGCCAGTGTTGCTCAGTGGTGAGAGCATTGGCCCACACACCGTATGTAAGTCATGGGTTCAATCCCAGTCAAGGACATGTAGCTGGGTTCCAGGTTGGTCCTTAGTCCCAGTTGCTGCTTGTGTGAGAGGCAACCAGTCGATGTTTCTTTCCCTTTCTCTCTCTCTCCCCCTACCCTCCCTCCCTTCTACTCTCTCTCTAAAAATAAATAAATCACTGGAAAAAATGTGCTCAGGTGAGGATTCACACCAAAAATACACTGTATGAATGAGAATAATTTCTTACATTACAATAGACACTACCACATGCACTAAATGGCTCATCATTTTATACCTGTGTTTCTTAAGTGACAACTTAAGATATAGATAGACGTGTGGGGTGAAATATTTGCTGGCTTTTTATTTTCCTCACTACTCATAAGTAATGTGTTATTGATGCATGAATCTCATGCTTTCAGAGGTCCAAAATGAGCTACTGAACATCTATGTACTAGCTAATTAAATTCACTCACTCATTCATTCAACAAATGTTTGAGAGCATCCTATGAGCAGGGTTATATTCTAGGCACTCGGCGTCAGCCATGAACAAAGAAGAAAAGTCTTGGTGAGTCTGTCCCACTATCAAAATAACTGTTAAAATTATATTTTATAACTGTATTCTGAGGATGAGTACTAGTAGATGAATATGAATATGAAAACATTTTTCAACCTGAAAGTTAACTTTTATTTCCTTCCGATTTTAAGAGCAATTAACATATTCATGAGTCCCTAAAAGCACAATGAGCCCTGGGCAATGGGCCCCTCCTGTCTAATGGAGAAGGTGGCCCTGCAGAAATATACCCTTGACCTTGAGCTTCCAGTCAAGGTTGGGAGCCCAGAAGCACAAAAGTTAATAAACAGGAGCCATTAAGCCTATATTCCATAGCAGCAAGTTCCAAGGAAAAAAATAAAGCAGGAGAGACTAGGGTGGAGGCTGTCATTTCAATTAGGACAGCCAGAGAAATTCGCTTGGAGAAGGGGACATTTCCATAAAGACTTGAATTTTACCCAAATTAATTTTTCTCACTGAGATTTTTATGATTAGAATCACAAGACTTACAACATTAGTGTTGGTCTAACTTTTTAAAAATTTCTGATGACTATAAATATGCACAAAAATAAAGGGTCCCCATGGACATGAGGAAAACCCAGAGTTCCTGGCTGTTCTGTTTTCTACAACTTACACCTTGTGCTACATGGAAAGAAATGAGAGAGAATAGAAGAAAGCTGACCAAGCTATAGTCAAAGTGGGAGGGTTTCAAAGATGATCTCCATGCCAGTTCCTCTAAGCCAGTGGTCCGCAAACTCATTAGTCAACAGAGCCAAATATCAACAGTACAACAATTAAAATTTCTTTTGAGAGCTGAAAACCAACTTCTACACATGGGCCACGAAGTTTCAATCATATGTGCATGCCCCCATGTGGTATTTTGTGGAAGAGCCATACTCAAGGGGCCGCAGTTTGCCACTGACCACTGCTCTAAGTCATCTGTGGAGAAGCTTCAGCAGAGAATAAAGGGCGGAAAACACATCTTTGCCCTGAATTTGTATCTGGCCATTGTTTTCTCTTGGAGGATAGAGAAGTGGCTGGTTTATGAAATCTACCCCCACTTCCCCTTTTCCCCCTGAAGTTCAGGCCTACAGACAGCTCAAATATATACTTGGTTAACGATACGGGCCCATGTTAACACGCGGGGACCTTTAAATCAGAGGTCGCCAACCTTTCGGACCTTATGGACCACCAGTCGTCCGTGGACCGCCGGCTGGCGACCACTGCTTTTAATGACACCCCTGGTCACAGTTCACCGCAGCAGCATGAAACACAGTCTGTAATGCAGGCATCTTCAGGGCCAACCACCACTCCTGTTATGGAAGACAATTTCCACTATTTTGGTCAATCTCTAGTATTTTGAGAGATGGGTGTCTCAACTGAACTGTGTACTTCAAGGGCTCCTAGTCCACATATGACATGGCTCTTGGAAAAGACAACAGCAAAGCATTTCATCTTTTCTGCCTGAGAAGTAAGCTCTTACCCCATAAAACACACACACACACACACACACACACACACACACACACACCCTATCTAATCAGCCTCACGCCAGAGTCCTGCTGATGGTGTCAAGAGCAGCCTGCTTCCTGTGGTTGTCCCAGAAACAGGTGGTTGCTCACTAACACGTGTTTGCTCTCTGTGGTTCTGCCAGCTAAACACCATCCTGACTCTTCTCTAGAATTCCTCATTTCTCTCCATGCCCAAAGCCTCATGGCCATACCCTGCTGACCCACGCAGGGAGGAGAGATGTATAATATCACAGAGATGCCCCTGTGTCCGGGCCCGGAAGCCCCCTGCAGTGCAGTCCATGTGTGCCTCACCAGGGGAGGCCTCATACAGGCCAGCTCTCCAGGCCGCCCCGCCCAGCCTGCCCAGTACCTTGTGAAGGCGTTTTATTTCACAAATATAATGCTCCCTCCTCCTGTTTATGACAGCATTGTTTTCCTTTAACAGCTTGTTTTCTTTCCTCAACGCGTGTAATTCTTCGCTCAGGGTTTGCTTTTCCTTCTGAAGTGAAGAGCAAGAAAACAAAATCAACACAGTTCTGATGACTGACCTGCAGGCAGACAAGGACTCCCACACAGCCAGGCCCTGAGTTCTCAGGCCATCCCATTGGAGCCCGGTGCCTGGTGGAGGAGGGGTTAGCATCAAAGAAATCCTTAATGCCGGGAAGCTGTGTGACCTTAGACAAAGATATCAGACTTCCCGACCTCACTTTGCGATGGCCCGGGAATAAGATAGTTCCATGCCCAGGGACTAAGCAATCATCATCAGCATGTTGCCTGACCTTGTCACAGCTCAGCTTTCTCAGCTTGCAAATGGCAGAAAAACGTCTTCTTCCCAGGTCAGCTGAGCATGCTAAATGTGATAAGCAGGGTGAGGGACTTTGCAAAATGTTACATTTTTCTGATTTCAAAAATAATACCTATTTGGCTCAGCCAATATGGTTCAGTGGTTGAGCATCGACCTATGAACCAGGAGGTCACGGTTCGATTCTTGGTCAGGGCACATGCCCGTGTTGTGGGCTTGATCTCCCAGTGTGGGGAATGCAGGAGGCAGTTGATCAATGAGTCTCTCTCATCACTGATGTTTCTCTCTCCCTCTCCCTTCCTCTCTCTGAAACCAGTAAAAATATATTGTAAAAAATAATACCTATTTTAAAGCTCTCTGTAAACTGAAAAACAGCTGTACCAATATAAGGTATTGTCATATTAAAAGAAAGAGAAAGAGAGAGAGAGAGAGAGAGAGAGAGAGAGAGAGAGAGAAGAAGAAGAAGGAGGAGGAGGAGGAGGAGGAGGAGGAGGAGGAGGAGGAGGAGGAGGGGGGAAGGAAGGAAGGAAAGAAGGAAGGAAGGAAGGAAGGAAGGAAGGAAGGAAGGAAGGAAGGAATGTTTTTGAAGCTGAAATGCCCCAGAAAGATGCCATCAGCCCATGGCTCAGGGTCAACCTGCCCATTTGCGTGACAGAGGACAAGTCCTGAGAAGGGCTCTCTGTGGCCCTGTGACTTGCATCACTGTCCTCCCTCACCTTTGTTCCTGCCCCATGTCCTCAGCTCTGTGGGCTGTGTCACCCAGGCCACACCCACCTCCTCTCTCTGCTGCTGCTCCTGGGTCAGGTCCGCTGGCCCGGTGCTGGCCCTCTGGCTTGCTGGCTGTCCCTTCTCTAGGCCACTGAGGAATCGCTCTGTGGACTCCAGCTTCATCTGCAGCTCTTCAAGCTGGGGAGGTCAGCACAGAGGGTTACAGCCCCTCCTCAGCTCCACTGGAACTCACACTCCCAGGTCTTCTCTCAGCTAGCCAACAGGGGTCCCAAGCAGGGTCCATTCCCATGCCCTGACCAAGGCTGGAGCATTTGCATGTAAGAGGCCAGTCCCCCACCAAAGCCCAGCCTCCCTCCTGGCTCCAACCACACCACCTCCCAGGGGACAGTGAGAGCTTAGACAGGGCTTCTGGGCCTGGCCTTCCATCCCCAACTGCCCAGGAGTGGCCAGTGGGGCAGAGGCGCCTGTTCCCCAAGCAAAGCAGCATCCTCTAACCCACAGCCTGATCTGCACAGGCCACTGTAGCCCAGAGTGCTGACGGCAGTGAGGGGCCCCAGGGCAGGTGCCTCCCGGAGGGATAGGGATGGCACCTCTCCATCCCCGTGTGTCCCCAACCCCCTCACGCTCCTGCCAGTCACTCGGATGCCACATAAATGTGCTCAGATCATGTTCTTTAGTGTGGAGGCCCCACGCTTCCCCAAACTCGGGACCACAGGGGGCCTGACCATGGCCGAAGTGGGGGCGTGTCCCTCTCTCCAAGTCCAAGGCCTCGACGTGAACAAGGAGGCACAAGCAAGCCCGCCCTGTGCTCTCGGTCTGGCTCTGCACTTCCAGTTATGGATCTTCACTCTCTTCCTCTCTTTGCTGTGAAATAACTGTAAACTCTAAATAGACTTGGATCTCTTAAAAGATATTTTCTCCAAAAAAGTTTTTGACAGCAAAGCAAATGCTGCTTGAGAGAGAACCTACTTTACCAAGACGAGGGGATGCCCCATTCTCCCCTGGGGCTACTGTGTCCCTGTGCAGTCCCATGCCGTCCAGTGAAGGACTCAGAGAGCTGGCCTGGTGTGACATGGGGTGCACCTGAGACCGACTTCACCCACAGGCAAACTGCATGTCTGTGGCCCTGGTCCTCTCACCCAGGCCAGGTGCTCCATGCACTCTGATCAATGTGCGTGAGAACCCCTGCCATGGCTCCAGGGGTGATGTGAGCCATTGCCAAGACCATGCACTGAGAGCGGGCAGTCACCCCCAGTGCCTAGACGGCAGCCATGCCCTCAGCAAGCCTCCTTCAGCTGCTGGTTCTGCACCAGTCCCGCCCTTGGGATCCCAAACCCCTCTGATTGGCTCCCCCGGTGATTGGAGGCAGATTCCAGACAGGCAGGCGCTTACCTTTCTTGTGTACAGCTCTTTCATGCTCCGGAACTGCTGGTCCCACTGCCAGTTCACCTCCAGGAGCTGCAACCAGCAAAGGTTTCTGCCCGTTTGGAATTTGGCTAGAAGGAAATCACGTTGTGAGGTTGCTGAGGTTTTGGAAGCCCTGGGGAAGACGATGTTCTCGAAACTCGCTTGTTTCTTGACTAGTCCACCGAACATGTTATTAGCACTGTTAGCTTTACTTGGTTATGTGAATTTTTATCTTCTTTGTTTAAGCCAACCAGGATCTGGTAAAAATGACTAAGGATTGATGGTTTTCTGTGAGATTCATTAAAATATAAAAGGTCTTTTTTTCAAACCTTTCCATATGTTTCTATGTGCTTATATTGATTATTATAGTGAAATCTTTCTCCCGGCTTTTTAAAAGCAAAATTTCTACTAACAAATTCCAAAACCATTAACTGGATATCATTTGCTTGCAATAATGAGCTTTTAAAAATGCATACATGATTTGTAATATGGGTCAATAAATGGATACTATAGAGTTTTTGAAAGTATCGGTTTTCAAGGAATAATAGTTTGGTCACAAAACAATATATAGAAATAATTTAGGTTGCAAGCAGTTTGAAAGTTAAAAAAAAACTGTGATAAATAGAAGGAAGGAACAGACACTATAACCCATGTTTCAGTTTCCTTGTAATGGGAGTGTGCAAAGTCCTGATTTAGAGAAACTCTAACAATTACCAGCAGACATTACATGCAGAAGGCAGCCACAAGGGCTAAAAAGTAGCAAATTTTTCTCCTAATTGCAAAACAAACTAGCTAAACCAGAATGTCAGTTACAAGGTAATTCTTATGCTGGGAATACAAGTGGGTATTTATTATAAGAGTGTACACTTGAACTATTGGCATTTTAAGGGTCTACCTTTCTGTGCCCTGGTAGTATGCCTTGTTGTAGCTCAGGGATCTCCAAGGAGTGTGGTATTGTATGCAGCGCCACAGGGAATAGAAGGCACAGAGCAGCAACAGGAAGGATGAAATACACAGAACAGTTGAGAGGAGCAGTTACAAAATTGACAACATATTGGAGCCTAGCAGTCCCTCCTTTGGAAAACTGCCCTTTGAAACTGTGTTTCAAGTACTCTGTTATTCTATAGGTCTGCTCTGTTATTTTTAGGCTGTAAATTAACTTCATTTTTTTTGCTTGAATAGAAAAGATAAATTTCATTGTTTGACCTTGCCAACTAGCCAACTAACTTAAGGGACTGATATGCTGATATTGATGCCAGGTGCCTGTGTAGATATGACACTCAAGGGTACAAATTATCTACAAAAATAACTTACACAAAGAACTAGAAGGATACAAAAAAAGGAAATACTCCCTCCTGTGCTGGTTCAGAATTTGCTCTCAGTAAGATGACTCCTAATTGGCTCATTAAGATTATCACCATGGGATAATGACTGTCATTCATTTGTACTGAGAGAGCAAGTAGGAGATAAGTGAGTGACTAAGAAAAAGCATTTGCTCTCACACTAATGCAGTCCAACCCCTGGAGGGAATGACTGTGACCCATAACAAAAATGAAAGATGCATCTTGGTGATGCACTTTCTGTCTTATTCTCAGCCTCAACCCATGGCGCATGTTGATTCAACTCATATTTCAAAATTACCTCTTTTCTCTGTTTTTCCAAACACCATGTTGATTCAACTCATATTTCAAAATTACCTCTTTTCTCTGTTTTTTCAAACACCTTATCTTTCGTTCAAGAAAATTTATATCTACCTTGGAATCCTTATATAAATTAACACAAAATAATTCTCTAGCAAATTATAAAGGGTCTATGGAATAGGCAAGCAAGAAATTAGGATTTTATGAACTTGGAATTCAACTATTTTTTTAAAAATGCCCTTAGAAACCTGACAAGTCTCATGGATGCAGGCAAGGCGTTTATACAGGAAACATTCCTCAACAAGCATGTTCGTAGAGGTGTCCGTGACCTCGAGGGAGGCCCTGGCACAGGTCAGAGGAGTGAGGGAACCAGCAAGAAAAGAGACCAGCACATGCAGTTAAAAGGCAGAAAGTTGATTCTAAAAGGATAAGAAGTGAGCTGCCTCGATGGCCATCATACAATTATGTTACAGCAGCGGGGTGGGCATAGAACGTGTGGGTTATGCCCTTTTAACCAGCCCTTTGAATAGAGTCACCAGCTAACAAATTGTCAGGGTTGTTTGTGGTTGTTTGGTCAGGGGTCGGCATTTTCATTTAAAGAAAGCACAGCAGCAATAGACGTGGCCTGCCCTCTGTGCCCAGGGATCCCTTAGGAGCTCCTTCTGCCGACTTGCTACTGACTCGTCTCTGTGTACTGATCCATGCATCGGGCTGCAGTCCCGCACTCCGCTATTGGGTTTCAGGCTCAAGTTACCATGGACCTCACAAAGCTGCTTAAAGACGTTCACGAGCGATTAAGAAACACATTCCAAACACGTAGCCTTCCCGAGACGTACCAGGAAATGCTCTTTCGCAATCGTCACGAGATGGCAGGGTTTCTTTTATTAGAAACGATTTATGAACTGTTCCCATCTTCTCTGTTATGTCTCCCTCTGCGCTTTAGGGGTGGTGCCCTCTTGCAGGTCTGTAGACGCTGTTCTTCATTTTCCTGCTTCTTCCCATTCAGACCCATGCACAACTCAAAGCATCCTTTACTAGCCTGTTTTTCTCAGTGGTTAGAGCATCAGCACATACCTCCGTTGCAGGCTCGATCCCTGTCCCCAGTCAGGGCACGTTGGGGGGAGGGCAATCAGTTGATGTGTCTCTCTCACATCCATGTCTCTCTCTGTGTGTGTCTCTCCCCCTCCCTCTCTAAAAATCAACAGGGGGTGTGGGGGAAATATCCTTGGGTGAGGATTAACAGAAAAAAGAGTAAAAGCAACATTCTGACTGCAAGTGGCTTTGGCAAGTGCCGAGTGGCACCAGAATCCAGGTGACCAGTGTGCTGGGAGCTGCATTCAGGCTTTCCCTTCTGGGGGGGATTTGTGGAGACTGGCCTGTGGATCAGCACAGAGTAAATATTGGGCATCTGTGAAGGAACAGGCTGAGAGCCAGTCCTGCCCAGTGTGCCCTGAGCTCAAGGAGCAGCGGGGCTGTGGCCACTGCCAGGCTCAAGGTTCTCACCCAGCCCCAGGTCACGTGGAAGCCAGCTAACCACAGGGCACTGGGCACTGAGCCAGCAGCTCTGAAACGGAGCCGGGGCACCTCTCCTTCCTTCCTAATGGACTATTGTTAGAGCAGTTTTAGGGTCATCACACAGTTGGGTGGCAGGTGCAGAGATTCCCTGTGTTCCTGCTGCCCACACGGGTGTAGGCTTCCACCATCCCACCCGAGGGGCACCTTGTAACACAGGTGAACCTGCACTGACACATCAGCACCACCGGCCACGGTGTGCATAAGTGTTGTCCCCTCCTGGCTTTTCACACGTGATGGGCTTGGACAGATGTATGGTGAGTGACAGGTGTCTATCATTACGGCATCACACAGAGCAGTTTCACTGCCCAGAATTTCTCTGTTCACCTACTTATCCCACCTCTATTTTAAACAAACTCCACAGGTCGTCATGATTCATACCACAGTGCACCATGCCAGGGAACATGGAGTTAGGATCTTTACAGGGTCTCCTCTCTATCTGCAAAATAGATAAAAAAAATCTGGGTGCAGCAAACATTTGTATGACCCTGCCTTCTGGGAATCTGGATAAAGCATAATTATATCGTGTGTATTATTTTTCCCCTATATATAATTTTCTCTGAAAAAATATGAAATATATGGATCCTTAATTTTGATTTTATAAATCAGAATTATTAAAAAGCTAGATACAGTTCTGGGAAGGAGAGGGAGAGAAGGAGGAAGAGGACAGAGGAAGAAATAGAGAGAGGGAGGGAGGTAGAGAGAACAGTAACAGGAAGCTCCTCTGGAGATTAGCCAACACTTTGCCATAGTTCCTATGTCTCAGGCGTGTGTTAAAAATGAAGCAAATTCTATTAAACACACAAAGTTTTGGGGGGTCTTTTCATTTACATTTGCTTTGCTATCCAGTTGCTAATGAAGGCATCTGATATTGCAAGAAATGCATATTTTTTAGTCATTGGTACTACTAAGGGCCCCATTATGTAACAATTATCCCCCATAAAACGTAATCCGTTCAGAGCATCTGGGTGTTTCCCTCTCACTTGCAACAGTACCAAGACCACCCTACCTCAGGCAGTTCTGACGCTGCTCAGTTAAAAATCCAAGTGAGCAAATGAGTCTCACTTAGTTCCCATGATATCTCGGTTATCTCTTTCAAAAAACACATAAGCAAGCACATTGGTTCGTTCATTGGTTCGTTCGTTCATTCATTCAAATAGTATCTGTTGTACTTACCAGTAACCAAACAAAGATAATGGTACTAATTCCAAATATATATATTAGTATTTTGCCATGGTTACTCTACTGCAATAATACATTGTATTTCCAACCACATTAATATGATATCCTTTTTAAATTCTACATTGAATCGAATTCTTCCAAATCAAGAGCCAAACATGAAACGCATAGACTTGGGAAGGAACCAGATTTAATCTCTCACTAAGCAAAGGGTGCCCACCTCCCCGAGTGTGCTCTTACCTCTGCAGGCTCTGTGGCACCTTCCGCAGTGCTCATTCTCTGAGTGCCCTGCTCAGGGTGCGACAGGAGCGCTGTCTGTCCTGGTGCCTTGGAGAGCAGAAGAAGAAGAAAGAAAATGGCTCTTGAGGTGTTGTTCCAAGGGAGACCAAGAATAGCAAGTTTCAAAAGCCCACAGAGAGTGTGAGCACCGGGTAGAGACAGGGACAGCGTCTCTTCTTTACAGGGGAGCCGGGCACCCTAGACTGTGCTGCACAGAATGGTTACAGGCCCAGCAACTGCGACTTTAACGTTTCCTCTCTTCCAAACAGGGATTTCCCGGGATGTCTCAAGTCGGGGCTGTGACTCAGAGGCTAGGGTGGATGAGCCCTGCTGTGGTATGTAAATCACCATTCTTCCTTTCCCGGCAGTGTCCCCGTGGAGGGGAAGTCACCCAGAGCTCAAGCAAACCAGGTCCCTCACTGCCACCAGCTCCTGCATTTCCCAGAGCCAGAGGTGACTGCTGCCTTCTTCCTGCTTCTCACAGCATCCCTCAGGCCAGGTTTTTGGGCAGCGCCTCCCCAATGTGTGCTGAGCTATATGGTGCTTAGTGAGTCATCTTTGCTTCTATAAGTTCTGCTAATCTTTTGGAACTGAGAGAAAAAACCATTCAGTACGGAGGAGACTGGCATTGATTGCACAGCTGATCTCCCATGTTGACAGGAAGCTTGAAGGTGGCTCTCAGGTTCAATGCTGCCCTTTCTCAGGTGAAGTCCGGGTTTTCTTCGTGACTCATCGGACATGAACTCTTTCCTGATTTCACAGTTTCCCTCAGTTGGTGGACTCGTGGCCTGTGCAAGGCCTCAAGTGATGGAGGGCCTCGGGGGCAGGTGCTGGGCTCTGCACCAAGGGGCCCATGGGCACAGGCCTCATTCTGGTATGGAAGGAAGAGAGGGAGAGATAAGCAAGAATAGGAAGGGAAGGAGAAAGAAAGTCGATCCACATAATTTACATTTGTCTTCAGAGCTCCCTTTGAGATGCCCACATGGATGTAGTATAAATCCTAAAACTCCTGAAAGTCAGAGCCTTTCAAAGGGGATGAAGGGACTATTTCTGGGCCCAGCCCCATGAATGCCCTCCACTCCCTGAAACGAGTCCTGGCCCCCGTGCATGCAGCTCAGGCACCCAGAGCACCACCCTCTTGGGCCCCCTCCAACATATGGCTGCTGACCTTGTCTGACCTCCAACTAGCTAGGCCAAGTGCTTCCCCTGGCATTTACAGTAGCTCTTTCACATGTGGGTGTGGTCACCTCTGTGTCCACAATTCCCCGGCATGGAACAGGTGCCCAGCACACGTTGAAGGATAAATATCTACCTGCCAATCGTACAGACGTGTGCTGTGTGTGTGTGCATGCATGTGCGTGTATGTGCACATGTGCGTGTTTACTCTTTGCTGGTTTCTTGGTCTGTTTCGGTGCACTTAAGTGAAAGGCAGTGACATTTCCTTAAGGCAATATCTAAAATTAGAAGTGGGAATCAAATTGTTCGGAGATCTCGGGGGGAATGTTATGACTCATATGGTCTGATTTTAGGGGATACAAGCAGAGATTTCCTAGAAACAGACACTTCACTAACAGTAAAATCTGCTCAGCAGAAAAGAAAAAAAAAAAGAACAATAATGTAAAAAACATTTTCCAACACACACACTCCCCATAATTATATATACAAGTAGTTCGAGGTTCCTTCAGTCTTATGTGTGTACTTAACAGTAGTAACCCGTGGATGTGGTAACAGTGAACTTCCTAGTGGTCAGAACATTTTCTTGCCAGGAAACACTGTCCTTGGCCCTGCTGTCTTTGGGTGTCCCCTGTTGGGTGTTCTCTGTTCAGGTATCCCCCTTCTTGATGTTTTCTGTACAGGTATCCTCTGTTGGGAGTTCTCTGTGCAGGTGTCCCCTTCTGGGTGTTCTCTGTCCAGGTGTCCCCTGTTAGGAATTCTCTGTCCAGGTGCCTTCTGTTTGATGTTTTCTGTCCAGGTGTCCCCTTCTGGGTGTTCTCTGTGAAGGTGTCCTTTGTTGGTGTTCTCTGTCCAGGTGTTCCCTGTTAGGAGTTCTCTGTCCAGGTGTCCCCTTCTGGGAGTTCTCTGTCCAGGTGTCCCCTTCTGGGAATTCTCTGTCTAGGTGTCCCCTGTTAAGATTTCTCTGTGCAGGTGTCCTCTGTTGGTGTCCTTAGTCTAGGTGTCTCCTATTGAGTGTTCTCTGTCCAGGTGTTTCCCTGCTGGGTGTTCTCTGTCCAGGTGTCCCCTGTTGGCAGTGGTTGCTTCTATTGAACAAAAATCCTTGTTACACTTCCTTTGCCTCTTCTTTATGCAGTTTCACCATAAACAGATTTCTATTACTCCAGAGAACCACGGCCGTGACTGAGTGAGCCAGGCCAGTCCTAGGGGCTTCAGCCATGTGCTCTCTCCCACCCTATCCTCTCACATGGGGCACGGGCTCTGAGTCTGGCTCTGTGTCCAGCTTTGCCTCATGAGATACTTCACTGGCAGCAGTGATTTTGCGAGATAGACATGCCACTCCACATTTCCACAGTATCTTATAGAGTCTTCATTTCTCAAGTTACACTATTTCATAGAGAAAATAATTAACCAGGAGAAATACGGGGAAGGGAAGGACCAAGCAATGACCAGTCACTGAACTGTAACTACCATTCACATTGAGATCATTTTCTCAAAATTAGTCCGAGAGAGATGCCTCCATTTCTATCAATGCCTGGAGCCATTCTTTGGCAGGTAAGATAAACACAAACTTTAATCTCCTGTAGAAAGGGGGCTGGAGGACCTTCTCTGCATTCGGAATCTCTTGGCATGAATATTTAAGACTTTAAGCGAACATGCTACCCAGGCAGGAGACAGACTGCCAGCTGTGACTGAGGGACACGACTCTAGAATCCAGCCACCGGATTCAAACCCCAGCTCTGCCACCCGCTGCTTGTAACTTGGCGTGAGGCTGAAGGCCCCCAGGCTCAACACCAACATGTGAGAAAATGTGGAGAGTAATGTGTCCTCTTCCCAGGATTTCTGTCTGTGAAAATGCATGTAGGAGCTTAGAGAGCAATCATAATATGACCTTAAAAGATAGAACTGCCAATCAAATTATGCAAAAAGTAACCTGGCAAAAGGAAAGGGCCATTAATCATTGATGGAACGTTCAGGAGGCAGGTTTTCCGCAGGTGGGGAAGGAGGTGCCTGTTAAGCATCCAAACAGCCCTAGGGAGAAGGCAAGTAACACAGACGTCCTGAGACCGGAAACCAGCAGACTGAACATGTGCTCTCAGCTCTGAACACACACCCAGCATGGGAGCCAGCACGCTTCAATGAGCCACAGACTTCCATTCAACGACAGGGCATCAAGGTGAGGCCCTCAAGCCTTTCTATAAACTTCCTCAAAATGGGAACTTCAACAGAGGCTTCCAGATTCTATTCACAGGAAAAGCCCTAGGAGAGCACACAGTAGGGACTGGTGTCTCTCTGTGTGTCAAGGCTCGCTCACCGTTTCTTGTTAGGTGACCTGGAGTTCCTCGTCTCAGGATGTCCCAGCCTCCAAGCCTGTTTCTCGAACAACC
Source organism: Lasiurus cinereus (assembly GCA_011751065.1). NCBI lineage: Eukaryota > Metazoa > Chordata > Mammalia > Chiroptera > Vespertilionidae > Lasiurus > Lasiurus cinereus. Next base: position 1,494,539 of record JAAGEH010000289.1, read on the forward strand.
ACAGTAACCCCACACCTCCCAGCTTCTCCTCTCACTCCCCACACATGCTGAGTACACTGGCCACCGAGAGCCTTTAGGATAAGCCATTTCACACCACTCCTCCTTCCATGGTCTCCATCTCACTCAGAGCGGGAGCAGAATCCTTACAGCGGCCACAAGGACCCAAACACCCAGCACAGGCATGCCCCCCCCCTCTCAGCACCGACCCACTCCTCTCTGCTCCCCATCCCCACCATGCTGCTGCTCTGCGGCCCTGTGCTGCACACTCCCTGTCCTCCAAAGGGACACCTGTCCTCCCCCAGGTCCACGTGGCTCACGGCCACCTTCAGGAGGTGATAGGTGATTGCTTGAATGGCAGCTCTTTGTTGAGACCTTCCCACATTTGCAGTAATGTTTCCCACTGTGCTGCGTGAATAACACACCACCTATTTCTCTTCCTTGTGCCTTCCCTCCCCATCAGAAGGTAAACTCCAGAACAATTAGTGCCAGTAACTTTGGTGCCTGTGCCACCACGCACAGAACTCACACCGGAAGACCCCTACCCTGATGCAGCGGCTGAGGCCAACATCCCCATGGGAGCTTACAGAGACCTGAGGACAGAGTGCCAACTGTGACTGAGGGACTGGACTCTCCAGACTAGGGCATCACCTCTCTTTCCTTCCACACACCTGGGGTTGGCCTAGAAGAGTACAGGGAGAGGAGGGTCTGGAATCCAATCCCTGGGGGTGCATGCCCTTCCCTTCTGGCAGAGCACGCACCATCCTCCCATGCAGCCTGGAGACATGGCCTCTTTCCATCACGGCTGCCTTTAGTTTTTAGTGTGTGCCACAGGCATTGCAGGATAATGGCTTTGCTGACAGATCTGTGGTCTGTATGGAACAAGATTGTCTGAGCCTCCCAAGGTGGGAGGATTCTCTGCACTGTACCAGCGGGGGCCCTGCCAGGGTTTACTGGAGCCCTGTGTCCCGGAGAGAGTCATCACTCCCTCCTCTGTGGTCCCGGAGGCTCAGGGAGAAGCAGCATCAGCGTGAACCATGAAACTATAATCAAGCCCATCATCTGACTCTACCCCCAAAGAATCATCCAGTCCACACACCTGTCTCTCCCACAATCAGCCATCAGGTCCACACACCACTCTCTCCCGCAAACAGTCATCAGGTCCACACACCTGTCTCTCCCCCAAACAGTCATCAGGTCCACACACCTGTCTCTCCCACAATCAGTCATCAGGTCCACACACCTGCCTCTCCCACAATCAGTCATCAGGTCCGCACACTGTCTCTCCCCCGATCAGTCATCAGGTCCACACACCTGTCTCTCCCGCAATCAGTCATCAGGTCCACACACCTGTCTCTCCCCCAAACAGTCATCAGGTCCACACACCTGTCTCTCCCACAGTCAGTCATCAGGTCCACACACCTGTCTCTCCCCCAAACAGTCATCAGGTCCACACACCTGTCTCTCCCACAATCAGCCATCAGGTCCACACACCACTCTCTCCCCCAAACAGCCAGCAGGTCCACACACCACTTTCTCCCCCAAACAGCCAGCAGGTCCACACACCACTCTCTCCCCCAAACAGCCAGCAGGTCCACACATCTGACTCTCCCACAATCAGTCATCAGGTCCACAAACCTGTCTCTCCCACAATCAGTCATCAGGTCCACACACCTGTCTCTCCCACAATCAGTCATCAGGTCTACACACCTGTCTCTTCCACAGTCAGTCATCAGGTCCGCACACCTGTCTCCTCAGAGAGCGGGAAGCCTGGGACCAGGGCAGTGCCCTCAGCTGAGCCGGGACACCTGCACTGTTCCATGTACCTCCTGCCTCCTTGCTCAGTTTTTCCCTCAGGCTGACTAAGTGGATCACAGAGGCAGAAGGAAAGCCAGAGTCTGCCTTTGCATTTCACAGAAACCCCCCAGCCTCCAGGCCACCACAGTGAAAGCCGACACTGCCGTCCACACCCTTTAATGGCATGGTTTCTAACAAATTAGACCTGGGAGGGCTGGCTTGAGAAAGAAGGGTCACCAAAACCAACTCAGGGTAGAATTCCACATCCCACCACAAAGCTACAGGAAGGTGAATCTAAGGTTTTTTTTAATGCACAAGCTGAGGTCCCAGGAGTCAGGGTGAGGACCACCTAAGGCGGAAAGAGCCACACCCCCACCCCAGGTGTTTGCTCCCAGAAACCCCAGATTCTGGGCTCTCTCTCCTCCTCTGTGCAAACACCAGGGTCCTCTGATTACTCCGGCAGGAAAATGATAAAATCGGGTAAAATTCCCCTCCTCCCCCATTCCACTCCTTCCTTCCAGGCTTGGGGCTTCCCTGCGACCCCGCGTGTTGTCTTGCTGCTTCACTGGCTGCCCAGGGGCCTGGCCTGTGGCTGCCAGATTCTGATTTTCATGGAGGTCACTGCTGTGTACCCTCCCGGAGTACAGCTGCCTCTCATCTCCTGGAACCTGGGCGAGTCCTCCCAGTGATGAGCCCGTAAGAAAGTGTTCTACTCAGAGGTGCCTCTGACCCACCCAGAGGGAGCCTCCATTTACTCTGGATTGCCTTCTATCCAACAAGAGAAGGCCACGCAGAAGTCGGGAACGGCTTTCGTCTGCCTCCTCTTTAAGAGTTTGAATTCTGGTGTCTGAGGGTCTGGTTTTAGCTTATGGACTTTACCTGTGCTGCCCAGTAAGACACTTCATTGTAAACTAGATTCAAGATGGGCAGACACAGCCAGCTCTCCTCATTTGGACACGCACCCGATAGTCATGTGTAGGTGAGGCTTTCGCATCTTCGTGATGAAGGGAAGGAGGAGTTTGCCAGAGATTATCCATGGGTGCAACCTCACTGGCCTCTCCTTGCACTAACCTACTTAGCTCTCAGCTTGAATGCACTTTGTGATGAGCAGGCTTGACTCAGAGCTACACTGACAATGAAAGGGACAACGCAACGCTCATTTCAATGGCCTCGCTGAGCTGCAGCCCAGAGCTGCAGACACACGCAGAGCAGCTGAGCCAGCGGACTTGCAGGCAGTTTCCCAGCCAACCGCCCAGACTCCCCCAGGGAACGTGAGCAGTGCCTCACACCAGGATGCAGCGCAGACCAAACCTCCCACTGCCACCAGTGCTTTCACACTTCCACTCACTTTATATTCTTGTCAAAGTTCATTCACAGATGGGAAAACAAGATTTCAATCATTGAAATTTCCTTTAATAAAGAATAGCTAACTTTCAAAAAAGGGAAATAAGAAAATAGAAGCTAGATTCTATTCTTTTTTTTTTTTCTTTCTTTCTTTCAAACAGGTGGTTCCAAAAACTGCAGGTTGCCTTGCAGTAGTTGTCAGGAAGTTTCCCTCATAATTTCTGAGAGATGTGCCCTGACTGGGGATTGAACCTGCAACCTTGGCGTATCAAGGTGATGCTCTAACCAGCTGAGCTACCCAGCCAGGGCTGTACAACAGGTATTAAAAGCCAATTTTGAGTGCTGTTTCTTAGTTAAAAATCAATAACACAAAACAGAATCCAAAGACAAGACAGGGCCCTTAGCCAGTTCAATGCTGGGGACCTCTCAAGCTTAGACTCTCCCTCCTGTTCTCAAGCCCAGTTCTTGATTCCAAGCATCCTGAGGCCTGGGTCTCTTGGTTGAGAACGCATTGCAAGCCTCCTACCACTTCCTTTTTTATTTGATATAAATCACAGAGTCAGAAATTAATGCTCAAATATGAATGTCTTGGTTTAGTGACACTTGTATTTAATACTCGTTCTGGAATCTGTTTATTCTTGCTTAGACAATGTTTTTCCTTTTTGCTATAAGACTTCCAGTGCCCTATGCTCGCCAACGCCTGCTGCAACCCCCAGAGGGCAAGCACACACTTCCCTACGGGAGCCTGCTGTTCATCTCGGACGCCTCTGCTTCCTTGGGGCAAGGAATGAGCTCTCCCTAGCCTGGATGTGTGGGTGCAGAAACGCAAACCAATTTTACCAAGACGGGTAGAAGAAACAGCATCCTAGCAAGAGAGGCAGGCTCAGTAACCTGCCAAAGAGAGGGAACAAGTCCCCAAGAGGATGGTAGTGAGGAAGCCAAGCTATCACATGAGAAGGATCAGGGACAGCATGGGCAGAGTGGGGAGGCAGGGGTGAGCAAGTGGGTCTGAGGCTGACAGAGAGGATGTGGGCTCAGGTGTGAGGCTCAGTTCTCACTTTCAGATGTCTTTCCAGGATTAGACAGGAAGCGCTAGAGTAAAGCGCAAATTTCCGTGATGGAAGGAAGTCCTAATGGAGTCAGAGGTCGTGGGAGAGGGTCGGGAGGTCAGGAGTGGGGGGAAGAAGAAAGGGGAAGGGGTGGAAGAGAAAGGAGAAGCCTATCTCTGCTCAGCCCTTAGCAGAGCCACCGCTGACTTTGAAAGGAATGATTACGTTTTCAAGAAAAAGTTTGTTTCTAAACAGGAAAACATGCATAGGTACACAACACACAATACTGTCTGTTCATTAAATGAATGACAAGAAGAGGCACAGGGCTGGCCACAACATGCTATGAAATGAAGGGCAATTTAACAGTATGTGTGTGTATGCATTGTGTGTGCACATGTGTGTGCACGCACATTGTGTGCACTGTGTGTGTATGCATGTGTGTGCATGTATGTGGATATGTGTTGTGTGTGTGTGTGTGTGTGTGTGTGTGAGAGAGAGAAACACAGACCCCACATGCTCAGTGACAATGCTCGGGAGTGATGCCCTGGAGGAGATTCAAGGGCACACACTCTGTTTAGAGAGGCCCAACCCTGGCACCATGCCAGGGCCTCCTTTTAAAGAGAAAAAGATACAAACTTGTGAATGCAAATTAGGAACAAAAGTCAATCCCCTTTTACGGGAACAAGCCTCATGGGCCCAGTAAATCCATCTCTACGTGGTTTTTATTGTTATCTCAGCGCTCAGTGTAACCTTTTCACAATGAGCATGAATCATTTCAGAAGTAGGAAATAAAATAGAAGTTAGGCAACATTTGTTCATGTCAGCCATGTTCTCCATTTACTTGCATTACATTTTTTAAAAATAATAATTTCAAAAGCACAGCTTCCCACCAGGAGGGCAATGGAGGTGAAGAACCAGTGTGGTCGCTTCCGATGTATTTCCAGAAGCCACCACCATGGCCCCGCTTGTGCTCACCCTGAGCCTGTTTGCTCCCATAAAGCATCAGAGACATATGTCCCCAAACAAGAGGAAGCTGGCAGCCAAACAACGCTTTCAACCAGGAAGGATTCTTTTCCTAAAAATGCATGCGTGGCCTGGCCAGCTTGCCTCAGTGGTCGACCTATGAACCAGGAGGCCACAGTTCGATTCCTGGTCAGAGCATACGCCCAGGTTGGGTTGTGGGCTCGATCCTCAGTAGGGAATGTGCAGGAGGCAGCTGATCAATGATTCTCTCTCATCATTGGTGTTTCTATCTCTCTCTTCCCCTCTGAAATCAATTAAAGCATATATATTTTTAAAATGCATGTGCATCCTGCTAGTGTTAGTAGCCTAGTATGACCGGTGTACACAGGTCAGATCACTTCCTCCCAGACAGGCGTGCTGGCTGCATTAGACACCCTTTCCCTACAAGAGCCTGGTGTCCTATTGCCACAGGCTGTCACTCTCACTGGGGAGCGCTTCTGCTCCAGGGTTTCTTCTGTAACAGGAAGTGGCTGTGCACAGCCTTGTCCTCCCTGCGATAAGGAAGTTCCCTATGAAAGGATGTGGAGAAGTCCCCATTCATTCTTCTTGGTGAACATATGACAGGTGTGTTGAGATGAAGCAGAGAGAAAGTGTTGCCTTACCTTCAGGGAACATGAGCTTCCATGTGGCGGAATGGCCCCTGCAGGGGCAGCCCGGATTCCAGGAGGCACCCTCCTTGTGATGAGGTCGAGGATGGCATGATCCAGTTCCACACTTTCACACCTGCGGGACAAGCAAGGCCAGGTTACACGGAGGTGAGGTGGCTGTGTGCACGACTGGCATCCCCATCTCTCAGCTCATTTGTAGCCATTGGTTCAGGCACTTAGTGCACTTCAGTTTTCACTCATTTGCACAAATGACACAGTAGCCAGGGCACTGTGGGAGTTTCAGTCTGATAACAGGGACAGGAGCTGTGTGCCCACCGAGAGCCAGGCGTTTGCAGTTACTCTCATGCAGTGGCTACAGCAGCCCACGGGAGTGCCGTGTGACAGGCCACTCCCTGCCTCTTATGGGTGAGCAGAAGGGTGGAGGGAGTGCACCCACCAGCTAAGGTCGGTGCCGCTTTAGAGGGGAGCACAGTGGGGATCCAGGATCAGTCTCTTACCTTCTCTGCACCCATTGGCCTGATTCGTAGGAAGAGGAAAATAATGTACTGTTCGGCTGTGGGTAGAGTAGTAGTAGTAACACATGTACACAACCTAGCACGGGGTTGGGCAGGCTGTGCTCACCATTGGCACTGCTGTTATGATTCTGAGGCTCCACCATGGTAACCCAACAATCTAACAAGTGAGTTAGGAAAGTAGAGGCCGCATCATTTAGTGCTGAAGACAGAAATCACCCAAAAAGCACAGACGCATTTCAGTTTTGTTCAAAAGATCATCAAAAAAGTACAGTCACATCTCAGATGGAAGATAGCACGCCAGTGACTAGAGTTTCATAATGTCCTTAGCAAATCTTTTAGCTCAGTCCCCAGGACAAGGACTGAGTGGATGGAAATATTTTCACATTCTGTTTTTAGCTAGTGAAATTTGTCCTATTTTGTAAATGCAAATAGGTTTCTTTTGCTAAGGGGAGTGTTTAATAAGGTTCCCTTCTTTCCTATAAAGCTCAGAATTCTGACTGTTGAAAGGCAGGATTAAAGTTGGTAAACTCTGCTTTACTTTTTAGATTACAAATAAGGGTGTGCAACATCGTTATATTCTTAACATGATGAGCCAGGTTTCAGACTAGAGGTAAGATATAAAACCACTCCGAAAGTCTTGTGAACACAAGCTACATCACCTGTGTTGGCTTCCCGGGGTACATACCCAAAATGTATACACACACTTGGAACAGTTCTAAGGCAGTGTTTGTGAAAATACATTTCATTTTCAAAACTGAGCTACCAGCTGTGAAGGTGTGCATGCATTTCAGAAGACAACCTATATTGACCTCACTGTGTGACCTGCCCCCGATTCAACTCAGCTGACGAGGTGGGGCTCGATGCCTGTGGGCGGCACCGTCACGCTGGGTCACCTCTGTTTTGCAGGTTAGCACCTTGAGCCTAGGGGAGATTAAGTGCCTTTCTCTGGTCATGGGGCTTGTCAGAGGCAAGGTGAGGACGCCCCTGAGCCACGACTCTGTGCTTATCCACAGGACCCTGGTGATTTCAGGAACTGTTAATACAGCAGGTCCACAGAGGACTGTGTTATCCAGATAACTGCATGTGGGTTCCCTTCCTGATGGACATTTCTGCTGATGCCCACACAGAAATGCAGCTGACTGAGAGAGTTGGAGATCAGGACAGGCTTGGAGACAGGCTGTGAGCCCCAAGTTGCACCTGGCCTAGCTCACATGGCTCCTTCTTTCTCTAAAGTAGTTTTTGACCAGGATCTGTGATGGGTCATGGACCCATGAATCTCCCCAAATCAAGTTAAATGCAAGATAACGTGGAGTGCAGGGGAGCCAGAGAGGCAGCCGTCTAGAGGCTCTGCGAGGGCACGCACAGGGACCACTCCAGCGATTACCCAGTCAGGGGCCGTGGAGGGCGGGGCTGACTGGAAGGCAAGGCGGTCCATTAAGCCCCGAGACTCTACCCATCCTAAGCTCAACAGAGAGGCTTAGGATGCTCCTTGATTCTTTCAAAAGAAAAGGTTTCTAGTTTTTATCACATTCTAACCTCTCCCACAGCTAAACATAAAATCTCTAGCCCAATGGTCAGCAAATGGCGACTTGCGAGCCACATGTGGCTCACGAGCCGCAGTTTGCTGCTCTGTTGACTAATGAGTTTGCTGACCACTGCACTAGCCCAACTCCGGTTATTGCCACATGAGACCACCTGAAACCACCTCTCTGTGGCTTTCTCTGATGCGAGTGCACTTCATCTTTATGGCCATGGCTCCTGACAATCCAGACATGACTCTTTGAATCAAATACTATGACTAGAATCTAATGTTTTGGTGGCTTCCTTACTGAACTGCAAGTGATCAGAGACTTTATGATCCCTTCCATTGTCTTGGCATTTTCACTATGCTGGGAGAACTTCTGTGTTGGATTCAGCCTTATGATACCAGACTTGCAAAACTGCAAAAGCCTCTCTGTTGAGCTTAGGATGGGTAGAGTCTCAGGGCTTAATGGACCACCTTGCCTTCCAGTCGGCCCCGCCCTCCACGGCCCCTGACTGGGTAATCGCTGGAGTGGTCCCTGTGCATGCCTCTCTGGCTCCCCTGCACTCCAGGACCATATGAGTCTGGGTCCTCAAGGTTTCACCCGAAACTGGGGTTTAGTGAAGCTAGAAGTGGCGCAGTTGGGAGGGTCTGTCTCCCGCCCACTCGTGAAAGTCAGCGGCACAATCAGCAGTTGGTCCTCTGCACGCAGTGGCATGCGCATCACCAGACTTCAGATCTTTTGCGACACCCCTAAATTTCCATGCACTTGTCCCTTTTCACAGTCCAAACTCCCCCCATATGAGATTCGGCTGGACCTGGGGTTTAGTGTCATAGGATAAGGGGTTCAAAGCCGTTGGGAGTCACCGTCTCCCTCCCACCAGAGAAAGCCAGCCAGGTACTCCGGCACCCGCTCTCTCCACGCGCACATCTCCGTACCTCAGCTTTTTGCAGCTCCTCTGGGTCTCTGTGATCCCCTCTCTTTCCTTCTAGCTGTAGAACTTCCATTCAGCCAACTTTCCTGTGGTTCTGAATGATGTCCGTTCTTTTAGTTGTAGTTTTGAAATTGTTGTTCGAGGCAGCAGTGTAGGTGTTTACCTATGCCACCATCTTGGATTCTCCCCAATCAGACACTTTAGAGGTGATATTGTTAGGCTAATAGATCAGTGACATCTGAGAATCCCTTTGGATCCTTGGCCGACTCATCGCTCACATCTCTCCTTCCTACCCTTCACTCATAAGAACAAATCAACATGGAAAGTAAGTAGAAAAGAAGTTTATAGGAATTAGATTTTAGGAATAGGAGAGTGGGTTAAGCCAAGGTGACAAAATTTTAACAAGTATTTCTCCCAAAACACCAATCAGAAAGAATGCATGCACCCCTATGTTCATAGCAGCAAAATTTACAATAGCTGAAATCTAGATACAACCCAGTGCCCATCAGTAGATGAGTGGATAAAAAGCTGTAGTACATTTACACCAGAGGATACTATGCAGCAGTAAAAAAGAAGGATCCCTCACCCTTTGAGACAGTATGGAGGGACCTGGAGAGTATCATGCTCAGTAAAATAAGTCAGAGAAAGACAAGTATCACATGATTTCTCTCATATGTGGAATCTAATGAACAAAATAAACTCATGAACAAAATAGATCCAGAGACATGAAGGCATGGGCCAGACTGACAATTCTCGGAGGGAAGGGGAGAGAAGGTATTAATTGAAGAGCTTATATGCATATGAGCACAGCCCACAGACACAGACAATAGTACATAAAGGACTAGGGTGGCATGGAGCCTTGTGCAGAGGGGAAATGGGTAGGGAAACGGGGGGCATCTGTTATACTGTCAACAATAAAGATATATTAGAAAGTATTTCCTCTGAGTTACATACAGTGTGGGAGCTGTCCCTCCCAGCCACCATCAGGAGCACACAGTCTGCCCAGCCACCCAGTGAGGGGCCGGCCGAGAGACTTGGAAGAGGCGAATTGGCCGCAGATTCCCTGGGCCTTGAACTTTTATTACATATTCAGGAGCCTCTAGCACAGCAGCCTCCAAATATCATGCAATAAAGCAGAGGGTGCAGCGTGTCCTCCAGGGCCTGGTCTAGCAGCTCAGCCAAGGATTCCTTCCATTTTACTGTTTGCTTAGAGCCTTGACGTTATTCATCTGTCAATGCCTCTCTGGTCATCATGCACTGCCTTGTGGGCAGCAGCCAGACTGGCTCTCTTCTGGCTCCAGTATCCAGTGATCAAGTTCCTTGCGAATACTCAGCTCCTCAGATGGACCTCCTTCACTTCCCAGGGCCCTCACTGCATAATGAGATGAATTAAAGCCTGTGTTCGCGTTGTGTTTGTAGGATGTCACGTTTCTGACTCCTTGCGCTTATCCATCAAGCCCGCTGGGTATCTGTGCTTGGAGGTGTTGGGTCTCCAGTTGCTGGGAAAGGCTGGTGGTAAGGCAGCAGCCCGAGCCCACCAGGCTGGGCATCACAGCTCCAGGCCACGGTTGCTGTTAATATTGGCCTGCAGCGTGCATTTCTGAAGAAACATTTACACTCCAAACACAAAACCATGCAACCACATCTTAGAATTAACTGGAGATGATTTCATTTGCCTCTGGCTGGTAGGAGGTGGGGAGCAATGGGAGGGCAAGGCCTGGCAAGAATTCAGCACTGCTGCTCTTCCTGACGCCACACCCTCCCCGCTCGCTGCCCAGGCTCCTGATTAGGCTTGACTCTTGGTCGTTAGCCCAGTCTTCTTAGGGAAGATAACAAAGTCCACTTTCAAATATAAGGCACGTCACAAAGAAAAGAAAAAGTGTGGCATGAGCACTGGAAACTGCCCTGGTGGTGCTCGGTGACGCCGAAGGAGAGAGCTGTGGGGCAGCAGGCTCTCAGCTTCCACTCGGTGTCACTATGATCAGCATCTCAGGACGCTCCTGGCTCTTCTCGGGAAAATAAGTTGCTCCACAGGGAACTGGCACCATGCATGCACGCTTCCAGAGAAGAGCCATGGCTTGTAGCTATTTTAGGAAATGGGAGCTTCCACCGACGTGGCTTTAGACCGAAGTCAGAGTGAAAAGCCTGGCTCACAGAATGGTGGGGCCTTGGGCAAACGTGCTTCTTTCTAGTTTCACCTAGGCTGCATGCAGGGCATTGTCATTTAAATAAGTGTGGACTTGGTCTGCGCATCTGAGACCAAAGCCCAGAGGAAGGGGGATGTTTCTCATCACATCGGGGGGCATTGGCCTCAATCTGCCTTCTGGACTGGTAACTGGTTTATTCACCCTCTGCCCTTGCGATGGGGCAAGGGTCTATGTCATAGAGCTGATGCCGCATGCTTTGGCCAAACCTCTGTGGCTGTACCCAGGAATGTCAACCGACAGAGGAGCCCCATTGGAGCAGAGAGGTGGAGCCACTGCGAAGGTGACAGAGTTCTGTAGAAACAGGTCCTGGGACAGGTGGGAAGTGCCCTGCAGGTGCAGCCCTCGTCCCCCAGGGCAGGTGACAGGCCAAGAAGGCTGTCACCTCGCAGCACACGCTGTTTGACAGAAGATGTTCTAGGACATGCATGCCTTTTACCCAGCTCAATGTGAGCCGCCCTGCTGCTCCTGCCTCCGCCCCAGGAGGGACCTGGACCCTGGGTGCATGGGCGCTCACACTGTCCGTTTCCAGGACAACCTGCATCCGCCAGCACCCAGCCTGTCACACGTTATTGCGATTGTGTGTTCCTTCCCATGTCTGCTATCAGGTCAGAGACCTGGAGGCCGGGGCAGGTTCAGCTTGCTCATCCCTGCATCCCCGGGGCCTTGCGGGGATGATGAGAGATCAGACGAGAGAACAAACAGCCAAGGAAGGTGGCAGGGGCTAGGGCCAAGAAGAGGTGTGGGGCGTCTCCCAGGCCTGCGTTCCTTCCTCCCTCCATGCGTCTGCCTCTGGGAAGAGGGGCTGGCAGAAGCTCAGCAGGTTGAGTGTGTAACAGTGGGCATGCCTTCCTGCTACGAGCTGTCGGGGTCCAGGTGGCCCTAGACAGGGTCTGGAGATATTTCAGAGTCGAGATCTGTCCAGTCCCTTGGATGTATATCAGTTGTCAGAGCAACACCAGAGAAGAAATAAAATAAGGCTAAAACCTTCTCCGGAGCCCAAGTGTCCTGCACCCTCCACGCCCCCCACCCCCTGTGTTAAGAGAAAAACGACACCTTCTTAGGGCTCAGGGAGAGGCTGATCCTGGGAGACTGAGGGCCGAGTTTCTCTGTCGACTCGGGGGAGCAGGGACACAGGTAAAGACAGAGGAAGAAGTCGTACAGACATTGCTGCTGTCTCCCCCACCCCAGTCATCCCAGACGGGAAAGGGACTCTCCCCTCCCCGCTCCCCCCCCCCCCACCCCGCACACCTCTGACACAGAAGAACATGGCTTGATAGCTTTGTGTGTCAATTGGGTGTGCTTTTATTATTGTTGTTTTCCTGGCATTCTATGTCCTCAAGGCTGCTTTCTTCATTCTCTTGAAGAAGACTACAAAGAGTGAATACTCTAAAGATGGGCAAGACCCACTTCCTAGCCAGCTCCATGAACAATTAACCCTAATGTTCAAGTCAAGAAAACCTCGGCGCTTACTCTGACATTAATATCCCCGATTGGTACCTCTGTGCCCTTGCTAAGTCGGTAAACGTTGACTTCTTGATGAGCATCTGGAGGAGATGAGGTTAGGCTAGCAGTGCCAGCAAAGAAGATGATGTGTTATTCTTCTTGTGGGAGGGTGGCGACGGAATACCCCTTCCCCACATACACCACTTCTGACAGGGGCAGAAATGAAACAGTGGGGCCAGCTGCAGTTATAAGGACTCTTCACCCTGCTCTGTGAACCAGGATTGTGTTGTTCTGATTAAAGAAAGCACTTTCCAACCTAGCTGGGATTGCACACAGGACCTGGGATCTCACCTGGAGATGCAGCCCATCCTCCCCATCTGAGAGCTGCCTGTTACCATGGAAAGATTAACAATCTCTCTCCTTGCAGAAACCAGAGGCTCCAGGCCTTTGCAAACCCCAGTCCTTTACATACCACCAACCCACATTGCCTGTAAACTGCCCGTTTTGCATTCTCATTCTTAGGCCTTTTGCCTGCTTCCCCAGGTAATCTTGTCCTTCTACCAATATAAGCAGCTAGCTAATGGGAGGGAGCAGAGCAGATTTTGTGGGTGACCTGCTGCTCCCCAAGCTGCCTGCATTATTGGGATAAAAGCTCACATACGTTTCTACCCTGTCTATGCTTAATTGGCTCAAGGCAGCCAGCCCCCTGCTGGTTGTCTGGTTACATATCCAAATAAGAGTTATTTTGGCTGAGATTGGTTTGGCTCAGTGGATAGAGCGTCGGCCTGCGGACTGAAAGGTCCCGAGTTCGATTCCGGTCGGGGGCATGTACCTTGCTTGCGGGGACATCTCCAGTGAGGGGCATGCAGAAGGCAGCTAATTGATGTCTCTCATCAGTGTTTCTGACTTTCTATCCCTCTCCCTTCCTTTCTGTGAAAAATCAATAAAAACATTTTAAAAAAAAAGAGTTATTTTGACTTCACGGCACTTGAAAAAACAGATGCGGGAAAAACATTTGGATCCTCCCTCTTCCTGAAAGCAGGAGGGGAGACCCTGTGAAGGACATCCCTGCCCCACACAAGAGGAATGGGCCCTCAAATCCCCAGGACCAGGGAGAGGGTTAAGGCTTAGAAACTTCACACCCGAAAACTTCACACCCGACCTTCTTCCTTCAGCCTCGCCATGCAATTTACTTCTCCACAAAAGCTTCTCTTTGTTCAAACTAGGCAGTCATAACAAGGCAGTCAGAGTTGAGGAAGGTCTGCATCTCCATAGGAAGGTCCCCATGCCACGGAAGACGTAAATGTGGGTGCTTTTCTCTCCCAAGCCCCAGTTCAGACCTGAGATGGGTAAAAAAAAAGGGTGTTTTCCTGTCATTATGAAGGACTGATTCCTCAACAAGAGAGGCCTGCAATGTGGGGTGTGCAGACACAGTGAGACACCAGCAGTCTGCTCAGGAAAGTAGTTTTCTACCCATAATGTTCTTGGAAATAAGCATTTCAACAGGAACATTAATTAATATATTTTACAGTTGTGTCTATATTGAAGCAAGGAGATAAACCAGGTCTGGAATGCTCATATGAAAGAACCACATTCTTGTGTCAACTACTGCTTTCTTTAATCTACCAAGTTTAAATCATGTTTAGTGGGAACCAAATGTTTAATGGGACCTGTTTCTGAAAACCTGGAGATTTCATAGGTTCCTTCCCAGCTAAAAATACTGCAGTATTGAATTATGCCTCTAGAGGGCACTGTGCATTCAGTTTAGGTGGAAACCAGTTCCTGATGTTTTCATTTTGAATTTTGAGTTCAGGAGAGACACAAATGTGTAGTCACACATGTGTATTAACTGCAGCTCATTCTTGTTTCATTTACTTTAAAATTTTTAATAAGAATTATTAATAATTTTTTATGCTGGTTAGGAACCATGTTTTTTAATTGATTTTTTTTATGTTATAGTTATTGCTTAATGTTTATGTAGTATTCAACATAGCTTTCCATCTATGGTGGCAGGCTGACTTTGTTAAACATTGCCATAATCCATATTTATTCTTTTTTTGTGTGTGGTATTCATCTGGATATGAAGTTGACAAGCGTAGAAAATCTTTTTATGCCAGAAATTAGGAAGTACTCAAAGGACCTGTTCAATTGTGACTATTTCAGCATCAAAATAAATAATGGTTAAAATGTGAACAACTTTACACTGGGGAATCCTAGCAGACACCACCTTAACCAAATAATAAATTAAAATCACTTGTAATAAGGAAAATTCAAACTGACCATCGGAAAGAGGCATTAAAACAAACAAAACATTACTTCTCATCTGTGGTATTCCTGCCCAAAATGCATCATCTGAACCTGATTCTGAGGAAACTTTGGACAAAAACACATTGAGAGACATGCCTGACTGCCAGGCCTGTACTGTTCTCAAGTGTCAGGTCACAGAGTTGAAGTAGAGACAAGGGATCAGAGAGGCCGGGAACCACCAACTGAAGGCAGCTGCGCCCCTGACGGGGCCCTTTTTTCTATGAAGGACGAGGATAGGATGCTGGAATGGGGAGGAATGGGGTGGGGTTAGATGGCGATGCTGTGGCGGCGTGCATTTTCTGACGTTCATGGGCAGGGAAGCTAGGTATGCCACCCCCAGGTACCTCACCCACAGGAGGATTTTTTTGAGCTGAAGGCAGTTACGGATCCACAAACACAGGAAGAGGTCTCTGTCCTCCGCTGACCCCCCCTAAAAGCACAAACTAAGTTTCCCTTCGAGGAAGTGGTATGAGTTCGCCCCTCTCCTCTCTTACACGAAAGGAGTCTGTACAAGTATATCTTCCCCAAATGCTCTCACCTCCTGTGGCTCGTCCGCGGGCTTCCTCTGCGCCTTGAGACCCCCCCAAACCTCTTTCTCTCGTTGGAAAGGGGAGATAAGCTCCCACATCTAACTGCTCCTTTTATTTCTGTTTGAACTCCTGGGCAAACAAAAACTGTAATAAATATGGATGCCTCTTTTCCAGTTGGCCAGCCTTTGCCAGTTAGATTGATAGGGAGAATAAGACATTTTTTTTGGGGGGGGGCGGAGGGAGGGCTAGCAATCTAAATCTGTGCCAATCACCTAATGTACATTCTTGATAGCCTATAATTAAGTCACTGCCCCTTTCTCCACAATCTGGACTAGCAAATCCTGTTTTCCTCATTATCCCATTTTACAAAGGGCCATAAACAAAGAATGTAACAGCTTAGCTACAGGGGAGGTCACTGACACCACCAGACCAGATATTTAGATACAATCTAACTTACCCTTCTAACTGGCTCAGGAGGGGATGTGGAAGCCCAGCACAAAAGCCTGGAAGTTAGGAAACAGGTAGAAAACAAGGAATTGAAGGGGATAAAGAGAAAGCTTCCTCTAGGATTTGGAGAACTGACCCCCTGAGTCACTGTACTAGTACATGTGAAGTATCCTATATAATAAAGAGGTAATATGCAAATTGACTGTCATGCCCTCACAAGATGGCTGCCTATGACCAGGCCAGCAGGGGGTTAGTGAGGAATGACCAAATGACTGGACAGTAGGCTGCATGGGGTGACCAGGCCAGTGGGGGGCCATGAGGGGTGACCAGGCCGTCAATTAGGGATGACAAGGCAGGCAGGCAGATGAGTGAGTAGGAGCCAGTAGTCCAGGGATGAGAAGGATGTCCGACTGCCAGTTTAGACCTGATCCCCAGCAGTCGGACATCCCCCAAGGGGTCCTGGATTGGAGAGGGTGCAGGCTGGGCTGAGGGGACCCTAACCTCCCCTTCCCCACCCCCTCCTAAAAATTTTATGCACTGGGCCTCTATGGGTTTATCCTGGACCTCCAAGTACTCCTGTGTATTTTTTGGTCACCTGGTAAATTCTGTAACAAAATTAGCAGCTCTCTGACCCAGGGTAAGGACAAGCTTTTCCTCCCCAGTAGATGGTTATCTTGTGGTCACGGGGAAGAATGTTCTTGGCTGTAAGTTGGGCTTGATTTCTGAATGGCTCTGAACAGAAAGAAAAGAAGATCTTTGTATACTTCTTACACGTGTGGAGTATGTTTGAAATTATTTTAAAATTTTAAAAGTACTTAAAGATTAAAGCTTAAAAAGAAAATCTGATTTGGCATTTATGCTCTATTAGCGATCATTTTATAAAAATGAAATTAGCATTTCATGGTGTAGCAGAAACTCAGGCTCAAGCCAAAAAATCCACTCTGAGATCTGTGGAATCAGGCCAAGCCAAAACAAAGCGAAGACACTTTCGTGTCTTGCTTTGCTTTCCTAAGAGAACATGGAAGAACCTTTGTGCAAAACAAATTACTCTGAGGGTCTCTTCTAATCAAGGGTTCCAGAAAGTAAAAGGAGCTATTTCCGGCCTAAGACAGCCTAAACAGGAAATAACAAAATAAACAAAACCTTCTACCCCCTCCACCCTGAAGTCTTCTCTTTGCTCGCAGGGCTGCCCCCTGCCTCCCTGTGGGCCTAAACGTCAGCTCTGTGAAAACGGCCAGACTACAGAGCTGCCTTTGCAATTGTGGGCCAGTACCGAAGCCATCAACAACAAGAAAACACAAAACCCAGGAAGGCTTCTTTCTCATATAATTCAATAAATACTTCTTTAAATTCCCTGGTGCAAAACCCACTAACCCCCAAAACCAACCCAGAGGAGGTGCAAAGTACAGGAAATGTGCACAGAAGGGGATTTCTTTTCTTTCAGTTTTTACTTTTTGTTTTTTTTACACAATAATAGGACCTTGGCATCAGAAAATATCAAAGGGATTTAAATGGGTTTGTATCACAGTATTGTTTTTATTTGCCACAATTATGAAATAAAACTATTGTGGACTATTTCTTACTCTAGAGAAAATATCACTTATTCCTACATGAAATGGAAAATAATGCTGGATGCTTGGTGCTTATTTGAAATAACAAACCAGGGAGTGCAGGTGGGAGACTTCAAGGGTCCTGATTACGTAAGAAACCATGAAAGTGAAAGTTATCTATATTATAAAAATCCTGTGGCCATAACACCATAACGCCCAAACGACCAGTCACCATAAAGTACATGGAGCACCTCTTGGTTCCTCCCCTGAGGCTCTAGGCTGGTGGCCAGTGGGCAGGCAGGGCGATGTAGAGTAGGCCCAGCGAAACAGGCTCTGTGAGACACACACAGATGGGCAAGGCTGCGAGCACAGTGGGGCAGCAGACAGGTGGGCAGGATGTGCACGGGTGAGCAGGCTTTCGAGTGAAACAGGGCGTTGGCAGCGTCTGCAGAGTGTGCAAGGCATTACAGAGCAGTGGACATGGCCCTGATGGCAGGCTAAACTAATTGTAAACTAATTGTAAACAATTAGTTTAATCATGAGCTGGGCCTCTAGTTTGCTATAAAATTGCTATTGTTTATCAACCATCAACACAGCATTGACATGAAAGCAACTCTGTATATAAAGGCAACGCTACAAAGACCAGAGGCGGAATCCCTGGAGTGGGTAGGATGAGATGCTGGCCCAAAGCAGGGGTACCCAGGATGGCCTTGCAGAGATCAAGTGGGAAGGATGACACAGGGGCATGTTCTGGAGGGAGGGTAGGCTAGCAGGTGGGCGCAGGGATCTTGTATACGAATGTGGTAGGAAGGAGGGAAACGGTGGCATGAAGAAATGACATTCGCCGCATTCAGGTGGTCCTGGTCTGGTCGGAATGTGTACAAACACCCCCGCCATGGTAGCAGCAACGGTAGCATCTGCTGAGCTGGGCAGGGCCCTCAATGCTGAGTGCTTTGTCTCCTACAGGCCACAGAGGACGCTCTCGGGGCAGGACCAGCTTCACGGGTCTGAGCCAGGAAACTGGGGTTCATAGAGATGGAGTTACCTGCCCAAGGTGAGCCCTCCGCCATTGCTTTCGTGGAGCAGGGACGGGAGCTGATGGGGGAAGAATCCGAGCAGAACAGCCAGTGACACTTGGCTGGAGGTGGGTGGGTTTAGCAAAGGGTTCTTTATTCCATAACAAGCATGGCTCCCACAGCAGGAAGAAAAGCAAGGGCCATATACCCCTTAAGGACTGAGGAGCTAAGTCAGGCATTGGGCCAGGGAGGAACTGTATGGGGCCAGCTGTGCTGGAGATCACCGCACAGTTCAATTTGAGACTGGGAAAAGCAAGGAATTCTCAGGCTTAATTTAGGAAAGTGGAGTTATAAAATACACACAAGAAAGTATTGAGTTTTGAAGATGAGAAAAAGTTTGTAATTACTTAAAAATATATTTACTTCAAATGAAGTCTAAGTAGGAGTACCTAGCAAAGTCAGTCTCAAGAAGTGCTGAGTCAATGAATACTGATAACAAGTATTTTCATCTTTTATAATAAAGAATTTTACTTTTATAATAATACAACTTTAGTGTAGAAACTGTAGAATAAAATCATAATAGATAGGCCTTATTTTCTTTATATGCACGTGTGTATTTTTTATGTTGGAATTAGTGGCGTACATATAAAGTTTTAAATTTTGCTTTTTCTCATTGATGTATTGTCAGAGTATTAAAGGCCTTTCCTTTGGTAAAACAGCCATGAGTAGAAAAGAATTCAAGTGAAAGTTTTTAAGAACAATCTTGAACAGACTTGGCTCAAGTCTGGAGGCTTCATGAACTTTACAGAGACCATGCATTTCAGTACCAGAGTCAGGCAAAGCTAGGGGGCTCTCCTGCAGCGTAGCGCTCCAGGGATGAGCAGCGGCCATTCACAGAGAAGACACCTTTGTTCCTGAACCCCTACATCCAAGCTCAACTACATAGAGGATCAGTTCTAAGCCCAGCTATGGAGTTAAGCAAATAAACAAACAAACAACAACAACCAAAATAGATTCACCCAAGAATTCTGAAGGGATTGCAGAGAACATTTAGGAATTGTCCTCAAAGTAAGTTGGCTACTGGATAGAGAAAGGAGGACGGCTAATTAT
This sequence comes from Lasiurus cinereus, assembly GCA_011751065.1. Classification (NCBI taxonomy): domain Eukaryota; kingdom Metazoa; phylum Chordata; class Mammalia; order Chiroptera; family Vespertilionidae; genus Lasiurus; species Lasiurus cinereus. Next base: position 1,513,939 of record JAAGEH010000289.1, read on the forward strand.
TAAAATAATGAGTGGGAAGAGCCACATAAGAAAGGCAAAGACCATGCCAAGATTGCAGGTTCAATCCCCGGTCAAGGGCACATACAAGAATCAACCAATGAATGTGTACATAAGTGGAACGACAACTCAATGTCTCTCCCCCATTCCCCACCCCTGCTCTCTCTCTCTTAAAAAAAAAAAATAGTGAAAGATCTTCCCAGTGAGCAGTGAAATTTCGTGGTATATCTGAACTACTGTGAAAGGAATTTAAGCTGTGGAAGAAGTTTCTCTAAGGAAAAATGTCCTTGACCAAGTACATGCACACATGCAAACTTCACTGAGATTATAGGCAGAGGCAATTTTAAACAGTGAGCAAAGCCCAGAAAATGTGAGAATCAAACATTCCACCAAAGAGAACAATGGGCAGCCACACTGATGCTTTATTTAGTGCTCGGAGGGACCAGGAGGCTCGCCATGGAAGCCACGAGGCCATCCACGGAGGTGGCTGTGGTCGCTGGCCTGCCTCCCCAGCAGCAGCCCGGGGCAGGATGCCTGGTGGTCAGGCATCGCTATGTGTCATGTGTTTACAATTAGTTTCCAAGCATGACTTTAAATGCTTTAAAAAGCAAAACACAGAAACAAAAACCCCAAACAAAACAACAGGCTTCCTCAGAGGAAACTCTGTTCTTCACTGTGAGGGCACCAGTTTGCCTCCAGGTAAACTCATAGATGAATGGTTGACAAGACGTTTCCAGAGGTGCCTATCGCTCCTCGAGGCAACGCACATACCTGTCTCCCATTATCTCCTGTCTCCTCATGCAACAGCCTGGACCAACTCAGAGGGTCTGGGTGCTAGATGGGCCCGCCACGAACTAGCTGTGATTTGGGCAAGCACTGAGCTCATTCCTTGTCCTCAGCTCGCAGATCTGGCACTCATTCCATGGCCACAGACTGAGACCCTGCCTTGTCCGTGTCATCCCCTTTCCTCATGTGTAACTCAGAGGACCTGCCTTAGAGCAACTCAGTGTTGAAATCATACTTCACTTTATATGCCCCATATATTTTGAGAATTGATATAAAAATTTAATATGGCATACAAACTTGCTATGCATTTATCAAAGAAATGGGATATGTATTTTTAAATTAATAGCCTGTATTATTATTTTCTTTATTAGATATTTTTACACCATAAAAGTGTGCCCATTTTAAAAAGCAGACATCAGATAAGATAAAAATGAAAGGCTAATTATATTTGTATTCTTTCCTCATTCTATCTTATTGTAATAATTAATATTGATACCAGTATTGCATGTTTTTATCTATGCTCATACAAATATAGGGTATCACCCTAGTCAGTTTGGCTCAGTGGATAGAGTGTCAGCCTACAGACTGAAGAGTCTCAGGTTTGATTCTGGCCAAGGGCACATGTCCAGGTTGTGGGCTCATTCCCCAGTGTTGGGGTGTGCAAGAGGCAGCCAATCAATGACTCTCTCATCATTGATGTTTCTATCTCTCTCTCCCTCTCCCTTCCTCTCTAAAATCAACGAAAATACATTTTTTTCAAAAGGTAGCCACCGTATATATTACTCTGCTAATCATTTATTTTGCGTTTCTCTAAACATTCTTCCAGATTCAGACAGATAATTGCAACCAATGACTTTTAATGGCCAAATAACATTTGAAATTTTTGAATGGGCCAAATTTATGTAATCACTTTCCTATGATGGAATATAGAGAAGTTTTTTTCTAATTATTTTTAAGGTTACTATAATCAGTGCTATAGTAGAAATATTTGTCTAGGTGTATTCTCACACACTTGTACTACTTACATAGAATAGATTTACCAAAATTAGACTGTCAAGTGAAAAGGTGTGAATATTCAAATACTGATTTTAATAATGCTCTAGATTACTTTCTGAATTGGTTATAGTGATTTTCATTTCTATTAGCTATGAGGAAGGAGCCTTACTTTACTGCAACTGAAGTCAGCTTTAACTGTATGAAAGTCTTTGCTAACAATGAGTATTCCATTGTTGTTTTTATTTGTATTTTCCTAATCATACTGATCATATTTGAGTGCCCTTCCTTTGTTTGTTCTCTTCAACTGGTAGTGCTGGCTTCGACTGACTTTTCCTGATGGGAGCCTTTTCCCTCTCCTGCCTGCAGCAGTTCTCTGTCTAGTTGGCGTATTAACAGGTATTGGCATCACTGCAGAAATACCAAGCAAGGTAAGTAGACATGGCTATGGGGGCCAGTCCTTAGTTGAGTACTGGTTATCTCATGTAACCCTCATCTGAGCAGGACAAGATGCTGTGGTTACCACTTGATTTGCAGGTAAGTTCATTATAATGATGATTAATTTATTTCTTAAAAATAATATGCACATTATCCACGAATGTCAGAGGCATTTTATCACACACGCATTCTTAATGCCCTAACTTAAAACACAGATTTACTAAAGATGTTGAAAGGTTAGCCTTGGAAATATCTTGGGCTTTTTCTTGTACTGAGCCCCTAAGAGTATAGAGCTGTCTAATTTTGTGTTTATGGGGTAGCCCCTTGACATTGTGACCCAAAATAAAAATAAATGTAAGTACTGACTCCAAAGGGCAAAGGCTCCTATCACAGAGTGCTGATGTGGTGGAGGTGGCCTCCACTGGAGAGAGCTCTCATGGGAGCGGGCAGACGGGGCTGCCCAGTGTGGTCTGGGGTTTTTTGTCTTCTGCCTCTTGCTGCTCCTTTGCGTTGTGGCTGACTAGTAACAATTGGGTGGTGGGAACTTTGAGGTTTCGGAAAACTGTTCACAGTGTAGAGTAAAAGTTCCTCCATGTCAGTGAAAATGACCACAAGGAGCCTAATCACAGAGCACAGTGCAGATGGTGTGCTTTGCTGGCTATGAAGCAGGAGCTTCTAAATCCCAAAGAGCAACCAGCGAGTCTTAGGAAAAGTAAAGAAAATCCCATTAAAGGTAAGTGAACTCAAGTTTGGCAGGAACCAGGAGGCACCCACTCTTGATTTATAACAGTTACATGAATTAAGCAACTGATTCTATGGAGATGTGCTGTGTCTTTAAATTTTACTCTACACTATTTCCCAAGTCTGGTGACTTTTGCATCTTTTCTTCGATGCTGTAACACTGGGTGAAGGTGTAGTGAGTGAACACCCCCAGAGCAAACCTGCAGATCTGGGCACCGCTGACCAGACAGAGCTGGGCAGTGTGGACCAGGGGGCCAAATGCGGTCCTTGGCAGAGCTACTGAAACTCCTGGAATCCCTGAGTGGTGGGCAGATCTTCTTGTTCCTCAAGAGCATCCTTTGGCCACGCCTACATTTATGTTAATGAGGTAGTTCTGGCTGGGACCTAGAGGTGGCTTCAGGCTGCTGTGCCCAACTCCCCTCTCTCCCATGCCTCGCCTTATACTTTTCATAGCTTCCATTCAGCCATTCCTGGGTCATATCCTTTGTAATAAACTTGTAAATGTAAATAAAGTGTTTTCTGGTTTCTGTAAGTCATCCGCGTGAATTATTAGATGTGTGGGGAAGCATGGGACTTGGTTGAAGTCTGTAAGGAAGAATCTCTGAAAGGTCAGAGGCCTCTGGGTGACCTTGCTGAAGGTGGCAGCCCCTGCCTTGACTTCTCCAAACAAGTCTGAGCCCCCAAGTGTTTTACTGGGATCTTTATGTTTAGACTTCAAAACATCCTTGTTTGAAAGACACTGCAGATGCAGGTGCTATCTCAAGGATGCTGATTGTATCTAGAGGTTAATTGTAGTTCAAGCTGCTGTGACAATAATAGCCAAAGGAGGCAGGTGAACAGGGCTGTTTGTTCCTATAGCCAGCAGCCCCTGAGCCTCTCTTTCACAGAAACATGTGTTAGATGATCATTCATCCATCGTTCAGGGTCTGCTGGTCCTTGTTTGAAAAAGTGGTGCCCTGTGAACCCAACAAAATGCAACAAAACCTCAAAAATGAAGAGTAAGAAAATGAAAGTGACTGCACAGTAAGTCATTGGAGACACCAGGGATTTCCAAGTTCGAGGGAATTGTTTCTCAGCTAAGGAATCCACTATCTCTGTTATGCTTCTTAGAATGTTAGTATGTTTTCCATTGGAAAAATAAGTCTATTTCTGAAAGTAAGGAAAAAAAGGTTTTTCCTGTATTTGCCTAGGAAACAAAGGTTTTATATATATTAAAATGATGTTATGTTAATCAGGAAGTTGATTACTTTAATAAGTAGGTTGCTTAGTACTGTTTAATAATAATATCCTATCTAATAAAAGAGTAATATGCAAATTAGCCATCACTTTGCAATAAAGATGGCAGCACCCACAGTCAATAAGTAGGAAATATGTAAATTGACGCAATAAAGATGGTCACACCAGCTGAAGCCTCAGAGCTGACTGGAGAATGGGCAGGAAGGTTTGGCAACTTCTAGGAAATCTCCATCAATGGAACAAAATACGAAATATTTTTTTAAAAGACCTCTATTATTCTGTGAGCACCAAACCAGACAGGTCTTGGGTCTCAGACAATTCGCTCATATGATTGCAAAGACAGACAGAAACTTCACTCTTTTATGTAGCCAGGCAGATACAATGCACAACATGCATGTTTTCATGGAAGAGGACTTCACAGAACCATTTGCTATACACTCTTTGGTAAGTCACCTTTTTGGTGACAATCTATATATAGTTAATTGCCATAATCAAGAGTAAAAATTAAAACTTTTCTATCTCTATGACAAGGAGGTCCTTATAGCTTGGAGCAAAGCAACTGTCTATAATAATAAAAGTGTACTATGCTAATTAGACTGGATAGCCAAACGACCTTCTGGACATCATTCCAGACGTCCTTCTAGATGAAGCTATGGTTGCGGAGCTGATGCAGAGGCAGTTAGGGACAATCAGGCAGATATGGAGCAGATAGGGATGATCAGGCAGGCAGGTGAGCAAAGGCTGACTACTAACCACTGGGTGGTTATTTAACCCTCATCTGAGCAGGACAGATTGGCCCTGATTGCTGACCAGGCCTAGGGACCCTACCCATGTATAAATTTCATACACCAGGCTTCTAGTTTAAAAATAAAACTACTTGCAAGGAGAAAGAAAGGGGTGAGAAGAAGGCATGTGCAGGCTCATTGGCAGTGGTTGGAACCTGTGTGTGTGGCCTTAGAGGAATGCAACCATCCTACAGGCTGGACCCATCTGTGAAGAACTACCCCTCACTCCACAGATACTTGTGGCACATCCATTCTGTCCACTGCGATCAGCTCTCTTCCCGTGAAGAGCAGCAAATCACCCTGCAGGTGTGACTCAAAGCCATTGTGGATAACCAAAAACCATGTACTGAAATTCACTTTTCTGTGAGGGCTGGAGCCTACTCCACCTTAGATGTAAATGTGACAAAGACTTTCCAAGCTGGTAACATATGAAACCACTGTGGGTCAGGTTATGAGCAGCAGCACCCCGGGCTCATATTCATGGTTCTGATGATGACCTGGGACTCTGATTTATTGCTGTTATTTAGCTTCCCCTTCTTGTCTGTGTTCTAAAGGAATGTGCAATCGAGTGCAGAGTAAAATGGAAAAAAAATGTAAAGGCAAATTCCCCAGATGCAATGAATTTTAAAATACATCTTATTTTGCTTTTTAATGAGCTGGTATTTTCTATTTATTGAAAAAACCAACCTGATATTAGGAAGAGAATACTGGGACCTACTTGGTTAGAACAATGGATGCAATTGGAAAGCAGATGCCCTGGCTAACAAACGGTTCCCAGAAGGGAAGCAGCAAAAGCACTTATCTAGCCCAGGGAAGCACTTCTCTTTTCCTGGGACAGTGATGTCCCCTCTGAATTAGTTGGAATTCTGTCTAAAGGAGCAGTATATTCAAAAGGTAAAGTGTTAGCAATAATGCTCCATCAGGAGAAACCAAGATGGCAGCATAGGTAAACACCTGAAATTGCTGCCTCCCATAACCACTTCAAAACTACAACTAAAAGACAAAACAGACATCTCCAGAACCACAGAAAGGCTGGCTGAGTGGAAATTCTACCACTAGAAGGAAAGAGAAAAGCACATTGAGACTCACAGAAGCTGCAGAAGTAAGGTACAGAGGTACGGAAGCATGCATGCATGGAAAGGGCTGGCAACTGAGGACACAGTTGTCTTTTTCAATCTGGAGGGAGACACAAGCCCCAACTGCTCTGAACTCCAGTCCCAGGTGAGACTCTGGAGACCCAGACTCATACGGGAAGAAACTGGACTGTCTGGTGGAACTCAAGGGCAGCTTTCTCTCAGAGATGCTTATAGCGATTACCAAGGGACACTGAGACCCAGGGGCCTCTTAAGGCAGTGCTAAAAATCAGCCATACCTGTTGGCTCCACCCTGTTAATTATGAGACCCCACCCCACTCAGCTGTGCACAGAGGCTTTTGCATATGAATGGCTTGGTCCTTTACAATCTAAAAGTACCTAATAAACTGCAGCTGGGTCAGAGAGCCCCAAAACTTCCAAAAGAAGGGCTAAGGCCCCACAGCAGTTTGCATTGCTTCACAGCTGGGCCTCATTTGGGCACCTCCAAACCCCAAACAAAGAAGAGGAATCTGCAGATCTCTCCATAGCTCCTACTGGGTGGCCTCAGGCAGAGGCTAAATTAGCACCTCCTTAGAGATCCAAGAGCCAGTGCACCCAGGGGTCAGAGTGGAACCATCCAGGTTACAATTCTTCAGATCCATAAGGGACACACTCAGGGGGCAGAGTCAGTGAGCTCCAAAGCCCCTCTGAAGCAAGTCTTGTCTCATAAGGGTGTCTCCAGCACAGAAGTTCTCCCATCGTAGATATAGCTGATCCTCACAGCCAGTTGGCCTGTAGGTCAATTCCCCACAGTGATATCAAGAACAAACAAGGCTTAACTACAAGACTGTGCATACAGTCTACAAAGGGGTGCACCAAGAGTGTCCACCTCAGATAATTGAGGAGGCATAGGACACCTAGCACACAAAGCCACTCTATCAACTCAGGAAAGCAGCCTAAATGCGGAGACAAAGAAACAGGCCACAAATGACAGAAATGGAGGAAGGCAAACTACTGATATAGAGTTCAAAACCACTGTTATAATGTTTTTCAAGAATTTTCTAGGAACTGCTGATAAATTTATTGAGATCCTCAAGGATATGAAAAAGGACCAACTAGAAATTAAGCATACACTGACTAAAATAAAAAAATAATATACAGAGATAAAAAGCAGACTAGAGGATTGCAAAAATCAAGTCAAAGATTTGGAATATGAAGAAGTAAAAAACACCCAACCAGAAAATGAAAAAGAAAAAAGAATCCAAAAATAGAAAGATAGTGTAAGAAGCCTCTGGGACTGCTGGACACTGAACATTGCTCAGTTCTAATAGAAAGATGTGGACAGGAAACCCAGAAGGCTGGTCAATAACCTTAATTGCTCTAACCACTCACTGATTAGTTGAAATATTGTTAGCTGAAACAGCCTCCACCTCTGTTTTATGTATTTTTGTTATTGGAATTTCCTGCCTAAAGACTATGGGTGTATCCCATAGTCTCAATAAAAGGAATAGCAAGGCCAGAGCAGAGGGTAGTCTTCCCACTAGAGGTAGGCTCCCACCTGGCCCCCCAATATCCTCAAATTAATATTTTTCTAGTCTCTATTCGTTTGTGTGTGGCCTCTTCCAGAACCCAAACCCTGAACTGGAACCCTGAACCATGTGGGATGTGAAAGAGGTTCCCACATCTGGCGCCTGATCACGGGACATTTAGAGGAGAAGATATTTTTGCCTAAGAGCAAAGAAGGAAAAATACACTGAGAAAAGGTGAGGGAAATTCACCACATGCAAAGCCCATGGATTAACTACAGAGTCTTGATCTGTAAGTAGGGTGGGAATGTCTTTTCCAGCCAGGCTAATGGGAAAGAATTAGGTTATAAATATATAGTAAATTTGATTATAGATTTTTAGTTTGCATGCTTAAAATAATGTGGTTTCTTGTTCAAATTAAAATCTTAGTTTGTATTTGGAATCTAAAATCTATAATAAGTGAAACTCCACTGCTGAAACCGCCTCTAGTGTGGAGAAATTCAAAGGTGGCATGAGAAGGCAAGGCTATCTGCTCTCCTGCAATGAGATTACTTAAGGTTTCATTTAAAAATTATAGAAGAACTCACAGGAAAATGAAAATCTTGGCCAAATTGCTAGTTATTACTTCGGAAAGCAAAAAAGAAAGAAAAAATTTAAGATCTGTCTTTATCTTTTATGAAAAGAAATTCGGCCAGATCTGTTACTGAAACTTCCCCCGAAGTAAGCAGAATATGTGGGAAGGGAGAGACATGTGGTGATCCACTATGAAAGCCCACTCTCCCCGTATACTAATCTAAAGTCTCCTTTATCACCATGAAAAAGTCTTAAAATTTTAGAAATGTGTCTGGAATTTCTATACTCGTGAAGAGAGAAGCCCAGCTTAAAAACAAATTAGTGCAACTGTCTACTTTTTGGACATATTAGACAGGGTTTTAAGCTGGAATCTCTCCTCAAAAGCTGCAGAAAAAGAAAAACCCAGAACTGGTTTTTATTTTAGAAGAAAATTGGTGTAAAGGAACCAAAAGGAGAAGATTTTGTGTTATTAATCTAGGAACTGATAAATATTTGACTTGCCAGCTTTAAAAGTTCAAGATTCAGATTAAATTGGGAGAAAATAAAATAAAATTCCTCTAATAATTAGGAATTCAAAATATGTTGTTTATTGGTCTAATTAAAAAATAACTAATTCTGTGATTCCCAACTGAAAAATTTAATATAAAAAAGTTTAAAATATAATTGATATTTAAGATAATTATAAAAAAGTATTATAATCTTTAAATCATATATGAATATATATATTTGATGTTTTTTTCCATGTTAAAATTTCATGGCTTTAACAGAGATAATTCTTGGAAAGCTCCATGGGCCCAGAGTAATACAAGAAATTTGTTCTCTCTTCTTAAAGAAAACCTTTTTAAATTTAACCAATCTAATATACTTGAAATTGCATGGAAAGCCTTATCAAATAAAAATTAATAACTATATTTTAAATGTTATGAAGGTTTTGGCCTCTAAGAAGGGCAAAATAAAGTAACTATTTCTTAAAATTCCAACAGCAGAATTTAAAATGACTCAAAGCCCGTAGCCGCCTGTATTCTTAATTAAGCTAGAGGCAGGACAACATTTGCAGCTTGTGAATCAGAGCTAAACATTTACTAAATTTGCTTTGCTTTTTAAATGAAGATACCTACTTTAATTACCTAAATCAAGTAAAGTAGCTAAATGAAAAGCCTATGTTTTTGTAAGCAATTTGGTTAAGTATTCTAATAAAGTAACCAAGACCTTGTCTATACAAAAAGAAATTGACAGCCAGTTTGAAATTGAATTGCCATGACCTAGAAGAAAGAATATCCTTATATGATATTATTCTACAATGTTGTTATAATTTTTGATATTTTACAACAGCATATTGTACAATTATCCCAAACAAACTTACAATCTAATTCTTTGAATGTTTGGCAGCAATTTTAAAAAGAACATGAAAGGAATTAAGGCAGTGGGAAGGCACTTGAGCATTCCATATTGGCCCTTCTTGCCCTTTTTGCTAAGAGGGACCCTCCCACAGCTGTTGCCTGAACTTTCTATTCATGCTGAGGTTGAAGCCTGGTGTTGGCTGGTACCATGGATCTGCCTCTCGTCCAGTGGTGCGAGCTAGGCCCTCCCTGGAGAAGAAACTTGGGTTCCCCAAGATCTGTGACCAGTGCCAGAACCCCGTCAGCAGGCAAGGGGATTCCAAGCAGGTCCTGGGCGTGGAGGCCACAAGGGCATCGGCTACCAAGGAAATGGAACTGAACCTCACATCACCCTGCTTGGCCCCGGAGGATGGCTGGTTAGCCAGAGACAGGTAAGATTCCTCAGGGAAGGAACAACCTAAGACAGGCACAGTCGCAGAGGGGCCATCAGAAGAGAACTTGGGGATCAATAGAAGTGGGGCACAGACCCTCATCCCCCAACACTGCAGGGGCTTGAACCCTTGCCCTTTCTGAGGGAGGTCTCCTGCCCCCATAGCTGCCTCGCTTCTCATGCCCAGCTCAGATCAGGACCCAGGTAACAGACAGCAGCTGCCCTAAATCTAGCCTAGCACCAGGAATGCTCAGGGCCTACTCAAGAATGCAAATAATCTTTTCCACTAATATTTACAGGGTAAAACTAAGATTGTTGGTAAAGTATTAAATTTGACAATAAAATAGTAGTCAAGTTTTCAGATTAAATTGGCTCATTGAAATAAGTGAATATTCAAGAAAATGTAATTGTACTGGACAAAAAGTTGTTCCTAAAGTATTAACTAAAATTTCTATTGGTAGTTCATCTCATGATAAAATTGCTTAACATTCAATAAACCTAAAGCAGTCATATTTTTATGCAAAAAATTAAAATTTAAAGTTATCAATACTGCATTATAACAATTTTCCAAAAGCCTCCTAATAATTAAATCAAAAAAGGGGGGATAGTGGAATAATATTATGTAAATAAAAGTATCTTGTAAGTAAATTACATCTAGAAAAATTGTTTTTACTTTGAAAATTAATTTTCATTTGTAATGCTAACAGCAAGACACCCATGAAAAACACACATGGTATCAAAATAAGCCAAAGGAAAATCGTTTGGACAAAAATAAAAAGGATCCCAAGTCAAATTTATAGAAGAAATTCTTTTACTAACTTTTGGTTGAGAATATGTTTGTATATTTTCAGAAAACAACTCCAAGACCATGTGGATTTCTGCAAAAGAGAGGAATTGTTAGGACTGCTCCAGCCATGAAGACAAGAGGAGAAATAGTCCAGAGATGAAAGATGCTGATGACATCTTGCCATCCTAGCAGTCAGCAGTTGTGGGTCACTGCAGATTGCCCAGGACCAAACCAGAGAGGGTCAGACCTGCATTGCCACCATTTGTTCACCATCCAGAACTGAAATATCATTGCCGACATTTACACTAAAAAAACTGATGGACATTGAAATTGGGACTCAAAAAACTGTTGGCCCATAAAGAAAGTTACTACAGACTGATTCCTTTACCTCTCAGCATAGCCATTGTTGCTTGTCTCATTTTTTGTTCTTATATGTTTATTTCTAGTCTGTAGATGCAAGATTTTTTAGAGGAAAGAAACGGGGGAGATGCCAGAAACCAAACATTGTCTCACTAATAGAAAGATGTGGACAGGAAACCCAGAATGCTTGTCAACAACCTTAATTGCTCTAACTACTCACTGGTTAGTTCAGCGGTTCTCAACCTGTGGGTTGCGAACAGCTAGCAGAGTCTCCTAAAACCACCAGAAAACACAGATATTTACATTAAGATTCATAACAGTAGCAAATTACAGTTATGAAGTAGTGACAAAAATAATTTTATGGTTGGGGATCACCACAACATAAAGAACTGTATTAAAGGGTTGCGGCATTCGGCATTCGGAAGGTTGAGAACCACTGGGTTAGTTGAAACATTGTTAGCTGAAACAGTCTCCACCTCTGTTTGTCTTATGTATTTTTGTTATTGGAATTTCCTGCCTAAAGACTATGAGTATATCCCATAGTCTCAATAAAAGGAATAGCAAGGCCAGAGCACAGGGCAGTCTTCCCACTAGAGGTAGGCTCCCACCTGGCCCCCCAATATTCCCAAATTAATATTTTTCTAGTCTCTGTTCATTTGTGAGTGGCCTCTTCCAGAACCCAAACCCTGAACTGGAACCCTGAACTATGTGGAATATGAAAGGGGTTCCCACATGGGACAACTTCAAGTGTACCAACATCTGAATTATGGTGGTGCCAGAAGAAGACAGAAAGCAAGATATTGAAAACCTATTTGAAGAAATAATAACAGAAAACTTCCCCTACCTGGTGAAAGAAATAGACTTACAAGTCGAGGAAGCACACAGAACCCCAAAAAGGACTACACCAAGATACATCATAATTAAAATGCCAAGAGTAAAAGACAAAGAGAGAATATTAAAAGCAGCAAGAGAAAAATAGTTAATTACCTACAAGAGAGTACCCATATGATTGTCAGCTGATTTCTCAACAGTAACTATGCAGACCAGATGGGGGTGGCAAGAAATATTCAAAGTGATAAATAGTAAGAACCTACAACCAAGATTACTTTACCCAGCAAAGCTATCATTTAGAATTAAAGGTCAGATAAAGAGCTTCACAGATAAGAAAAAGCTAAAGGAGTTCATCACCACTAAAGCAGTATTATGTGAAATGCTAAAAGGTATTCTTTAAGAAGAGGAAGAAGAAGAAAAAGGTAAAGATAAAAATTATTAACAATAAATACAAAGCTATAAACAAGTGAATCTAAAAATCAAATGAATTAAAAATCTGATGTACAAAATAATGCAAATATAATAGAATCAGGGGCATAGAAAGGGAGTGGACTGACAATTCTTGGGGGGAAAGGGTAGTGGTGGGGGTGTGGGAAGAGACTGGACAAAAATCGTACACCTATGGATGAGGACAGTGGGATGGGGGTAAGGGCAGAAGGTGGGATGGGAAACAGGTGGAGGAGAGCTATAGGGGAAAAAAGATGAACAACTGTAATAATCTGAACAATAAAAATTTATTTTTTAAAAAAGAATGGTCTGTTAGTATAAATATTAGCAAATAATATAATGACTAAATGTGAGGAATAGAAATGTATTTCCAACGAAATCTGAATATCACCAGCCTACATCCTACAGTAAACCTATGTCTGAACAGAGAAATACAGAATATTCAAAGCAGAAGCTCCCAGAGATCAGAAAAACAATTGCTAAGAGAATGAAATTCAAATTTTCACCTAAAAAGAAAAAAAGAGGTCCAATCCACAGCCAAAGTGACTGTTCCAAACTCGAGTCCTTCCATCTCCCCCTGTTATTTCTTTACTTAGTGGCCTTCCAAACCCCCTGTCAGAGCAACATAAAGGGTCAATAATTTATTTCCAAATTGCCATGGAAGCCAAATTTTGTGAATGCAGCCATCTCTCATCATTTTTGGTTTTTAATCTTTAGCTGAGGATATGTTCTCTATTGATTTTTAGAGAGTGGAAAGGAGAGAGTGAGAACAAGAGAGAGAGAAACATCGATGTGAGAGAAATGCATTGACCTTCCCAATGCACCCTGAATCTGCCCTGACCTAGGTAAGAAACCTTGACCCAGGTATGTAACTTCAACTAGGAACGGAACCCGACACCCTTCAGTCTCTGGGCCGATGCTCTAACCACTGCTCTGGGCCGATGTTCTAACCACTGCACCACACTTCCCAGGAACTCTTCCATCTTTTTAATTGGCTTTGAACCATGTCAAGTTCAAGCCAGGGAAATGAGGAGACTGCCTCAGAAACCTTCATGTATCTAATGACAACATTGGAGGAGATGCCTTTAACTTAAACTCTGAAGCCTTCTACAAAAAAAGGGCAATTTATTCAGCTGGCCTTCGATGTCACTTGCCTGGGGCCGCAGATAGGCCGCTAAACTGGCAAGGGGCTGACATAGTTAGTATCAAAGCCATTCCCATTGAGATAACAGCTGTCAGACCCAGGCTCCTAGACACGGATTTCATCCAGGGAGGCAGGCCAGGCCTGACCAGGTCACTGATCAGGAGATTCTTCGGAGCATCCTAATTTGATATTCTTTCCAATGGTATCTCTCCAAACACTCCCTAGCAGAACATCTTCTGGGTGTCTGTGTAAGTCAGGCCTTGGAAGATGGTAGTCTCCTGGCCTTGCTTCCTGGAGGGCTTTCTCCAGATGTTCATCCAGCTGAGAACACATCTTCCCAAAGCCACCCTTTGTGAATTCTTCCCTCCAGTACAAGCTAATTTATTTAACAGGTCACACACAGACGCAGGGCAGACATGCCACTGTCTTATTTTAGAAAGAAAGACTTAATTAGACTGTTGCCCAAGAAGCCTTTGATGTGTCATAGTGTAACTTCTGAAAAACTGACAAATTTGTTTCACGAACTTGAATATTGAAACAACTTTAAGCCTGGCTAATAGTTTGTAAAGTTTATGATAAAGAAGCAGGCTTTCTGCCGGCCTGAAAGTCATTGGAAGTCTGTATCCATCACTTCAAAATCAGTTTCTCTCCTACCCGACAAAGTGATATGCAAGGATGGGAATAACCTGTCTAGGGAAGTGAGCGATGTGAACAGTACTGCATGGACAGGAGAGTGTACCTGTCCTTTTGCTGCCTTCCCAGGAGTTTCATTTAGGGTCAGGAGAGAAGGCAGTTAAAAATAAAGCAGCCAAAAGGATTGAGAAAATGCTAATGACACCATGAAAGAGATCACTTTAGCTTTCGCTGACCACACCCATACTTTTTTCCTGCAAACACATCTGCCCTCCACCTGTAAACACTCGTCACTTCTCTTCCCTTTATGAGCAAAGCATGGGTCTTTAAGGGACTTGTAATAGCCAGCAGCTGTTTGGCTGCCAACTGCGCCCTCTGAGGGCTGTGCTGTCCATATGGAAAAGACACTACCGTTTAATGTCCTTAAAGTTCACCAGTGTTTTGCATAAAGACACTCAAGTGCTTTGAAATTGGGGAGACACGGGAGCTTAGGTGCATATGACACCAGTACCTGGTTCCCAGAAGGCCATGTGTAAGGGGTGCTGCATTTGATCCTGTTTCACGCATCAGTTTAGCGACACGGAGCATAACACCAGGCGAAGGCGTGCTTTGTGAGAATCACACATTCATCTCGCTCTCTTGGGACTACCTCTACCTCAGGCTGTATTGAGTCATAAGAGTTTTCCTTGTATGTATTTCTTAAAACAAGTGTTAGGACAGTCAAACATCCGCCTTGGAAAATTAAAATTCGAGCTGGCGTTCTAAAGGTGCTCCAAGCTAGGACGCCCCCAGGACCACAATCTGAGGCATGGGGCTGCCTCTAACATAATGTGCTCTGAGATTCTGCTAACGGGGATATAAAACCCACAAAATATTGCATTTACAGTACTTTGATAATCTCCCACTGGGATCTGTCATTTCCTCCACTCCTTTACTTTTACTGTGAAAAGAAGCTCGGTGTTATGACAAGCATATGGGATATAAAAGCACTTAACGTGACGGCAAATGGTACCCCTGCAGAACCAGAGGTGGGGGCAGTTCAGGGGCGACAGCAATGGCAGGAGGACGAGTCTGCACTGGCTATTCTGCTCCTTCTCCCTTCCCCTCTCCTCCTCTCTCCCCTGCCTAGCTCTCCCTCCTCCGGCTGTTTCTCTCCTCCTCACACACAGTGAACATCACCCTAAGTGTGTGTGCTGCTCAACACAAGCAGCTAGGATACGGGGCTCATTTCTGACTCATCTTCTGTGAGCAGTTAGGACAATATCTTGCCCATAAAAGGTGGCAAATAAGACATCAAAGAAATACCGTCTGGGCCAGTGAGAGAGGGAGACTGGAGAAAAGCCATAGAGGTTGAGTGTGTGGAAGGGGCTGAGGAAGGACGTAGTGAATTTCTCAGCCGATGCCTGAACTAACAGTGAAGCATCGGAGAGAAGCTAGAGCTGTAGACACCTTATTCAGGCATGGCTGTTTCCTGAGAGCAAAGCTGTCAGGAAGGGCCAACCTTGTCAAGGACAATGTACCATGTACTTTCAAATCAAATCATCATGGCCTGCCATGCCGCCCACCTGGTGGAGAGCAATGAGAGTGTTAGATAGCAACAGCAATGGGAGGAGTGAAAGCAGGACAGAAAGTGCGCCACCAGCCTGCATGGGGGGCCTCACCGGCTCCTTCTCTTCTCTGCGTGGTTCTGGCAGACACATTCTCTCCTGCTCTCACGCGTCACCAGGTCCGAGAGCAGAAGGTCCCTCTCAGGGGACCCGCCTGGGGACTGCGGAAAGTGCCAAATTACCTTTCAGAGTCTGCAGGCTGGTCGGTGAGCATTGCCAGGCTCTCTCTGCTTTAGGAGTTGGACACAGGGAATCTGAGAGGAAAAACACACAGAATGTGAGGCTTGCACATGTCCCAGGGAAGACATGGCTAGAGGAGAAAATTGGCTGTTCCCACAAGACCACATTTTTGCTCTCGATGTGTTTCTCTGCTGCCCAGTGCAGACAGACCAGACTGGCCTCTGCCTCGGTTCACTCAGAGGCACAGCAATGCACACACAGACACACGGCCTGCCACGCTCGGAAGCATCTCATGACAGGTAGACACTGCCCAGCACCATCAAGGGCAACGGGACATACGACAGACAAGCATGGGCTGTGAAACTGTCAGAAGGATGTGTTGTGGTCAGTTTGTCCTGTCCAGGGCCCGACCTGGTGACCCCAACCAGGAGCCTCTCTCCAGGGCAGTCAGTGATTATTTCCTCGATTGTCAGGATAAAGGGGAACTGAGAATGTAAACATTCAAAGAGGAGGACATTTTAGAAGCGGTGTTTAAGACAGGTTTTTTTCACTTTCCGTATTTTTCTAATACTGATTGCAACGTAAGCACCAAACAGTGCTAAACTTTGCACAGACCTAGGGGACCTGGTGGGCATGCCGCCAAGTGAGGCCTTTGAGGACTGTGTATGTTGAAAGAGCCGAGGCCTGCAGGCATTCCATGCATTTTCAGCGTGTCTGGAAACCACTCCTTGTCACGATCTTGTTAGAAAATGTGGGCGCATCACATCTGTGGGAAGCATGAAGCCAGCTCGCCTCAAGTTTTATGAGTTTCTCTAATTGTTACAGCAGCTCCCTAAAAGCTGGCTTGGAAAAGTATTCAGACTGGGATCTTTTCCAGCGATTGGCATGCTTGTTGTGTGGAGTATGGGAGTGTGGTTCTTTAAATCTGCCTTGTTGTCGCTGTGGCAGCTGTTTAAAGCCACCCTTTGCCACCATGGTAGCCAGTGACCAGATGAACACAAATGCTTTTTGGGCCTGTGGTGGGACCACCAACTGGGCTGAACGCAGTGTCCGCTTCTGTCTGTGGCCCCGGAAGAGGCCTCAGGTCAGCAACCACATCCCAGAGGCAGGCGTGCCAGGTGCTGCCCCGCAGGGTGTGACTGGAAGTATGCATCCACCCTGTGTTTTAGAAGATGAGGGGTTTAGCATTTAGTGAACTGATTACAATCAATGTGTGGTATGATTTTTTTAAAATGTCTCCCATGGTTTCCTTGTACCTAAAATGAGTTTTTAAACAATGCTAACTTCCCAGCAGACCTGCAGGGGCACGGGGTGTCTGGCAGGTCAGGGATCCCAGAATCTGAGACCTTAGGGAATGCTCTTGAGTTGGGAACACCCTCATCTTCCACTCGAGGAAGCAGAGACCCAGAGGACTCCTGGTTTGGCTGATGCTGGGCTGATCTAGGGTTATATGCAAGACTTTGGATTCTTAGCCCCTGATTTGTATTGTCCCATAGCAGAACATTATACAGATGAAATTTCAAATTTGAAATAAGGTGAGCTCTAATTTTAATACTAAAACACTTAAAAGTAACATATACCATTTTTACATTATACATGAAACTTCCTAAGAATATCTGTCTTAGGCAATGACACAGTATTACCTGAGCTCTGGTGGTAAACAACCCTCAAAGCAGTGTGTGAAGAGAGAAACTTCCAGACTTAACCTTCGTTTTACAGTGTAAGACTCACAGATAGTACTTCCTAGACACCACGAACAGGCAAGACAAGGATCAGTTTACCTAACATTGTGTCTCCTTCCTGAGTGGCTTTGATAGGCTGAAACTCAACACTTGTTAGTATTCTATCCAGACGTCAAAATAGCAGCCAGTGATGATGAGAAAGTTCACTATTGAAGGCAGAGTTATAATTTCCCAGCATTAGTCCATTTCTGTGAGAGAGAACAGCGGCAAGCGGGCAGAGGTACTTAGTAATTAAAGGGCTCTTCTCTCCAGAGCAGTGGTTCTCAACCTTCCTAATGCCGCGACACTTTAATACAGTTCTTCATGTTGTGGTGACCCCCAACCACAAAATTATTTTCGTTGCTACTTCATAACTGTGATTTTGTTACTGTTATGAACGTAATGTAAATATCTGATATGCAGGATGTCCTAGGTGACCCCCAAAGGGGTCGCGACCCACAGGTTGAGAACCGATGCTCCAGAGGAAGCGAATAAGCCAAGTGTGAGGACAAGGCCTTCCAGGCCAGTGACTGCATCTTTCCTTTTCTCTTTTTAGTGTTGGGGGGGATGAACAGCTCAGATGTGTCCGGGTGGCTCTCTGAACTGCACCGTTACTGATTACACACGTCTGAGGACCTTAAACCTCAGATAAGGAATTCTCCGAAATGCCATCTCCTGGGGCTTTTCACTGAGTCCTCCTGGGGAGGGGAGGCGGCATGGACCCCCAACTCCTCAGTGATTCAGAGGAATGAAAACAGGAGAGTGCCTCTGCCCAGACCTGGAGACACCATCAGGCCCGGGTTCCAGCCGTGTAGCTCCAATGAGCTCACTAACTCCCTATACCATGTCACTGGGACGTTTTTACCTTGCTTGACATTTTAACTATTTGAAACAGATCCTAAATATTTAAAACAGGTCCTACTTGGGACAACCACGGCAGATAAAGGATACTGACTCCTGTGAGAGCAAGTCATAGCTGAGCAGGGCTGAGTGAATGACCCGGGAAGGCAATGACCCTGGCCCCATGCCACCTGTGCCAGGAGGGGACGTCTCCTGCTTCACCCTCCAGGGCTTGAACTAGCACTCTTTGAGCTTTCTGCCTGACGAGGGTGTTTGCTGGCTACACTCCCACTGCTGCTGGCTTTTGGGTAAAAGTCAGGGGCTCTCTTTTCGCTAATGTCTGCGGCTTTTATTGTCAGGGTCACCTGAGAAGCGGTGAGGCCCCCCCACGTGGCCCGGGACCTGGAGCCTTTGCCTGCCGTCACCATTGATATGAGGTGTGGCTGTAACACAACCACTCTGCCCACACGGTTACTGCAACAGCCACAGAGATCCCTCTTCTGAAATTACTTCTAGGACCCATGCCTCATTCTTTTGAAAAACTTGGGAAAGAACTATATGATCAGGTGAAAGTTTGGTACGTGAGTGGAAGAGAGTAAAGCTAAGGACTAGCAGTGGCTTCCAACCATTGTGGGGTGAAAAATATCAGAGCTGGCGTCCCTTTCCTGCTGTAAACCTTTCACATCCCCTTCTCTGCATCCACAGGTGAAGCAGTGTGGCAGGGAAGCAAGGCGCCCCTGCTCCCCAGGGACTGTCCCCTGGGGCGAAGGGTGACAGCCCTTCCGTGCCTTTGCTGCCTCTTTGGTAAGATGGGGATGATAACATCAGTCACCACACTAGGGTGCATGGTGACTGCAATATGTCACATTCATTAAACATGTATGTAAAATTCATACAGTAGATCTTGGCATGTGGTTAGCACAATATACATATCATTGGGTGTCGTTTAAGTGGGGTCTTAGGGGATAAATAACGGTGGTCAGTGCACCACCTAGACTGAGGCTGGGGGGTGCCCCCACTGGCATGTGTGGGGCAGGTTGGTAGGATATGACTGCTAAGGCCCCTTTCGACTCTAAAACTCCATGGTTCTAAGATTCCAAGAAAAGAAATACAAGTTTGCCTTTGAGAATTCATTCCCCTGTTGAGAAAGGTGCCTGAAGGTCCACATCCAGGGGTTTTCATTTTCCTGTCCCAAGGCCTGGCATGGCACTGGCCCACTGTGCAGGCTTGATGTGCTGAGTCACAGGATGCAGGAACAATGCCTAACTATAGAGACAATATGTCAAATGAAAAACACGTGGTATTAACAGCCATGCGTTTGGGAACAGGACTTACTGGCCAGCAGCCTGAAGGCACACAGGGGGACCTGTGGAATCAGTTTCCCTAAAGTCCCTATCCAGACCCCCCTACACCAATGCTCAGATACTTCTAGCAGATTTTTATTTTTGCATTATTTTATTTTTGCCTTTTTATATAAAAAATATGAAATCAAGAGGGCTTAAATTTTTACTTAAAGATGTTTTATAATTTTGTTTTCCTGGGGGAAAAAAACTGTGTACAACACATCAAATTTGTGGGAGCCAAAGACCTCAGAAGTTAGAGCGCCTACATTCTAAGCTGAAAGCAAAAGCATTTCTTTATGTGGTTCCTTTCTTCCTCCTCTTCTTCTCCCACTTCCTCCCACTCCTCTTCCTAAGGCTTTTTTGACTGCCAAGGAGTAGCAGTTGCTCTGTTCACTTCACCAAAAGTTGTCCTGGAGTCTGGGATGAACAGCAGTACATCAGTGAGGATCACAGGTTGTTTGATGGTTTAAGCAGATGTCTGCACCATCCACAGCTCAAGAGCAACCCCACTTTACAGCATAAACTCACTTTGGGAAGGAAGCCAAGTTTCATGAGCTTTTGCCACACCTGGGCAGCTGTGCATACACTTGGATTCTGATGTCAGGTTCAAGGGCGAGTTTGCACTACCCATCATACTCAACACCGCAAAAACAGGTTTTACAGACCTTGAAAATGTCCCGTTAAACACCGCCAGAGAGTGCTTCTCCCACTGTGTATGTGTGATACATTGGCCAAGGCTGGGCTGCAGCATGGGAATTTACCAGAACATGTGTGGTCCAAGGCTTGAGGAAGCTTTTGTCTAAGTCAGGCAGACCCTGGAGCCGAGAGTGCTCTTCAGAGCAAATGCTCTACCTTCTGGGGCTTACAATTTAGAACTCTTCTTTCATATCTGGAAACCCTTTTTCAGTCCAGTGAACACCTTTACAGAATTCAAAATCAGATGTCAACCAGGTTCGATGCATTGAGGATGAAATGTCTTAGGTAAGTACTGAAGACGATGAAAATTATCATCCTTATGTCTTCATATTAACAAACATGTTATAAGTTGATATGATCTACACTCACACTTAGAGGCCCAGTGCACAAAATTCATGCATGGTGGTGGGGTATGTCCCTCAGCCCAGCCTGCACCCTCTCCAATCTGGGACCCCTCGAGAGATGACCAACTGCCCATTTAAACAGACAGTCAGACATCCCTTTCACAATCCAGGACTTCTGGCTCCTAACTGCTCAGCTGCCTGCTTTCCTGATTGCCCCTAACCGCTTTTGCCTGCCAGCCTGATCATCCCCTAACCACTCCCCTGCCAGCCAGATTGATGCCTAACTGCTCCCCTGCCAACCTGTTTGCCTCTAATTGCCCTTCCCTGCAGGCTTGGTGGCCCCCAACTTCTCTCCTCTGTTGGCCTGACCACCTCTAACTGCTCTCCCCTGCAGGCTTGATCACCCCCAACTGCCCTCCCTTGCAGGCCTGGTCCCTCCCAACTACTCTCCCCTGCTGGCCATCTTGTGGTGGTCATCTTTGTCCACATGGGGCAGCCATCTTATGTGTTGAAGTAATGGTCAATTTGCATATTACTCTTTTATTAGATAGGATAGAGGCCTGGTACACGGGTGGGGGCTGGCTGGTTTGCCCTGAAGGGTGTCCTGGATCAGGGTAAGGGTTCCCTTAGTGCATGGGGTGGTCTGGGCGAGGGGCTTGTGGTGGTTTGCAGGCTGGCCATGACCCAACTGGAGGCCCTGGGATCTGGTATTTATTTATCTTCTATAATTGAAACTTTGTAGTCTTGAGTGGAGGCCTAGGCCAGCCAGGGTGTTCAGAAAGCTCGGCTTCCTCCACTACTGAGGAAACCCAGGATCCTCTTTCTCACTCTGTGGCTATAGCCATTTTGGTTGGGTTAATTTGCATACTCACTCCTGATTGGCTGGTGGGCATGGCTTGTGGGTATAGTGGAGGTATGGTCTATTTGCATATTACTCTTTTATTAGATAGAATATAGAGAGAAGACACTTATATTGAATTTTGGGGGGGTATTTTTGTGTGTAAATATATAATGGGCTCTGATGGATCACATGACACCTACGGGTAATAGGCTGCTAAAAAAATACACTGGTTAGAACTGGGACTCATGAAGAATAATACATTAATAACCACACTAACGTTTTGAAACTTAAAACCCAGAGATGCCCCTCAGTTGCCACGCCTCTTTTCCAAGTGGGATGTGCTAAGTCCTGCACATGCTCTGGGGCAGAGCAAGTCCTCTGGGAATTCTGCTCTCAGTTTCTCCACAGGGAACTTGCATTTGAAGCCATTTATGAAGCTTCCTGGCCACAGAAGGCTTTTAGAGCTTCGGGATATTTTCCCAGACTTTCGTGTTTGTTTAAATTTAGCAATTCACCTTGATTACTCAAGGTAGGCTGGATAGGAAACACAATTCTTCTAGCTTTATTTGTCCTCATGGATCATCAGTTTATATAAATTTTATTTGACTTATGTTATTGCCAAAAACAAGTTGATAAGAGTTGGGGCAGGGGAACAAGACTGACTCTTGGTAAACATACCACTCAGCTCTCCGAGGCAAGAGCAGGCACTTGCTGTGGGCTGTGGGTGCTCAGCATGCCCTGTGAGCCAGTCTTCATGCCCAGACAGCAGGGTTGGCTGAGGGTGAAGTGGAAGGTGGAGAAAGAGCAATCCTTTGGGTCAGGTGCCGGAAAGTGCCTGCAGAGTCAGCATCTAACCCAAATTGGTGGCATTAGGTAGTGGCAAGGACTGCAGTGAACAAGTAAATGAAGGTCCTGCCAAAAGGCTTTAAAATTCAATTTAAAGATAAATAAAGGGAACAAACCACAGTGTTCTTTAAGACAAATCCTGGGCCTTGCAGCAGCTGGTTATTTTCACAGCCTTTGGAACTTTTGAAGCCTGGGCCTATGGAAAAAGCTGAGCAGTCTGAGATCCTGCTGTTATCAGTGAGAAAGACACTTGGAGGGAAAAAAACCGATAAATGAGAAGCCAGATTGGTTTTCTTTTTTCTGGTCCCAGCTCCTGAATTAAAGAAATGTGTGGCCTTCAGCATATTAGTCACTTTCGCTAGATTCCAGCCCTCCTCTGATGAGAGATGAGGGCCTGGCTGGGTTATCTCTGATGCCCCTTGACTTCCAACCTGTTAAGACTATTGCCTAGCCAGGTGGCTCCATTGATTGGAGTGTTGTTCTGTACTCCTGGTCAAGGCCCATACCTAGGCTCTTGGTTCAGTCTCCAGTCAGGTGCATAGAGAAGGCCACCGATTAATGTTTCTCTCTCACATCAATGTTTCTCACTCTCTCTCCCTTCCTCAAAAACCAATAAACATATCCTTAGGGGAGGATTTTTTTTTTTAAACAGCACACATCTAAGCATATGTTCTAAGTTTTCATTCATTTATTTCCTCTAGCAAATAAGACCCCTCCATCAGCTACTTCTGGCTCTTTCATCCGGTATAGGAAGAACTGGCGCAGAGGGAAGTTATGCACCACCCTCACAATCATGGCTCGAGAGAAATAGAGACTAAGAAGGAGATTTTGGCTACACGTTGTTTGGCTGAACCAAAAGAAAGAAATACCCAAAGAGCTGCTGTTGGTTTTGTTTTGTGTGGGTTTTTGTTTTTTTCCATTTTGTATTTCTGAGAAAGGTGTCAACTCAGGGGACTTTTATTGTCTATTTCTTCTAGGAAGTCCTTCTGTTTCATGGCAGTGAGGTGACATTCTTTGCCATTCCAGAGTCTCTCTTTCAATCACTTCTGGGCACCTGAACGACTTCTGTGTGAAAACCTTATATCTGGGGACCAAAATGAGAAAAGTTCCTGCCCTAGCCAGTGTTGCTCAAGGATAGAGCATCAGCTCTTGGACTGAAGCGTCTTGGGTTCGATTCCAGTCAAGGGTATGTTTCTGGGTTGTAGACTCAATACCTGGCCCTGGTTGCGGTGGGTACAGAAGGCAGTCAATTGAAGTGTCTTTTTCACATGGATGTGTTTCTCTCTCTGGCTCTCCCTTTCCCTTCCACTCTCTAAAAAATCAATGGAATCCTCAGGTGAGGATTAACAACAACAAAAACAAACCCGAAAAGTTCTTGAACCTAGAGTCAGACCAAGCTCTGTCCTGCTGCTGTCACTAAACCTGTGTGTCCGGGTAAGATATTACCATCTCTGAAATGAGACGAAATTGGGCAAAAGAATGGCTAGGGACCCTTTCGACAGTTAGAGGCTATAACATTGGTCATCTGGGATTACAGATCCTGCAGCATGGCTCATGACATGGGGTCTCAGGGTCTTACTGAAATATGAGCAGTGGCCAGTCCGTATCCTGTGGAGGGTCTTGTCCAGAGAATGGCCCCTCATTCCGAGGTAAGGTAGGCAGGAGCTGGCTTGGGGTCTTTGTGTGGCTCTATTTGAGGAGCTATTCTTAAGCTGAGGACTTCCACTGAAGAACTTCAATGAGGTCCCCCAAGTGCTAGACTCACCTTCCTGAATAGGTATATTGGAAAGATAACTGGAATAAGGATAAAAAATGTGGGTCCCAGTCCATCTCTGGCTCTCAGCAAGTTTTGTGACCTTTGGTGGATTATTTAAACTGTCTGGCCCGTCCGGAGTGGCTCAGTTGCTGAGTATCAACCTATGAATCAGGTGCTCACGGCTCGATTCCCTGTCAGGGGCACATGCCTGGGTTGCAGACTCCATCCCCAATAGGGGGCGTGTAGGAGCCAGAAAATCAATGATTCTCTCATCGTCGATGTGTTTATTTCTCTCTCCCTCTCCCTTCCTCTCTGAAATCAATAAAATATTAAAAAATGAAATTAAATGAACTGTCTGAAACCCTGTCTCCTTGACTGTGATCAGGCTGGTGCTTCCTATCCTCAGGGGAAGACAGGAGGACTAAGCAGGACTGCACGGAGCACACGAACCTCTGGCCCTGCAGAAGGGCCTGGCAGGCCGTGGGCACTGAGCGAACTTGGGGAGATTTAAGTCTTCCCCTTTCAAACTCACTGGGAGGCCTGGAGAAAAGAGGGTTCTGTGAAAGGTGAACGTTATTATTTGTTATTATTGTCAATGGCGATTGTTTTGCTGATAATCATGAAAATGTGGGATTTAGGATGTGTTGCTTGTTTTATGGGAATATGCTTCAGGTGTTAACAACAGAAGCCATATCAGAGACTGAACTTTAAAAAATGATAACGCCAATAATGATCATCAATAAACTCACATAAATAACGTAAAATATCCTACATAATAAAAGGATAATATGCAAATTGACCCTAATGGGAGAAAGACTAGAACACTGACCACCTTTCGGTCCCTTCTCTTGGCTGGCAGGCTCCCATAGCCCAATGGCAAATGGGGAACCAGAGGTTGGATGGTGGGTGACGTGGGTAGCCCCAAGCCAAGGCTCTCACCCCACTGGTCACCCCACACACAGGGTGGGAATGGCTGACCTCGTGGTCCCTCCTCCAGGCCAGTAGACTTGGATCACCCAGGGAACTGGGGGTGGGTGTTGGCAGGGGCTGGGGCCGGCTGCTGGCAGCTGAGGAAGATGGTCCTGATCGCAGGCCAGGCCTAGAGACCATACCCATGCATAAATTTTGAGCACCAGGCCTGTAGTATGTATAGTAATAACATAGTCTTATTAAAATCTAGCTGTTGGGTAAACCTAAATGCCCATGACTACATAGAGATGACCTTGGAGCTTTGATGCCCAGGTGGGTACTCCAGGTTAAGGAACATATATGTGAGGAACTATGCCATCTCAATATGACTCAGATGAGAGATGTTTCATTATAGTAACAGTTAGTAATGAATGGCCTCAGCCTTGGGGTTTTCACAAGTGCTCTGGTAATGAAACATAGAGATGAAACTTGACCCCTGGACCTTGGATTTCAATTATAAATCTGTCCTTTGGTTTTTACACATGAAATTCAAGATCTTCTCAGACTAATTGTAGAGTCTCTGCCTTCATCCGATCTTCATGTTTACTGTTATATTTTTTCTTGTTTATAAGCAAGCAGTAGAACAATCTCTAATTAGAAATTGATCTTCCTTTCTGGCCCACATCTAGGCAGGATTAAATCTGTCCTTGCCAAACACTTCAAAGTGGGGAATCTTCCAATCCACTCTTTTTCAATTAGAAATCAAAGTTGACCTTGTTGGTTCTGCTCCTGCATTTCCCTTCCTCCGTATGTGGAAAGTTCAAGGGAAGCACTTTCGCCGGCTGCCTTAGCTGGACAATGTTTTGCTTATTTTAACATTACCACTTGTTTTGCCTTTTGTACTCCAGGGACTACAAGCTCTTCCCAGAAGAGGTTCCAGTGAAGTGAGTGGGAATGATTTAACCCTGAAGGGGACTGTGATTTAGGCAGCCCTCTGCAGGCCCCACCGATGGCCTACCTTGCAAGCATATAGTCGCCTGGACATAAGGCCTCTTTATCAATATCTATTCACAACAGAAGGACACAGTTCACCATGCCTGTAATTTAAGATGCTATTTAAAACTGAAAAAAGGGTAATTTACCTCCCAATGTATTTTATGAATTGCACTGGTTAACCTATTCCTATTTCCCCTTGCAGAATTTATACATGGCAGATTTGCAAAAGTATAGAATAATTAATTTTGATAACTTACTATTCTAATCTACAAACTGGGTAACACCTGCCCTCCTGTGACCATTTCTCTGTCATCCAGGGTGATTTTCACATTCTTAGATCAACTGAGGGTCCAGTTGTGGGGCTGTGCTTTGTTGCCACCAGAATAATTTTTGCCCACAATTTGTTTTCATTTTAAATTGTGGGGATAAGTTCATCTTGGCAGGATTTTCAAATAAAATTTTTGTACTCAAGCTGTTCACAGTTTCAGTAGAAAGATGTTTTTTATTCCTCCTCTTTCTTATAAGCATGAGTGTGGAGAGTGTTTCTTTTATTCTGAGTCCTTCCTCCTTCGTGGAAGCAATAGTTGAAAGGCTCAGACTGTCCCAGCTTTGAGGCAAGCTTCCTCTTGAGGCAGTGGTTCTCAACCTCCCTAATGCCTCGACCCTTTCAGACAGCTCCTCATGTGGTGGTGAACCCCAACCATAAAATTATTTCCGTTGCTACTTCATAGCTGTAATTTTGCTACTGTTATGAACTGTAATATAAATATCTGATATGCAGGATTTATTTCCGTTGTTACAAATTGAACATAATTAAAGCATAGTGATTAATCACAAAAACAATATGTAATTATATATTGTGAAATATTTATTTCTAATTACAAATAAATGAAATTTTTTTTTCTTCATATAACAACAGTAAACTACATTGCTACACTTTGCTACACCCAGGAGTGGTCTGTTGGTTCCTAAGACCATGGGAAATATGTGTTTTTTGATGGTCTTAGGCGACCCCTGTGAAAGGGTCGTTCGACCCCCAAAGGGGTCGCTACCCACAGGTTGAGAACCGCTGCCTTGAGAGGTCTGCTTATCTAATCTTCCTGAGGAAGTGAAAGCTCTGGCCCAGTGCTGGCAAACCTCTTAGTCAACAGAGCCAAATATCAACAGTACAACGATTGAAATTTCTTTTGAGAGCCAAATTTTTAAAACTTAAATTTCTTCTAATGCCACTTCTTCAAAATAGACTTACCCAGGCCTTGGTATTATGTGGAAGAGCCACACAAAAGAGGCCAAAGAGCTGCTGACCACTGCTCTAGGGAGTAAAGCATTAAGGAGTAATTTTTAAAGATAACAGTGAATGGAGGCTGGGAAGGGAGGTGGGGAGGGTGGGGGTGGAGCGGGGATCCTCCACAGGAAGGACCCAGGGGGCTGAGCCCTATAAGCATGTGAGCACCTGTGTGAGAGGCCCAAACCCCTGGAGACAGGGGCAGCCAGGAGCCAGGGAGCTGAGGGATGGGGCATTGGGACTGCAGCCTCTCACACCTCATCCCACAGCCCCATGAGCACCCTCCATTAGGGGAAATTAAGTTTAATGCTCACTTTCCCAGGTTTAAAACTATTCTTTTTTCTTCATTCAGACCTTATGTACCTCAACATTGGGAAATGGCACGGCGGCTGCAAATTTCATTGGAAAAGTTGTACGGAAGCCAGTGCCCGCACTAACTAAACTGTAGATTTAGCAGAGAGAGGGAGCAGGAGTAAGCTGAGGGGAGATGGGGTGGGGGGAGGGAGAGGATTGGGGAAAGGTAAATGAGAAAAAAGGCGGGGGGCATTCTTCTGATTTTTTTGGACTTTAAAAATATATGATAATTCTGGAGATTTTTAAAAATAGCCTCAGAGTAAATAAGAGATCAACTGAAGGCCTTGCATGCATGCATATAAGCATAACCAATGGACACAAGACACTGGGAGGTTAGGGCATGTATGGGAGTGGGGGGGGGCAATGGGAAGATATTTATACATATATAAAAAAATTTTTAAATAAAAATGTAAAGCCTCAGATAATGGTGGGGAGCATATGATCTGAAAAGACCTGCTGACACGGACCCTCCCACCAAGACTTGTTCAGGGCCCATCCATCAGCCCTCAAGCAGGGGCGGTGACTGGGCTGGTGCTGGCTTGGCGGAGTGCCTGCAGGACCCGTCCCTCACGCCTCAGGGCAGGAGGGGTGCGGCTGAGCCAAAAACAGGGTTACCGGATTCCTGAAACACCAATGCCCTGCGCACGAGCATCTGCGCACGCACGTCCCCTTGATTGTTTACACCTGAATTCTACCCCGGAGCTTATTGTTGCTCTCCTGTGGGAAATGTGACTGTTTAAAAACCTAGTGGCTTTCTATTTAGAAACACAATCTTTCCGGACTTCCTATCCTTCCCATTGCCTTGGCTCGGCGGGCCCAGGAGGGCGGGAGGAGGAGACACACACCCCGCACCGCACCCTGCCCTCCCCCTCGGCGCGCGCACAGCCCGGCCCGGCCCGGAGCCTCAGAGCGGAGCGTGGAAACGGCTCACGTGACTCACGTTTAGTCAGCCGGCGGCTGTAGAATTGCTCGAAATCATGAAGCCAGCAGGATAACATCCCCACGGTTACATGTGTCCTTTCAAAAGCGAGAAGCTGCAGCGCTGTCAGGAGAGCAGCACCCACCGTTAGCGCCTGAGGTCGGGCCGGCGGCTGCGGGAGCTGGAAGCGTGGCTGGGCGCCAGGTCGCGGGGGCGGGGAAGGGGTGCGCCAGTCGCACATTCCGGTCAGCAAGGGGGCTCCGGGCAGTGTAAAAGGAAGGGAGGGCAGAGAGCGTCGCCCAGTACTCACCGTGCTCCTGGCTGAGGCTCTGGAACCCGGCGCGTCCCAGGAGGCCTGGCAGGGACAGGGAGAGGGCGCTTTTAAGGCTTTGGAATCAATCAGTCACTCCGTGGTTAAGCAGAAACATACTTTGAAAGGTTAATCCACCCATAACAGGGAAACCCCTGCTCCGCTCCAGCGCCTTCACACTCACCTCGGTGCCAGGGGCACAGCCGCAGAGGAAGGCTCCGGGGAGGAGGCCGCAGGGGTTCCCTGGGCTCTGCGGTAATGGAACCGGACGCAGACCCGAGCCCTCGGCCAGGAAACCCACCCGCAGGCCCTCGGGTGGAAAAGGCGCCTCAGCGCGGGGCGCACCACACAAACGGGGGCTGAGTCTACGTTTACTGTCAGCACCTTGTCGCCCCCACACGCACTTCTAGGAATGCCCCCTCCCCCCGTTTCATCTGCTAGTTCTTCCCCTGAGAGAACCAGCCCAGGTCAGCATGTGCACGCCGTCCCTCAGGGATGAGAAGGAAGCCGCCCCTTAGAGGGGGCTGCTCAGGGTCTCTTTCTGTGGAAAACCGGGCTTACAGTGGCTGTGGCTTCCCTGGCTTCGTGGGGCCGAAGCACAGGTGTTCCTCCCATCACCATAAGCAGTGGGAACCCCCCCTCCCGGAGGTGAGGCAGGAAAGCGCCTGCCCGTGAAGGCACCATTGTGAAGGTCCCTAGCAGACACATCATCGCCGTGTCCACCGCTATTTCCCCTGGGGAGTTACAATCCATAATGCAACTGGCTGGCACAGGCGGTCCACCTAAGAGATACAAAATCCGCATGAAAAGGAGGAAGGGAGCAGCCTCCTAATCGGACATGAAGATGCCAGCATCTCAGGTCTCTCTGCACCCATTCGACGAGGCTCTCAGAAGTCACACCAGGAGGTCACAGTTCCATGCCCGGGCTGCAGGTTCCATCCTCAGGGTGGGGCGTGCAGGAGGCAGCGATCACTGATTCTCTCCCTTATCACTGGTGTTTCTATCTCTCTCTCCCTCTTCCTTCCTCTCTGAAGTCAATAAAAATATATTTTTAAAGTCTTTTGAATTAACAACAACAACAAAAAATTGACGTTTACTCTGTTAGGTTTTTTCCATGTGAGAAAAGAATTCATGTTCCACAAGAGCGTGCCATTTTAGTGACAACAAAGGAGCAAGGAGACAGTCCCCAGTCAAAGGTAGGAAGGCGGAGAGGTAGCCATTTGTAGAGATCCGGGTCTTTAGATCTAAATAATGTAGCCCTTCTTTGAAATTTCTTTTGAAGTGACTGAGCGGTCTAGATGCTGGATGCCATATCCCTCCTGAGAGTTTTGATGAGTCCCCAGAGCACATCCAAGGACCAGCCCTGCTTCCAGCCCCCGTCCCTTATTGGACCATCAGGACAGTTACAGGGAGCAGGCCTCAGGGGCTAGTGGAGGGGAAGTGGGGAGATAGTCCCACTAAACACTGTAGGTGGGCAGGGCGATGGGGGTGCTCACCCTTGAAAAGTGGAACAAGACAGCCTTTCTATTTCCGTCGTGAAAATGTAAAAGGGAGAGTAGAGGAAAAACAGGACAGTTATTCTCTCTCTGCCTCCCTCCAAGTGAGACACAGAGCCTTATCCTCACGCAGGGGCCCACTGGCCCCCCAAACTCAGACTCAGCGCTCCGTGCACACTGAGCCCCGTCCCAGCGACGCGGCCAGCGCTGGCCGTCCACCCACCAAGGGTGGCTCTTCCCCAAAGGGTGTTTTGTTTACTGATTTTCCTTTAGGGAAAATGAAGGAAAAGAGTTGAAAACAAACGCAATAAAACTTGAAGGTTGAAGGCTGCTGCCTGAAGCGCAGGGCCCCCATTAATCTCCCTGGCTCAGGGAAGGGGGAGGGGAGGAAGAGAGCCTGGTGCAGTAAGACAAAGCCATGGGGTGGTGAGTGTGAAACCGGTCCCCGTCCAAGTTCCTTCTTTTACTCAGAAGTAATAGCGAGGGGTAAAGAGGGAGGCCCTAGGTTTCCAGCAGCTCCCTCCCCTCCCCACCCTCAGCCCAGCACCCCAGCACCCCAGCTGCCAGCCGCTCTGGGCCAGAGCATCAGTATAGCAGCCCAGGAACTTGCTCTCTAAGGCTTCTCTGCCTCGAGGTTTTCTAAGCAACGCGGGCGCCAACCTGGAGCAGCCATAGACCCCTGAAGCAGCCATTTCTTCCCCTGGGAGCCGTCCAGGTTAGACTATCTGAGGAGTGGGCGCTTTCAGAGGTGTGGGGACCCCTAAGATATTCCAGAGGCCTTGCCCCTCACCCAACATTGGTGCTTACTGTCTCCATCAGAGATTCAAACCAGAGAGTCTTTCCACTGCAACCATAGACACCATCTGCCCTGTCACCACAGGAGGGAGGTGGCCTCACCAGACTTCTGGGCAGGTGGACCCCAGCCCAGGGATAGCGTGACCCGTGCCAGCATCTCCCCCATTCACTGCACAGCCTCAGTGTGAACGTGGCGTTGTCCTTCTTTTAAAATGTGGCTTTTTTCTTCCATCTCAGCTTCAAATGCCACAGTCACCAGGCACACAGCTGATTCCATTATTTGGTGCGATTCTACCTGGATGGAAATTGACAGAGAGGTGGATAATCTGTTATCATTTTGCAAAATTCTGGAATTGCTGCCCTCGTGGCATAATGGCTATCTTTGATTCTGCTTCCGTTTTTCTTAGTAGAACTATCGTTTTATGGAATCAAGTAGTTCTATGCATTTTTGCTGCTTTCTCTCTCATTCCTGGGTGTGATAGCCACACTCATATTTTTTTTAAACTCTAGCATGGATTACACAGGGCTAAATAGCACATGATTTAAACCATTAAAATACCACAGTCCTGCTTTTCCCTGCTAGAGAGTGGGAACTTTTGAGCATGCCCCCTTCCAGAGAGGCCATGGACTATCTCTCAGATAAAGTTGTCAGTGCTGACATCAGGCCAGGCCTTGAAATACAATCTCATGGCCCCTTCCCAGCATGTAGGCCTTCTTTCATAGGACACTGTCAGCTTTCTGAAGAACAGGATGACCTTGTAAATAGCATGGTCGTCAATGGCATGACTCTGAGGTTGCTTGGGAAAAACCGTTTTGTCTTGGGTTGTTTGCTCTGCAAAAACAGGATGTGGTAAATGTGCTTAAACGTGATCCTATACAAAGGGTCAGGGCTGCTCTCTGGACTCCCTGCGTGGAGAAAGGCAGAGCAGTCGCCGGTCGGCTGACCTGCTAATAAAGGCTCCCTAAATTTTAATTTGGTATGGACTCCAGTGGTCGTTCCTTCCTGTCTGCTCCACAACATCCCTAAGGACTTGCATGGACTTTTGACCTAAAAATTCTGCCAAAGAGAGGAGATATGAGGCAAACATTTGGGAAGGACTTAGCACAAATCTCCTTTCCAAATAGGATGAAAGGATAAAGGTAAATCAGACATGCAGCCACGCCCAGTTACAGCTGAGCCCAGCCCCCTTGGTCTCCAGAGCTCAGGGCAGGTGCTGATGGGTGGAGCCTGCCCAGGAGACACGCAGCCCCACCCCCGCTCTCTCGGGCACCGCCCTCCTGCTCAGTGTAGGACCACCGCTTGTGTTCACATCCAGGAACAGAGCCTGTTTCCAACTATCGTTTTGCTTTTGATGATTTCCATCTTAAAAGAAATTACCATCCCACGAGCATTCCCTGGGAAGGCAGGCCTTTTGGACCTGATTGTACAAGACCAACATTGAATCTTGTGCACCTTCTCCAGCCATGAGAGAGCTGGGTATTGGAAGCCCAGCACATCCATTTGAAGGGCTTCCCCGCCCCCTTATGGTTTCTTTTGTTCAATGGAAGCTCTGAAACAGATAAAGAACTTCTGGTCGGAAGCTGTGGTTTACACCCTCTCTGACCCTCATCAGTTGCCTTCACATGGGCGCCTTGGGCTCCTGCTCTTGAGAATAGGGAACCTTTAAACCAGGGGAACAGGTATGAAATGACTCACTGATGGGTATTTTAAGGAAAAGACATTTACCATGCTAGACTTTTCGAGGGGACGACACTTTTTCATCCCAAGGGACTCAGAAGATTGCATAGTTAATGGAGAACCTCCCACTTTGAAACTCACAAAAATAATGGTAAAACTTGCATTGGAAGTCATTTGATATACCAAAGAGAAGAAAATGCCAGATCGGTTTGCAGGAGTTTCATTTTAAACCAGTCATTCATTCTCTCATTGATGTTCATTCTGACCTCACCACCAGCCCCATTCATTGACTCCTGGAGCGGCCGTTCCTTCCCCTCAAAATGAGGTTGGGACAGAGGATGCCGAAAATTCTATCCAGGTAGAAGATTCTAGAATTTGGTATCACCCCCAAATAGCAAACAGCACAGTTCGATTTTGATTGGGTTTATGTTTTTTAAGATCCCTCACATAGTTGAGAAAAAAGAATATCTCAAAAATATGACTCACCTTGTTCCTCACTGTGTCTCCTCCAGGTTGGAACTCCCTCAGTTCTCAACCCCAAACTCCAAAGATGTGGCCGAGTTGGACTGCCATACAAGTGAAAGTGACCTTCACGGATGCGTGGTTCACTGGGAGGAATGACTGGGCCAGAAGAGTGACTGGACCTCGGGGAAACTGTGTTGTAGGAATGTGGACAGGAAGGGGGTATGCACTCCTAAGGGAATTATCTCTGTCACAGAGACTCAGT
This sequence comes from Lasiurus cinereus, assembly GCA_011751065.1. Classification (NCBI taxonomy): domain Eukaryota; kingdom Metazoa; phylum Chordata; class Mammalia; order Chiroptera; family Vespertilionidae; genus Lasiurus; species Lasiurus cinereus. Next base: position 1,547,702 of record JAAGEH010000289.1, read on the forward strand.
TTCCATGAAGCCAAGAGTAGCCAAAAACCCAAAATAATAAGTATGTTCTAGTTAATGTTTAAATTACAAATGTCAAATATTGGACATATGCAAAATTTAAGAACATAAAAGTATATTACAGGGAAAGAAAACATGGAGAGGTAAGTTCTGATACTAGGCTATGATTCCCAAAGATAACACCATTTTTAGTTGATGTGGTATATGTTTCTACAAGCTTTTTCCTTCTCAATCCATATCATAGCTGATTATGAGGTGTACTATTTTGTTACTGGGTGAAGCTAACAATAATAATAATAATAATATTTCTGACTGGTTGAAACTAAGCATACTTCTCAAAGTCTGATAAGTTACAGTGTCTCCTTTAACTACCGAAATGGATAGAAAGCATAAAAATAATATCACAGACTAAAGGGCTTTCATGGTCATTCTCTCTGGTGTTTAAAATTATGAGTAAATGAACTATGAAATAGCAAGAATAAACATATATGGACAGAGCCCATTGCTGGAAGTAAGCCAAGTCTGTAATAAAAATTAGCTTAGGTAGTTTAATAACTGATGCTATTGTGTGACATGGTAATTACCCAGCAGTGGAAATGGGGCACTGATGTGAGTTTGATGGCAATGGGGAGTGGGAAGAATGATCAGCAGTCCCTGTTAACCTATCAGGTTCCCAGTACTTTGTACACATCACTTCCTTCCTGCTGCAGGGGAGGTCTTTGGACCAGCAGGAACCTTGGAGAAAGGCCCAGACAGAAGGAATGAAAGTCCGAATTTTGCCAAGATCTCCAGATAAGAGGCACTCTTATGAATGGGCATTGAAGTTTGGGGAGCACTGCATTTGCTCATTCATTCTTTACAGTACTGTAACTGGTAGCTAAGGTGTCGCTGCCCATAATCCCACAAGGAAAACAAAGCTCAGAGAGGCGAGGTGATACTCAAAATATTTGGCAACTGGTTCAACACGGGATCAGCCAATAGGAGGGGAGGGCTACACTAGAGCAGGTATCTGTCCCAGGTCAGACCTGAAGGGCCGGTAGGGAGCCACCTGGTCTCAGAAGCAAGTAGCACAGTGGGGAATCAGAATCAGTGCTCCCCTAACCCCACACAGTGCTTGCAGGCTTGTCATCCGTGTAACCCAGGAATGACTAAGGTCCCCTCTTCTTTCTTGGCAGGCCTCCCTCTGCTCTGGGGAGCATGCAGTCAGGTTCATCCCGAGGCTACGTTTTCTGGTTGTCAAACTATTGGCCCAGAGCCCATCTCCCCTTTCCCTTGCCCCCCAAATTGGGGACCCCTGTTGGCATCAGATTGGTGGCAGCAACCTTCTGTTGTCAAGTTTAATTCTAGTTTTATTTTTGTCTTTTGGAAAACATAAGAGGTCTCCAGTCCACAGCCCAACATCTGAGAAACTTAGACAAAAGGGCACAAAGGGTCCCATCCTCTGCTCTGTGTCCCCATTCTCTGCTCCATGGTCACATCCTCTGCTCTATGGCCCCATCCTATGCTCTGTGATCCCATCCTCTGCTTCATGGTCCCATCCTCTGCTCTGTGTCCCTTTCTCTGCTCCATGGTCCCATCCTCTGCTCTGTGCCCCCATCCTCTGCTCCATGGCCCCATCCTCTGCTCTGTGCCCCCATCTTCTGCTCTGTGTCCCATCCTCTGCTCCATGGCCCCATCCTCTGCTCCATGGCCCCATCCTCTGCTCTGTGTCCATCCTCTGCTCCATGGTCCCATTCTCTGATCTGTGTCCCATCCTCTGCTCTGTGTCCCATCCTCTGCTCATGGTCCCATCCTCTACTTCGTGGTCCCATTCTCTGCTCCATGGTCCCATCCTCTGCTCCATGGTCCCATCCTCTGCTTCGTGGTCCCATCTTCTGCTCCATGGTCCCATCCTCTGCTCCGTGGGCCCCTCTAGCAGGTCGAGTCTTCTCACCTCACTCTGAAGTCAGGCCTCAAAATTCTGAAAACACCCTGCCCACCCAGGCTTCTCTCCCAGTCCCCATATTTCACTGCCCCAGGAACTACTGGGGCACTGGTCCCTGCCCAAGGCAGCCTGCTTGCTGACTGACACAGCTATGGTCTCGTTCCTAGAACGCTGGGCTCTTTCTCACTGGGATTGCTTTTATTATTATTTTTTTTACAAGGAAACCTCTCATAAACCTAAGCAAGTTCTTTTGAGCATGAAATATGGAAGTAACGAAGCTTCAGAGCATGAGGCTCAGTAGGTGCTTCCCTTGGGCTCCTGTCTACACACTCTTCCCAACACCCTGCCATGTCCTCCCTGAGGAACGCACCCACCTCGGCGTGTGGCTGGAGGAAAGCAGTAAAGGGAGGCTTTGTGCGAACCAGGTTTACAATCAGAAGATGACTCTGTCCATAGAGACACTTCCTTAGCTGAGCTGTGGGAATTAGGTAGAACAGAGTACATACTCCCCAGGCCATGGAGGCAGTCCTTACAGAGTCATGCTTGCAGGGAGAGGGAGGGTGTGTGGTGGGGGGAGGGCCTCAGAGGACCACAAGCTCTGAGGGTCCCTCAGCCACAGCAGGCTGGAATCGGAAACCTGAAGCCTCTGTCCCAGGAACTCTGTGCCACGTGGTTCCCTCCCCATGGGCTCAGAAAGAATGGGGTGAGCATCTGAGAGGAGCTCCTTTCTGGAGATTGGGCCCAACTTGTGGATAAAGAGGAAGTGGCTCGGCTGTGACAGAGACAGGCAGTGAGGCTGAGAAGGGGGGTGAGCCATCGCTCCTGGCTTTGAAATGGGACAGAGGCTCCGAAGGGACTGGGAGTCCAGCTGCGGCACAATCCCAGAACCCGGGATGCCAGGGGCTGTGGATTCAAGTCCCACAGCCCACAGACTCCTTCTCTGGTGCCAGAGGAACCCCAAACATCAGAGGAAGCCTGTGAAATGGGCTGTGCTGCAGGGACTTCTCTTTTGGTTTCATTTCAGTTGCCTCCCGTAGTGGTATGTATACACAGAAAGACAAGACATGTATACACACAAGTACACACCGCCTGCAGAGCATAGAGGTTTGAGGAGGTCGTATGGTCCTTAACAGCATGAAAACAAAGTTAAATTTTCCAATAAAGATCTGAAAGTGAATTCACTCCATTTTAAGAAAAAGAGAGAAATTCAAATCTCAATTCCTGCCTCAGGTGGGGAGAGGGGCCACTGCCACTGAGTGTGAGCTGGGATCTTAGATGACTGATGCAAAGATAGACATCACACCCCGGAGGAAAGCTGTGAGCAGAAAGGCCCTGGGCCTCAGAGAATTTCACTGAGATGATGAATGTCATGCCCTGAATGACACAGCACCTTGGCGTGTACATGGAACAACCCAGGAGGTACTTACAGAAACACATGGCTTGAATGTATTGATATGTGTGAATAACATCTTAATAATTTATTCTATTTGCTGATGCAAGTTGATACAAACTCAGGTTGTTTTTAATAAGCACTATAAGTTGGTTTTTGAATATATGTGTTGAACTTGAGAGAGAGAAACAGAGAGAGAGAGAGAGAGAGAGAGAGAGAGAGAGAGAGAGAGAGAGACTCAAAAGCAACTGGTGAGTGGGGGCCACCCTGCCAACGTGCTTCCTCTACAGCCCACAGCTACCCACACAGACAGTAACCTCCTCCTCAAGATCCCCCCTCCCCCTGCTGGGTAGGGCTTCTTTGTAGCATCACTATGGGAAGGTAAAAACAACTCCTATAAAAACTACCGCCATGCTTACTGAATGCTGAGGAGGGAAACTTCACTAACAATGGGCCATGACTCACAGTTGAAGGGCTGACTAAAGGCCTTCAGAGGGCTTCGCTGGGACTAGGTTCCTCCCATTGCACAGGGATTGCTTTTGTTGCATTTCATCTACATCATAGCAGCACTTTCCAGAAAAGGGGTCGCCTGGAGTCCGGAATACAGCCCCCGGAGGAGGCCCAGAGCTTTGCTGGCTATTCCATCAAACTCCTCCAAGAGAGGATTTCAGAAGAAAAGGTCTTTCAAAATGGGCAGCAGTGTGGAAACACTCCTAGGAGGTGGAAGGTTGTCAGAGTCACAGAAGTTGTGTAGGTAAGAGAAGGAAACACACACATGCCCTAAGCTTCAGGTAACCTGGTGACATAGCCAGCAGAGTTCTAGAACTGGGAGGCCTGGACAAGGCTGCCAGCTCCCAACCAATGTTGGAAAGAGTTATATTAGATGAAAACTCTGGGAGAATTTACAGTATGACAGCTTTTCTAAGTCTTTCCACTGGGCAGCCAATTTTATTCAAACCTGGAAAGAGGGAGAAGCCTGCTGCTTAGATGGGAGAGTACCCCTGGCCATTCCCGGTGGTTAGATGAGGGAACACCTGTGTCTAATCCTGGTGGTCAGATGAGGGAATAGCTGTGCCCACTCCCGGTGATTAGATGAGGGAACACCTGAGTGCACTCCTCGTGGTTAGATGAGGGAACACCTGTGTTCACTCCCAGTGGTTAGTGGTTAGAGGAGGGAAGACCTGTGTCCACTCCTAGAGGTTAGATGAGGGAACACCTGTCTCCACTCTCGGTGGTTAGATGAGAGGACCCCTATGTCCACTCCCAGTGGTTAGAAGAGGGAACACCTGTGTTCACTCCCAGTGGTTAGATGAAGGAACACTTGTGTGCACTCCTCATGATTTGATGAGAGAACACCTGTGTCCAATCCCGGTGGCTAGATGAGGGAATAGCTGTGTCCACTCCCTGTGGTTAGATGAGGAAACACCTGTGTCCAATCCTGGTGGTTAGATGGGGGAATAGCTGTGCCCACTCCCCATGGTTAGATGAGGGAACACCTGTGTTTACTCCTGGTGGTTAGTGGTTTGATGAGGGAAGACCTGTGTCCACTCCTAGAGG
>JAAGEH010000289.1:1552579-1598606 GCA_011751065.1 Lasiurus cinereus
AGGGAATACCAGTGTCCACTCCTGGTGGTTAGATGAGGGAACACCTGTGTCCATTCTGAGAGGTTAGATGAGGGAACACCTGTGTCCACTCCATGAGGTTAGATGAGGGAACACCTGTGTGCACTCCGGGTGGTTAGATGAGGCAACACCTCTGTGCACTCCTGTTGGTTAGATGAAGAATCCCCTGTGTCCACTTTGGTGGTTAAATGAGGGGACACCTTTGTCCACTCTGGTGGTTAGATGAGGGAACATCTGTGTCTCTTCCGCTGGTTATATGTGGGGACACCTGTGTCCAGTCTTCTTGATTAGATGAGGGAATACCTGTGTCTCTTCCCTCTGCAGGGGAGGATGCTGGTTCCAGGTCTGGCTCCACATCCCCAGAACCAATGACAGGAGCAGAGGTCCCCTGTTCTGAGCTTCCTTGATACCTCTTATATCCTTCTTTTTCTTCACTTGCTACCTTCTCCTCTGTCCTAGTGTGCTGACACGTCGATTAAGGCATTAATTGGTACACTTTCCAGGAGGCGGAGGAAACAGTCAAAGAAAGTACAGGGGGAAAAAATCCATTAACCAAATTAACAAGAAAATGAAATGTATAACCTCTGGAAAAATACTTTCAACAAATAACATCCTGCAGCAATTTATAACCAACCACCTATTTTTATGTCCTAACATTATAAGAACATAATTTTAATGATTTGGTAACAATAAATTGTACATAATTTAAAACTCTGACTTGATTGATTGGCTTTTCCATCTGGAAATTATGTTGTTGTTTTCTTCAGCTGTTTGAGATTTAGTTTACAAATAAAATTGCAATGTGCTAATTTACTGTTTTATTTTCAGCATCTGCCCATGTTGACCTTAGTGTCTATAAACTAGTTTATTGGTACTGATGTTTATCCCATCTAATAAAAAAATGGTAATATGCAAATTAACCATCACTCCATCACAAAGATGGCGACACCTATAGCCACAATATGGTGGTGCCCAGTCTCCTCAGCCTCACCGAAGTCCACCAATTCTGGGGGCACTGCTGTTGAGAGCAGGCAGTGTGAGCAGCCTGGCAGAATGCTTGTTTCATCGAGACAAAGGGCCTCTGGACAGCGGGTGCAGAACAGCCGGGACAGGACACTTGCTTCACTTCTGCAGCAACACCCAGGCTGGGGAGGGCCTCTGGGAGAGCACAGGCCCAGAGAAGAGAAGGTGAGCCTGCCTCCCATGGAAGCAGTGCTGCTCCTGTGGAAGCAGTGGACAGCCTACTGTGTGGAATATCACGCAATAGGCTACTAATACATATATAAATGTGTTACTAAATGTGTAAGCATAAGATAGAATGTGTGCATATGTGTGCAGTTGTGTGTGTGTCTGTGTGGTTGTGTGTCTGTTTGTGTGTGTGTATCTTTGTGTGGTTGTGTGTGAGGTTGTGTATGTGTCTCTGTGTGTTTGTCTGTGCCTGTGTGTTTGTGTAGTTGTATGTGTGTGGTTGTGTGTATATATGTGTGATAGACTTGTCACTGTGCCAGCCTCCCCCAGGGGACACTGGAACTGTGACTAAGAAAACCATGTTCTCCTTGTTATTTATATTTATATTGCTATCCTGTAGTCAGTTTCCAATAGTGTTCTCTTATTTCCCCAGACTAACCTGGGTGGGAATGCTCATGTGCTCTCCATGCCTGAGAAACAACCTTCCTTCTGGCTGTTGTCCAGCAGGTGGGCACCCCTCCTTGGAGACACGAGAACCTTCCTTCTGGCTAGTGTCCAGCGGGCAGGCACCCCTCCTTGGAGACACAGAACCTTGAGGATGCTTTTCTGAAGAGCCACTCTGAGCCGTGAGCAATGTAGGAACCCCACGGAGCAGTTTATTTCTACTTTTACTCTAGAACTAAACTCTGGGCATGGAAGGCAGGACCTTTATGGTGATTATGAAAATAATTCACTGGGCCCTGGTGGGGTGCTCAGTGGGTTAGAAGTCATCCAATATGCCAAGATTTGGGGTGCCACCTCCAGTCAGGGCACATGAGTCAGACAGTGAATCCACAAATAAGAGAAACAATCATGTCTCTCTCTCTCCTCCCCTCTCCTCTCTTAAAAAATGAATAAATATATTTTAAAAGGAATTAGTTAGGTCAAGAGTAGGATTAATTGGGTCAAGAATACATTGGGTCAAGAGTTTAGCACGTAAAACACAAGGTCTCCCCAACCAAAACATGAAGGGGTCAGAGAAAGAGGAAGAACCCTTCTCTCTGTGGTTCACAACTTTTCACTATAGAAGACAAAGCTGAGAAAACTTGTTAGGTAAATTATTAATACTTACCTCCCAGTCCAATTTTACTCAAAAGCAATAAGAGGAAATCAGCAAAAGGAATGGGGTCTGTGTAGACCTTAAATTTACAGCTCCTGACCTTCCCATTGGCGGAATGCGTGGCTTTATCCATGCGGTCCACTGGGTTCCAGGCTTTCTTAATCTGTATATGTGAGGGTGCTGTGAGAAGACAGATGTGAAAAATCCAAGCAAGACACATCATCTGATGTTGCTTCTCATTCAGGGGCACATGGCGGACTCATACTTCTTCCTTGTTTTCCTGGACTATAACTGACAGGTAACATTGTATCTGTTTGAGGCATGTGACACAGTGATTTGATGTGTATATATCCTGGGCAGTGATCATCACCATGAGTCAAGTTAACATGCTAGCCACCCTTCACATGCTTACAGTTCTTTTCTTATGATGAGATCTTTTGAGATCTCAAATAGACAACCTGGAATTGTTAGCAATACTCACCACACTGTACATCATACTCCAGAACTTATTTGTCTTATAACTGGGAGTTTATACCTTTCTAAATATATTTTTATTGATTTCAGAGAGGAAAGGAGAGGGAGAGAGAGATAGAAACATCAATGATGAGAGACAATTATTGATCGGGTGCCTCCTGCCCGTCCCCCCCTCCCCACTGGGGATCGATCCCACAACCTAGGCATGTGCTCTGACCCAAAATCAATCATGACTTCCTAGTTCATAGGTAGATGCTCAACCACTGAGCCACATCATTTGGCCCTCATCTAACCACAGGGAGTGCACACAGGTGCTCCCTGGTGCAGGAGATGCTCCCCAAGGCAGGATGTGCTCCCTTGTGCAAGAGGTGCTCTCTGGTGTGGGAGGTGCTCCCTAGGGCAGAAGCTGGCCAATATTCCCGCAGTGTCAAGAGAGGTTATTTTGTTGGTGTTGGTTTCTAATAGTGTACTAAAGGGTATATTTCTAGATACCATGACTGCTTTAATAGTGCTTTAATAATCCTGTCTCCTTCCTGGAAAAGAAAAACCCCAACTGGCAAGAGACACCAGACAACAGAAACCTTCCTACAGTTATTGGTATGAAGCGCTGTTGTAGAAATTCTGATCTACTCCATTCCTTTTGATCTATCAATTACATTTTTCTTTAAAAATCTGTTTTGAAAATCAAAGAAATAAAAAATGCTGCCCATTTCTGTTTGATAAGCCAGTGGACAAAGTTAACAGGGCAAATGGCAATGAAGGGACTTTAATCCAGGACAGCTGAGTGCAAAGGTCACTTCTTCAGGTTCCACACATGACACTCTCAGCATTTGCACTGAGCTAGATACAGTAGGTACCAGGCCCTCCATGAATGTCTGCTTTGCAATTACATGTATCTCCCTGGAGTTAATTCAGCATTCAGGTTGGGAGGGCAACAGGGCTTAAAACATATTGGAGTTAAAGATAACATTTTGCAAAACAGGCTTGGTTAGATTCTAACAAAAATCTCTTCTATTAAGAGACCACAGTCATCAACTCTTTCACCTTGTCATTGGACTTTTAGGAACTTAATTGAGCCAAAACCTGGAAGGTATTGAATAGGCTCTGTTTATTTAAATTAGACCCAAATAATTATTCAGAGCAAAGGAATAACCAGAGTCACAAAAATTTTTAAAAATAGCATTAATGCTACTGTAATAATAATCTATATATATAAAAGCCTAAGCAACCATTATGACAGTCGCTATGATGCACACTGACCATCAGGGGGCAGACGTTCAATGCAAGAGCTTCCCCTGGTGGTCAGTGCACTCCCATAGCCAACCTTCTGCAGCCAGCCAGCCAACCTCCCACAATCCCTCCCCACCTCCTGGACTAGGTGAGATAGCTCCAATCGGCCCCAAACGCCGGCCAGCCCAAGAACCCTCAACCATGCATGAATTTGTGCATGGGAGGTGAAGCGCAGGTGACATTGAAAGGGAACGTTGCAGGAATACAACAATTAGGGCCCGAGGAAAGCAAAGGTGGCCTGCATGGAGGACAGGCTTTAGATTTAAGCTGTGCACTCATGGGTGGGAAGCACCACATCAACATGAAGCAAATGAATGTCCTCGTGCTCCTGCCCAGGCAGGGAAGACTTGTTCCATTTGCAAGCTCCTTTGGCAACGTGCAGGGAGAGCCTTTCGGGGTCCCCAGAAGCTGCATTGCCGAGCAACCTGTGGATCACAGTCATGGTGACATCACCGGCCAGCAGTGGGTGGCATTGGGCACAGCAGAAGCAGGAGCAGTTTCTTGCCATAAATACAGAGCACCATGTCACTGTGAGTTACAGCAGCATGGCTCCCGTGTTCTTATGGTGAGTGACGTGAAATTAGCCAGAAACCGTGCATTTGTCGATCAAGAACATAAGAAGATTTTTCTGAATCAGAACAGGAGCCAGTGCCTGGACACCACCAGGGCCCTTCTGAGCTGCATAGACAGTGAGCAAACACGTGAGCACCTTGCCTCTGCCCAGCATTCTAAGCTCCTCCATGAAGCTTGCACCTCGCCTGGCCCACCACTCTTACTGAAGAATGTTCATGAGACAGGAATTCACAAACAGCATCTGCGGGGGCCTCACCCCCTAGAAGGAGCTCTGTGGAGGACCCCATGGCAGCCTGTGCTCAGGGCACCTAAGAAAAGGGACAAGGCTGACCTAATTACTCAGGGAATGTGATCTTGATGCCCAAGGTCGCTGGCCCAGAAGAAAAAATCCCGGGGTCCAGTCTGGATTTTACTTCTTGCTGGCTGTGTGGCCTTTTGTGGGTGAATGTAACATTACAAATTCTCAGATTCCTCTTGTAAACTGAGCCAACAGTGTGTGCCCTACTTGCCACAGAGGGTGATCCAAGAAATCCACGTTTATGAAGAGACTTGGTAAACTGTAAAGTGATTGGAAATAGGTATTTTGCAATACCAAGTTTCTATAAAAACAATGTAAGTTTTTTGCTCTTAAAAATATTTAATAATGATCACATGTGGTTTATTTTTTTCTTTTTTATCCTCACCTGAAGATATGTTTATTAATTTCAGAGAGAGAGGGAGGGAGACTGAGAGGGAGAGAGAGAGGAACAGTGATGTGAGAAAGAAACATTAATCTATTACCTCCTGTACTCACTCCAACCAATGATTGAACCTGCAACCCGGGTAGGGGCCCTGACTGGGAATCGAACCCCAACCATTTAGTGTACAGTATGATAGTCCCACCAACTGAGCCACTCAGCCAGAGCCATTTTATTATTGTTCTACAGTGAAACATAGTCTCTCCATGGTCATTTCTTCCTTTCAGTGGTTCTAAGCAGCACTAATTAGGCCTCTTCATGTAATGGAACCAGGAAAAATTACATGAAAATAATTAAAAAGCCACTTCTCCTGCGGGCCCATTTGTTTGGCTTTCCAAGGCACAGGCAGTCTTGCTGCCCTGTATTTTCACCACACTCGACACTTAAAGCTCAGCCTTAGGCTGAAGCCCCCAGAACCTATGTGATGATGAATAATTCTTGACATTTTAGAACTGGAAGCTTCGGCCTCCACTGTGACTTCAAAGGGTGTGCCCATGGGTGAATAAGAGCCAAGTGGCCAAAGGGTCATTTCTTCTGCCTCTGACAATGGCCTGAATAGAAGGTCAAGTATAGAGAAAGGTGGCTGTTTCCATGACTTGGCTGAGTAAACGCACCCTCCACATGCCTCTGTTTCTAGTTCATCACAACGCTTACTGCAAAGGTTTTCAGAGGTGACACCCACAGGTGTGTCTGTTTCCATCCACACTATGGTGAGGGTCGTCCTCCCTCTAACTATGACCTTCAGAGGGTAAGTCCTGGTGCCTGGGTCCCAGAAATCCTAACTAACAACCCTCAAATCCTTGCACCTTGTGGAATTGCACATGATTCCAGTGGTGGGGGGGAACGACCCTCACCATACCTAATACATAGAAACAAACACAGGAAGGCAGCCAAAATGCAGAGACAAAGAAACATGTCACAAATGAAAGAACAAGAGAAATCTCCAGAAAAAGACCTAAGTGAAATGGAAGCAAACAAACTACTAGATACAGAGTTCAAAACAATGGCTATAAGGATGCTCAAGGATCTTAACAAAACCCTCAAGAGGCTTAGTGAGAATTCCAAGGACTCGAAAAAGGGCTGCCAGAAACGAAGCATACACTAACGCAGTGGTCAGCAAACTCATTAGTCAACAGAGCCAAATATTAACAGTACAATGACTGAAATTCCTCTTGAGAGCCCAAAACCGACTTCTTCACATAGGCCATCAAGTTTCAATCGCACTGTACATGTGCGCCCGCAGGTGGTATTTGTGGAAGAGCCACACTCAAGAAGCCAAAAAGCAGCATGTGGCTTGCAAGCCTCGGTTTGCCAAACGTTGCACTGCACTAACAGAAATAAAGAATAATCCCCAAAGAAGCTCAGGTTCAGTTTGTTCCTCATCATGTAGTGATGTCCCCGTCACACGTCTGAGCAGGTCAGAAACTGGAACTACTTCTTCGCTCCTTCGCCTGTTACTTCCCGATGTCGGTGGCTGCTTTTCTTTCCTGAGCCTGTCTCTGTCTCATTCTCCCTCACCGAGTGCAGTGTCATACTCTCCCACCTGATTTGCTGTGACTCCTCAGACCTGGTCAGCACACCGTCTCAGCAGCCCCAATCACTGTCTATGTGGTAACTAGGCTGCTTTCCTTTCACACAGCTCTGAATTTGTCACTGCCTGCATTACATCTCCATAGTTCTCTAGCTCTCTGCTGTCCTCCAATAGATTCAGCAACTTAACTTGGTATAGAAGATCTCATGGCAAAGTCCAATATGCCCCTGGTTTCATCAGGTACCGTGCCCTGCCCCCAGCCACCTCCTACACAGAATTGAATTCGCCTTCAGGGCACAGACTGTCTCCTGCCAACACACTGCATGTGCCCCTTCTCTTGTCTTCCATGCCCTCCCCAGGCCTGAGACAGCTACTACCACATGATTATTATACACGTATTGAATTGTTTATGCATGATGAATGCCCTCCTGCCCTTAGATGTCTCTTCCTGACCCCCACTGCCTGGGCACCTCCCACCCTGGGCACCACCACTGCCTGGAGCACAGCGTCTCCATTCTCCATACTGTTCTGATGGCTGTTGTCAGCATCCTTCTTCATCATCATGGTCCTTGGAGGCGAGGAGGGTCCCTCTGTGGTTATTGACCCTCCAGGGCTTGTTAAACACTTGCTAAATGGATGTGAAGCGAAGGATAGAAGATGAAGGTGGATACAAAGTTAGCTGTGTGAAATGGAGGGAGCCCCTTTGGTTATCCCTAGAGAGCATGGCGTTTGCCATCCTGGTGGCTCTTATAAAGTTCTCTATCTCCCTGCTGCCATGGGGTAGCTTAGATGCCAGCCTGCCTTTGGGGGAACAACACACCTGGTACGGTGTTCTTACCATATTGCTTTACTTTGCCCCCTTCTCTGTAAAGTGTAATCATTGCCTTGATTCTAAGTGCTACATTAGTCATGTGCATTTATGGAGAGCACCTGGGTCTGGTTGTGGTCCCGTGTCAGAGGCTGTGCAGTGTGGTTAGTTGGGAACACAGACGCCAGAGCGGGACTGAGGGATTATGTCTGGCCTCCTCCAGGTTTTGCTGTATGACCTTTGGAAAGTTACTTAACCTTCTCTGTGCACAGTATCTTCAACTGTGAACTGATGATCATGGGATTGCCATGATGTTTAAGTGAACTGCTGCATGAGAAGTGCTAGGAGCAGGATCTGGTACCTGTAGGCACTGTAATTATTATACACGCATTGCTATTGTTTATTCATGATGAATGCCTTCCATGCCCTCCAGTTCTTCCGCTGCAGTTGCCTCTCTAATACTTGGTAAGAGCTCCTTGTGTGGGTGCCATGGGCAAAATGTCTTATACTCCCCATAGCAACCAACGGGGCCTGCCTGCAGGTTGACTGTGCCTGGGTGAACACCTTCACCTGCTTAGGATGCGGATGTGCCCACCCCTCTCAGGGCGCCTCACCTTCAGCCCCACCACTTGCCTGCGGGCCTTCTGTGCTTTGAACATGCCAGCTCCACTTCCAAGCACCTAGCAGTGGCCCACGTTGCGGCTGGAGTAACACAGAGTGTCCTTGCTGCCCAGGTCCTGCCTGGACCCCCTGGTGCCCATGCTGGGCTCCCAGTTGCCCTGCAAACCCCATCCTGCTCTTGAGCCCTGAATTCTTACCCTATCCAAAGAGGCTTCTTGCCCTGGGCAGGCCTTGAGTCAGCATCAGCCAGGCTGTAACCTTGGCCATCCTTTCTCTTCCCCTTAAGGACAAAGACATCCTTGCTAGCTTCTGAGCCACCTCCTCCCACCACTACCTGTGTTTCTCACTTCAAACTGCAAGAGCGGGTGGGTGGGGCTTCTCTGTCCTTCCTTCTAGAAGGTTCTGGGCTGCTATGCACATGTACCCAGCCCTTACCCTAAGCTGCACAGCAGAGGGCAGGGCCACCTTAAAAAAAATAATAAAAAACCCAAGTCTGAATCACACCTTCCAAGGGCAAGATGTGCCCCTGACCTTCTCACTGCCCACCCCTCCCCCCCCCGGCCCCATACCAGGCTCCTGGGGTGCCGGGGTTCTTGTCCCATCCTTACAAAGGATTCAGCAGTCTGGAGAAAGGGGCTATTGCATAGATTCAATTAGGAGTCCAAGGACGAAAGATAATTTTGAAAGGCTTTGGGGGTCAGAGGATCTTCAGCTAAAGTAATTGAAGACTACCCCTTGTCTAAGGACCCTGCTTTTATTAATACAATTTGTCCTAAGGCAATGGTCGGCAAACCTCAGCTCTTGAGCCACATGCAGCTCACTAGCTGTGGTTTACCACTCTTTTGACTAATGAGTTTGCCACCCACTGTCATATACTACCCTTTAACTCTTGGCAGCAGTATGAACATAAGCTTTACACCTTTAGGCCATCCATGACCAAGTTTATTTGAAGGAAATCTCCTGGGAGTTCTCTCTTTTCCTTATAAACTTTTATTGGAGTCTACCAGCCACAGAGGAACACACAGGGCTTCTGCTGGGCCGTGTGGCTCAGTTGTTTCTGAATACAGAGCAAGAATAATGGGGAATGAATAAGGAAACGTAAACTTATCTGCAGTAAATATTTTACCATTGTGAATGCAAGGCACAGTGCTCTATGCATCATCAGTGTGTAGGGATATAGAGACCTCCCTTGAAGGAGCCTCCAGATTTGTTGGCAAGATAAGATATGAAGGCCACTCACACAGCATGGAACATGAAGTTATTCAATAGCAATTTCCTAAGCTGCTTAGAGAAGAAAATATTGACTACTGTAATCAATATATCCAACTGGATATTTGAGAGTTCTCCAAAGTTTCAAAAACAAAATACCTCAATATGTCTAAGAGAAGAATCCCATTCTCTCCTCCAGCGCCTTTGGTCCCGGTACTGATACCTGCATCTACTCATGTGTTACCCAGGGACCTGGGATCCCCCCTGAGTCACCCTCTCCCAGGCCATGGAGCAGCAAACCTTCCATCCTAACCACTCACATCTCTGCAGTCTCTCTCATTCCTCCCCTATTGATTTCGACGTGTGTCCCTCTTTACTAATGTCTAGCCTCCCCAGTAGACATTAAGCTCCACCCACCAGGTACCATTTTATTTCTGTTGTACTGTCCTTGGAATCTAGCAGGACCGCTGGTACAGAACAGGTCCTGGGCACATGGAGTGAATGAATGGTTGGGCAGACCCAGAGAGAGGCAGGATCCACTTTAATTCCGAACGCCAACCATAGTCACTCCATGGGTTTTGCAAACTTAAGTTCATGTAAAAACCTGCACACGCACGTCCAAAGCAACTTTATTTGTTCAATGGCTTATCTTTTCTCAGTTGAAAAGGAAAGAAAGAGAACATCTGGTGGTTTGAGCAAGATTGAACCGAATGCCATGCATATCTGAGTATCCCAGACCATTTTCCTCAGCGAAGTCTCCTAGCGAAGCTCCATCCAGGGCTGGTTTCTCCTCCACTTCCAGCCTCTACTCTTCAGAGGAGGCTTATTTGTAAGTCACGGTGGTGTATGATCCCCAGGCGGTGCCTCAGTACTCATCCTGAGCCCATCAAGAAAGTCAAAGCTTTTCTCTTCCCAAGTTGGCAAAGATGCCTTGGGTCTGACTCTCATTGGCCAGACTGGATCATGTGCCTATGCCTAAGCCAATCGATGCAGCTTAAACTAATAACAGAACATCCCTGGAGCTGGGAGTACAGACAATCCCAGTCAGACGTCCTTATCTAACTCGGAGAAGGAATGTGTTCCCAGAGGAATACTTTTCCATTAAAAGGATGAATATTCTCAGTAGGGGAATCTTACCTAATAAACAGGGATATGCAAATTGGCCATCACCATGTCACAAAAATGATGGTATGCATAGCCACAAGATGGTGGCGCCCAGTCCCTGGAGTGCCCCAGTTCTTTCAGCCCTGTGGGGGTTGTGGGGTAGGGACAGTAGCAGGCACCCAGTGCAGCCGGACCCACCTTCAGCCCCCAGCCACCCAGGGCCAGCCCAAGGAGCAGGCAAGTTTGGATGTCGGCTGCTCAGCCACCCAGGGCCACCTGAGGCTCAGGGCTGGCTGAGGCTTGCACTGCCAGCAGTGGCAGCAGTAGAGTTGTGATGGGGGTATCGCCTTCCCTGAGGGCTCCCGGACTGTGAGAGGAGGCAGGCTGGGCTAAGGGACCCTCCTCCAGGGCATGAATTTTCATGCACCAGGCCTGTAGTTAAATAAAACAGCCAACCACAGACACCTTCTGGTTACTGCTGTCACCAGGGAAGATGAAAATGATGTCTACAGAACTGCATGTAGACATGAGGTGCTCAGATTGGAGCAAAGGAACTGTAGCACCCACCAAGGCCCTACCCTAGAACAGGGACTGGTTGGGGCAGGGTGCTCACATACAGAAAATATTAGAACAAATAAAATAAAACCCCAAATCTACAATGGATGGGCCTCAAAACAAGACTGGGAAGCCTCACTGGGTGAGACCATGAGGCCAGAGCCACATGATACAGAAGCGTGCACTTCTTTTCCCACCGCAGATGGGGTTACTGGAGACTGACTGCAAACTTGACAACTGGTTGAAAAAGACACCCCACATATTCATCTAGTTATGGTTATTTAGATTCTGGAATCCAGGGTGGGTGAAGCCCACCACTCCTTACTTTTGCAGACATGTGTATGTATAGGTGAGGTACACAAAAGCATGAAAGCAACTAGGGCTAACACAACAGAGCAGAGAGCAGGACTAAGTGCCAGGGGACATGCTACTGGCCACATGTGCCCGAAGTCCCAGGAGAGAGACCAGTGGAGGACAAGCTCTTCAGGGATAATGGCAGACAATCATATTTTGCCCTTCACGTCAGGGTGTGATGCAGGAATTGTTAAAATGTGTGCTTTTACTTGCTTTCCTCCCCCCAGTAAATAGAAACATCTTGGAAGTGACTTAGCCCCATTTGTTAGCCTGACTCTTTGTGATGTAGGCATGTACTGCTGGAGGACCCGCTAAGGGGAAGGTTGTACCATTTAACCATGGAAACATAAGGCTTTAATCAATTCCTGGACAATCTTAGGAGCTAGCACTTGTTCTACCGAATTTTGAAAGCCTCAATGAAATTCTGTTCTCAGAGGAGAATTCTTGCTACTCTAAGGCCAGACCCCACAGAAGAGTAGCATCCTCCCTCCTTCATCCAGGAGATCATGAGGGAGAGGAGGTGTGCAGAGGGTCAGGGGGTGAGAGGGAGAGGAGGTGTGCAGGGACCCAGAAGGGAAAAGTGATTTGATTCTTAGAATCCTCTACTGTTGAATCCCTGTAAATTATTCTTTATTTCAGTTAGTGTATGCTTCACTTCTAACAACCCTTTTTTGGGTCTTTGAAATTATCACTAAGTCCCTTGAAGCTCTCATTAAAATCCTTGAGCATCCTTATAACCATTGTTTTGAACTCTGATCTAGTAATTAGTTTGCTTCCATTTCACTTAGGTCTTTTTCTGGAAATTTCTCTTGTTCTTTCATTTGTGACATGTTTCTTTGTCTCTGCATTTTGGCTATTTCCCTATGTTTGTTTCTATGTATTAGGTAGTGCTTTATATCTCCTGGAATTGGTAGAGGGCTTTGTGTAGTAGGTGTCCTGTAGGGCCCAGTGGCAGAGCCTCCCCAGTCACCTGAGCTGGGACATGTCAGGAGCTACAGAGATCTGCAGATGGCTGCTACTTGTGTTGGACTAGGAAGTACCCAGGTGATGCCCAGCTGTGAAGCAAATCAGGGTTAGTGCTAGTGCTGGGTCTTAGGTCTCTTATTGATAGATTTGGGCAAGCTGATGCCAGCTGCTATTTGTCTGAGAGATTTTAGGAAAGTCTGAACCTGAGCAAGGACAAGCCATTCATATAGAAAAGCTGCTTGCAAACAGCTTGGGTGGAGCTGCAAATTGGTTGGGGCAGGATCTCAGAGAAGAGCTCAGAGAGAATGAAGCCATGTAAATTCATGTGCTGACCCTTTAAGATGAACACTTGGATCTCTGGCAGCCTCTGTGTCACTCAGCCACAATCCCCACTGGTTTTAACAGCCTGAAATTATGGGGACTTCTCTTCCCAGCTCTGGAATCCTGAGCTGGTGAGCATGGGGGGAGGGAGTCCTGGGACTCCTTGCTCCTCACAGGAGGCCTCTGCAGCTGAGATATCCCTCCTGGCAAAAAAAAAAAAAAGGCACATGTGGGTGTCAGACCAGCCTGTTCCATGCCTCTGCCCTTCCTACCAGTCTCAGTTTTCTACCAGTCTCAGTGTGCTTTCTTCTTTACTTCTCTAGGTGTAGGACTTCCACTCAGCCAGCTTTCCAGTGGTCTTAAATCATGGCTGTTCTGTATTTTGGTTGTAATTTTGATGTGGTTGTGGAGGCAGCAAGTACCAGTGTTTACTTATACCTCTAATTTGGTTCTCTCCAGTGCAGCCATGTTAGATATTCTCACAGAAGCCACCCTCTAATGAAATGCATCTCATAGCTTTCCCGCTCTTTCACAGAATCTTCAAAATAGAATCCTGCAGTTTATCCCATCAACTTGGCATTCTCCTTAAGATGTTTCAATGCGTGGATCTTTCAAGCATGTCTGCATGAGCAGGGAATTCTTTGTTGAGTCATGTGTTCAACTTGTTGAAACTTCAAGGGGAGACACCAAAGGGATCTATCACAACACCATTCCTCTACAGTCCCTACTTTAACTATGAACACCAAGCTGCAGAAAAGCAAGACCAATGCAGACCTCCACCTGGGAGACCCTTTTTTGCTCCAGCAACAGACCATAACCACAGCAGGTCATAAGGTAATTCTTATTGCAGTATCTCAGAGTTTGAGTGTAATAAGGCTGCATTTTCCATTATAAATTTTTTATAAGCATTAATATTTTAGTTTTTGCACATTTTTTAAAATTCTAGCTTTATCGTGCTCTTGAATCTTTAAAAATGACAATTACCAAAGTTATGAGTATATACTTATTTCCAACATCATCAATTAGCTTTGTTCAAAGCTATATCCCATTCTCTGGACTGGAATTGACAGTATCTAGAGCTAACACTTTGGCAGGTGCAAATTTAGCATACAGAAGTCATTCAACAAATATATACTGGATGGATGGGTAAATATATGGGGTTAAAAAATGTGCATAGCTCCCTCCCTGACTGAGTGGCTTGTTGATTGGAGTATTGTCCCATACACCAAAAGGTTTAATCCATGTTTCTCTCTCACACATCGATGTTTTCTTTCTCTCTCTCTTTTCCTTTCTTTCTCTCTAAAACATATCCTCAGGTGAGGATTAAAAGATTAGTGCATGGCCCCAAACTCATTGTACTAAGAATTCAGCTAATTGCACAGTAAGATGGCCAGGGTTACCCAGTGGGAAAGAAGCAAACCAGGATGGGTAGGTGGCTGTTTTTATTACTATTGTCTGGTAATAATTGAGTTTGAAGTCAGGAAGCACAATGTGGCCACTTTTGTTTTCTTTCTCAAGGTTGCTTTGGCTTTTTTGGATCTCTTTTGTTCCATACCATTTTCTAGGAACGTGTGTTCTGATTCTGTAAAAAAGTGCCATTAGAATTTTGATAGAGGTCCACTGAATCTTTAAATTGCTTTGGGAAATATGGACATTTTAACAATATTAATTCTTCCAATTAGTGAGCATGGACTATCTTTCCATTTATTTGTGTCTTCTTCAAATTCTTTCATCAATGACTTGTACTTTTCAGAGTACAGGTCTTTCACCTCCATTGTTAAATTTATTTCTGGGTATTATTCTTTTTTGATACAATTGTAAAAGGGATTTTTTTCTTAAATTCACATTTTTCTAGTTTATTGTCAGCATATAAAATCCAACATATTTATGTATAATAATGTTTACCCTGCAACTTTGCTGAATTCATTAGTTCTAACAATTTTTGATGGTATCTTTAGGGTTTTCTATATATACAAGTATGTCTGCAAATGGTGACAATTTTACTTTTTATGTTTTAATTTGGATACCTTTGTTTCTCTTCCCTGTCTAAATGTTCTGGTTAGGATTTTCAATATTATTCTGAATGAAAGTGGTAAGACAGGCATCCTTGGCTTGCTTCTCATCTTAAGGGGAAAGTGCAGCTTTTCACTGTTGGGTATGATGTTAGCTGAGGGCTTGTCACATATGGCTGTTATTGTGTTGAGGTATATTCCCTCTATACACACTTGCTTAAGAGTTTTATTGTAAATGGATGTTGAATTTTGTCAGATGCTTTTTCTTTATGTGTTGAGATGATTCTATGATTTTTTAACATGCTGTATCAGGTTGACTAATCTGCAGATGTTAAACCAGCCTTGCATTCCAGCAGTAAGTCCCTCTTGATCATGGTGTGTGATCCTTGCAATGCATGTGGAATTCAGTTTGTTAATGTTTTGTTGGGGATTTTGGCATCCATGATCATCAGGGATGTTAGCCTATAATTCCTGGTTTTTGTATCAGGGTAATGCTGGCCTCATAAAATGTTTGGGAGGCTTTCCTTTTTTTCCATTTTGGAGGAAATTTGAGAAGGGAATTTCCTCCTGTGAAAGTTTGGTAGAATTTATTTGTGAATCCCTCTAGTCCTGGACTGGAATCTGTTGAGAGGTTTTTGATGACTAATTCAATTTCCTTACTAATGATCAGTATGTTTAGATTTTCTATTTTATCATGATTCAGTCATGTGAAATTGTATGTTTCTAGGAATTTATTCATTTCTTCCAGACTTTTCAATTTGTTGCCATTTAATTATTCCTACTAGTCTCTTATAATCTTTTGTATTTCTTTGGTATAAGTTGTAACTTCTTTTATTTCTGATTTTATTTATTTGATCCTCTCTCTTTTTTTCTTATTGGGTCTAGCTAAAGTTTCTTCAATTTTGTTTATCTTTTCAAAGTGCCAGCTCTGAGCTTCAGCAATTTTTTTCTATTGTCTTTTTCTCTGTTTCATTTATTTGTGTTTTGATCTTTGTTATTTCCTTCTTCTACTAATTTGGGGCTTTGTTCTTTTCTAGTTCCTTTAAGTGTAAAATAAAATTTTTTATTTGAGATTTTTCATTTTTCTTGGGGCCCAGTACACAAATCTGTGCACCTCAAGAGGAACTGTGGGCTATGGCTGTGATGGGCATAGGGGCAGGTCTCAGCCCATCCTCCATGCCCCCACCTGGCCCCTCCCACCTCAGCACCCAGTTTCCTGTCTTCTAGTAGCCCTGTTCCTGCCACTGCTGCTCCCATACATTGAGAGCACTGGCTCACACCTGCTGACAGCACAGAGCAATTGGGGACAGCACCAGCAGTGGGTGCAAGTAGGGATCACAGTGCATGGGAGCAAAGAATTTTCAGTAACCACTAAAGGTTCACCCTGATGATAGCAACAAGCACCCTGCTTTGTCTGGCATCCCCTCTTACCTGCTCCACCATCCTACAGCAGCCAGCGCCCACCATGTTCCACACTCTGCCTCCTGCTGCCAATGCCCACCATGTTCTGCACACACCCTCTGGTGGTCAGTGCATGTCATAGCAACCAGTTATTCAGTTGTTCAGCTTTTCTGTCCTTTGGTCTATTTGCATATTAGGGTTTTATATATATAGATAAAATTTCCTCTTAGAACTGCTTTTGCTGTCCCCCTATGTCTATGCTGTGTTTCCATTTTTATTTTGGCAAGGTTGAAGGACTGAGGTAGGGGCAGGCACACCCACTGGTACTAGCAGGTTAGAGGGAAGATGCAGAAATGGCCCTACATGGCCTCTGCCCCTGGGAGCATTCAGGCAGGCTCTGCCTGCAGGAACTTTAGGATCAGCAAACGACTCTTCTCCTTGTGTGGTTTGAGAACTTGCTGAACTGCGCTTCTGGATCCTGCAAGTGGGGCTGTGAGGGCCCTTTAAGAGCAGGTCATTGTTCCCCATCCCCTCAGTTCTCCTGGACACAAGCCTATTAGTTTTGAAGCCAAAGGTTCTGGGAACACATGCCCCAGGTAGGTGCAGGGTTGGGTCCTAATGTGGGACACAGCCCTGGCTCTGGGGAGTAGCCACCTGTCTGTGAGAGCCTTGGACTGGGGGGTCCTTCGTTAGGGGTGGAGTTGATGGCCAGGCTGCTTCCTAGGCTTCAAGGCCCCCTGTGTGCGGTCCTTTTCTCAGGATGTCAAGGAGCCGCCCCTGGTTGTGGGTCTTTTTCAGGGTGGCTGTTCCAAGTGCGGCCCTGGACGCCGAGTGCCTGTGGGAGGAGCTGAGTCCAATTGTCCTCCACTGCCTTCTTGCAAGACCCTTAAACTCCCTCAGGCAGGTCAAGTGTAGGGAGCAGCTATTACACTGGAAACGCCCATGCCCTGCAGAGAGGAAGTGTGATTGTGATTTTCTCAGATGCTTTTTCCCTTGACATGCCCTCTGTTAAAATTGCCTTTGCCCGGTTATTAAAACGTAATTTTAAAAATAATTTCATTACAGGGTTTCCTGAATTAAGATCGTCCTCTAAGTGCAGCAGCAGCAGCTGGGTGTTGGGCATGGTGCCCCGGCATATGTGGCAGGGAGCAGCGGGTCACCGGTCCTGCCAGTCCTCCCCTCTCCCGTGGAGGCCATGGGAGCAGTTCATGTCACTTTCTCCCCTTTCTGGCTAATGTTTTTCTTTGGTAGCTAAATCATAACCACAATTCCGGAAAACAGAAATTTTGGTGAGTGAAAGTTAAAAGGCCTGAGATCTAGGCCATAAAATGATGTATGTTTTTTAAAGTGTGTGGATCTGCCTGACTGTTATGATTTTCTTTTCTCTATTTTCATTGGCCAGCCAACCCAGCTCAGCTCCACCTGGGTCAGAGCAAAAGGGAATATCTGTTTGTTGTTGTTAGCCCTCACTGAAGGGTATCTTTCCATTGGTTTTTAAGGGGAGTGGAAAGGAGAGGGAAAGATAGCGAGAAACATCATTGTGTTTGAGAAACACATCAGTTGGTTGCCTCCTACAAGAGTCCTGACCAGGTCCCAGGCCATGGAGGAGCCGGCAACAGAGGTATGTGCCCTTGACTGGAATCCAACCTGGGACCCTTTGGTCCAGAGGCCAATGCTCTACCCACTGAGCAAAACTTGCTAGGGCTAGAGGGGAATGTCTTGATCTTGAAATGCCATGGTCAGCATGCTACAGCTTGCAAGCCACATGTGGCTCTTTGGTCCCTTGAAAGGGGCTCTTCTATAAAATACCACGGCCTAAGCGAGTCTACTTTGAAGAAAAAGAAGTTTAAGTTTAAAAAATTTGGCTCTCAAAAGAAATTTCAATCATTGTACTGTTGACATTTGGCTCTATTGACTAATGAGTTTGCCGACCACTATTGAAATGGACAGAGGAGGTGAAGGTCTAACACATAGTAGGAACTCCCAAATGTTTGTTGAATAAGTAAATGAAGACATGCCTCAGATGTATACTCCAGGGCTGGGCTTGGCTTTGGTTCAACATTTCCAGGCTCCCATTTCCTCAGCAGTCTGCACGTACTCATCTAAGGAGTTGCTGCGCTATTTAGTTCCTCGCTACTCATCTCAACAACTCAGCATTGTACTTCAAGAGCTGCTGGTCCTACTGATGATGGGATTAAATGGCTCCTGGTTGAGTTTTAGGGCAACAAAGCAGAAAATCCTGTGCAAGCTATGGTGGGGAACTGAACATGTAAATATAACTCTTTATGGAGGGAGAAAGAAAGGAACTTTGTCTTTACAGTCCACTCAAGAAGTGGGAGGGTTCCTGTGGAGAATTAGGAGGAAGTTCGTGGATTTTGTCAGCATCACTTCACCATGGCAACAAACACCTTAGAAAATGAAGATCAGATGGACATAATGTAATTGATTTGGTCATTTCTGTGGCTGGTCACTCAGTCTTGTTTGTTTATTTTTTTAATTTTTATTAATTTTTATACATATCTCCCCAATGCCCCCCCTCCCTCCCAGATTTACCCCAACCCCCCAGTGTCTGTGATCATTGGTTATGCTTATATGCATGCATACAAGTCCTTTGATTGATCACTTATCTACCTCACCTAGCTTTAATCTTTCTGCTGTAATTTCACAGTCTGTTTGATGCTTTATGATTTTTGTCCTCCTGAGAATTATCAGTCCACTCCCTTTCTGTGCTCCTGATTCTATTATATTCACCAGTTTATTCTGTTCATCAAATTTTTAATTCACTTAATTTTTAGATTCACTTGTTGATAGATATGTATTTGTTGTTCATAATTTGTTGGCTTTTACCTTTTTCTTCTTCCTCTTCTAAAAGAGTACCTTTCAGCATTTCATATAATACTGGTTTGGAGTTGATGAACTCCTTTAGCTTTTTCTTCTCTGTGAAGCTCTTTATCTGCCCTTCAATTCTGAATGATAGCTTTGCTGGATAGATTATTCTTGGTTGTAGGTTCTTGCTATTCATCATGTTGAATATTTCTTGCCACTCCCGTCTGGCCTGCATCGTTTCTGTTGAGAAATCAGCTGACAGTCATATGGGTGCTCCCTTGTAGGTAATGAACTGTTTTTCTCTTGCTGCTTTTAATATTCTCTCTTTGTCTTTTGCTCTTGGTATTTTAATTATGATGTGTCTTGGTGTGGTCCTCTTTGGATTCCTTTTATTTGGGGTTCTGTGTGCTTCCTGGACTTGTAAGTCTATTTCTTTTACCAGATGTGGGAAGTTTTCAGTCATTATTTCTTTAAATAGATTTTCAGTATCTTGCTCTCTCTCTTCTTCTGGCACCCCCACAATTCTGATGTTGGTGCGCTTGAAGCTGTCCCAGAGGCTCCTTACATTATCTTCACATTTTTGGATTCTTTTCTCTTCTTGCTTTTCCAGTTGAATGTTTTCTGCTTCTTTATATTTCAAATTTTTGACTTGATTCTTGCCAATCTCTAGTCTGCTGTTAGGACTCTGTATAATATTTTTTATTTCAGTCAGTGTCTCTAGTTGGTCCTTTTTCATCTCCTCTTGGGTCTCACTAAATTTATCCAACTTTTCTAGCATATTCTTGAAAAACCTTATAAGTGTGGTTTTGAACTCTATATCCAGTCGTTTTTTTTCCTCCATTTCTTTTGTTTGTGATCCCTTCCCTTGTCTCGGCATTTTCACTATGCCGGGAAACTTCTGTGTTGAATTCAGCTTTATGATACCAGACGTGCAAAGCCGCAGAAGCCTCTGTTGAGCTTGGGAGGGGTGGAGTCTCAGGGCTTAAGGGACCGCCTTGCCTTCCAGTCGGCCCCGCCCTCCACGGCCCCCGAGTCTCACGTGACTGGGTAATCCCTGGAGCGGTCCTTGTGCGCTCGCCGCCTGCAGTGCCTCTAACCGCTGCCCCTCTGGCTCCCTTGCGCACCAGGACCACACGAGTCTAGGTCCCCAGGGTTTCGCCCGAAACAGGGCTTAGTGGAGTCAGAAGTGGCACAGTTGGGAGGGTCTGTCTCCCACCCACTCACGAAAGCCAGCGGCACAATCAGCAATCTATCCTGTGCGCAGTGCCATGCGTTCCACCACCAGTCCTCTGATCTTTTGCAACTCCCCTAAATTTCCGTGCACTTCTCCCTTTGCACAGCCCAAACTCCCCCCGTATGAGTTTCGGCTAGTTCTGGGGTTTAGTGTCGTAGGATAAGGGGTTCAATGCCGTTGGGAGTCTCCGTTTCCCTCCCACCAGAGAAAGCCAGCCAGGTACTAAGGCACCCAGTCTCTCCACGCGTGCGCGTCTCCGTACCTCAGCTTTTTGCAGCTCCTCTGGGTCTCTGTGAGCCCCTCTCTTTCCTTCTAGTTGTAGAACTTCCACTCAGCCAGCTTTCCTGTGGTTCTGGATGATGTCTGTTCTGTCTTTTAGTTGTAGTTTTGAAATTGTTGTGCGAGGCAGCAGTGTAGGTGTTTACCTATGCTGCCATCTTGGATTCCTCCTGTTTATTTTTCTATTTTTGAGTTACTGTTTCTATTGATGAACAAGGTACGCATCATTTTTAACTTTATTAAATATATTTAAAGAAGGTCTATTGATAATGCTTTTTTCTTTGAAAACTTCCCTGTATCTACTAGAGTTAAGAAGGAACATTTCATAGTTATAAACTGGCCCATCACCAAGAAGGACATGTGTCCTGTGTGTGGCACTGTAACGTAGCCGCAGCCCATCAGCAGGCTGGCTGGTGGGTGGGGGGAGCCAGGCTGGTGGAGGAAGCAGACACACTCAGAGGAAGTGGGAGACAGAGCGCACCTCTCCCAGCAACTAATGGTCCACCCTCATAAGACGTGAGCACGAGCCAGAGAGGAGACCCTGCAAGGGTGACAGTGACAGGGAGGAAGGTGACACCTGTCCGTGTGCTCACCTGTGCCCTCTGGGCCTGGCTAGCTGGTCCATTTGATTATGAACTGTGTCTAAGACCCCTTAGCCTGTGACTCGGGGGATGGGACAGTGCCCGGCTCAGGCCAGGCAGTTTAGCCACATGTGGCATGTGGTCTCCCCTGGCGCCCAGTAGCCACAGGGCCACATTTTGGTGGCTAGTAGTTCTTTCCTGCAGGTGTCATGAACTTGTTCCAAAAACCCAGGTAGTGATTTCTACAAGCAGTAGAAGAACAGCCCAGCCGACGTGGCTCAGTGATTGAGTGTCCATTTATGTACCAGGAGGTCACGGTTCGATTCCTGTCAGGACACAGGCCTGCATTGTGGGCTTGATCCCCAGCTGGTTGTAAGCAGGAGGCAGTCAATTGATGATCCCCTCTTATCTTTGATGTTTCTATGTCTCTCTCCCTCTCCCTTCCTCTCTGAAATCAATAAAAATAAAGTTTTAAAAAAGCAGAAGTATAAAGGGCCTGGTTTCGGTACTGGGCTGTCCAGTTGTCCCAGAGCCATCTGGTTGAAAGAGTTGCCTTTCCCCACTGACTCGTGTCGCCACTGTGATCAGAGAAAGCTGACCGTACTCGTGTGTTTCTGCTTCTGGCATCTCTACTATTGCGTGTTTACATCTATCCTTAGGTCCGTGCCACACTCTCTTGATCCTTGTCATTTGTAATAAGTCTTTAAATAAGGCACACAGCCTGCAACTTGGCCCTTCGTTTTAAAGTGGTTTGGGATTTGGAATAGCCCAGGCGGCCTGGCATGCCTAAGGCTGGTGTCCTGACCCACAGGTGAGAAGGGAGAGGCGTTCTGTGGAAGAGCAGGAGAGCAGACACAGAGTGTGTGTGGCCACGTGACCCATCATGAAACAGTACTTGCAGGTCTGTGACATGCATCCTTTCAGGATTTTGTCTTTTTACCCAAATACTGGCCAGAGGAAGGCTTGGTTTTGTCCCCCCTCTTCTGCTTAAGCCTCCCTCCTGGGTCCAAAAGCCTTTTCCGTTACCACTCCACGCACCAGATAAGGGGAACCCGGACGGAAAAAAGAGGGAGAAAACGGGGAAAGAGCGGATCCCAGCATGTGAGACCAAGGGGCTGAAGAGACTCAGGGAGGGGGAGAGGAGGCTGTCCCAGGGACCCTTTTGCAAATGTGGGGGTTCCCCGTGGTCTCACAGCGGTGCTCCCCCTTCAGGACTCGCTTCTCCGGCTGAGAGTAAGCGTTCTCAGCAATGGACTGGACAGTTTCACTTCCAAACCTGACAGCAGAGCAAAGAGCTATGTTTAATGAAAATGGAATGGGCTGCCACTATTTTTGTTTCTGGAGCGGCTTTAATACAATGTGAGTGAAGAAAGAGCGTCCTCCAGGCTGCCCGGGTCTTGCAGGAAACACTCAGGTTGTTGCCTGCTCGCTCAGGGCTCAGCTCCTACCCTGGGAGGACTGGGCCACTCACAGCGCTGGCCCACGTGCTCTTTATAGTCCCATGTGGAGTGGGTACCTCACGTTCAGGAAGAGGCGCCGGATATTTGCTGATTGAGTGAGAATAACCAAAACCAGTGAGTCCAGCTCATCTTCAACGGCTTGATGAGTTGGAGATCGCCATGGCTGCAGGTGCCCAGGCATCGCAGAGCGCTCTCATCACCAGGCCAGGATGAGGCCTTTCAGCACACACTGGCCACAGTGCCCTCGCGGCCCCCTGCACCACCCTGGGCGACCTGGGCCATTTGATCACTGCGTCCTGCGGACACCTGCCTGAAATCACACTCTACCTTTGCTTCCTGTTATTCACACTTATGTCACCAAAGAAAATGAAGTGTCTGTCTCTAGAAAGATGCCAACGCCCGCATTCCCTGGTTCCCAGGCCCTCTACTGTGGGAAACCATGTAGGAAACGGCCACGTGCGGGTTGGGGCTCTCCGGTGCTGGGGGGAGCACAGCCACTGGTCCCTGACATCTGGGAGGCAGCTGAGGAGCCGAGAAGTGGGGAGTTGAGGTGAAGGGAGATGTAGGCTAGCCCCAGAGTGGGGCACCCCTGCAGGCCTGCCCGCCCCTCCTGTGGGGCGCAGTGAACGCCATGGGCTCGGGGTTGATTCTCTGCTAACTGCCAACAGCCTCTCATGGAGCCAGAAGCCTTTCATCTGCTCACAAATGTAAATATTCAAGATAGACTGGCATACACATGTCAGCCTCAGAAGAGACTCCTTCTCCTTGCGAGTGGAGAAACCGTTACAATGTGGGTGTGAGTGGGAAGTCAGGCAGGGCCGGGACCAGTCTCTGAAAGGGGCGGGGGAAGAGGGAGGCCAGAGTGCAAGGGGCTGGAACAGAGCTGCACAGGGCCATTTGCTCCCTGGCAGCCGCTGTTCCCACAGATGGGCACGGGTGTGGGGGTCACGGAGCGCGCTTATGGGCACAGTGATGGTGACTGGTGGGACCATCAGAAGCTCAAACCCAACCCTAGCCAGACTCAGAGGATAGAAGGGTCCCAGGTTTGATTCTGGTCAAGCCATGTACCTTGGTTGCAGGCTCCTCCCCACCCAGCCCCTGGTCAGGGCATGTGCAGGAGGCAACCAATCAATATGTTTCTCTCACATTGATGTGTCTTGCTATGTTTCCCTCTCTCTCTCACTCTCTCTAAAATCATGGAAAAATATCCTTGGTGAGGATTAAAAAAAAAGAAGCAGCAGCTCAAGCCCAGGTGTCTGCCTCTAACTCACTCATCTTCCATCTGCTGCTCCCCATCTTCTTCAACATTATCGTGACTGGGCAGACCTTGTTGCAAGCAGTAACCCCAATCTTCAAGTTCAATGGGCCTTGAAATTACAGTGCTCAACTCTTACACGTTTTTATTTTCTCATCCAATTTCAACAACACAGAAAAGCCACGTGACATTGACTGAAGGGGAAACTACTAGCCATATGTGTATGAGACTTTTTAAAACCACACATATGATCCACAAGACAGGTCACTAATTTCTCAAAACTGCATGTTCATGTTTAATGTCAGATTTTTATGGGGAAATGACTTGAAGTTACTCTCTTTCATCATTCTACCAGTGAGTGAAGTCTCTGACCTTTGCTCAAAGTAATTTCCCTTCTGCTGGAGATGTGACATTAACTGGGAGGGCGCTGTTGCCATGTACGCGGCGGCCTGATGCAGCCATCCGGCTCTGGGCTTGAGGGGGAGGTCAGCGGGGCCGCCGTATCTCCTCCAGCAGGTAGCACAGCTTGACCTCGATGTGGCCATGGCTGAACGCCTTGCCCTTGGTCTCCTCCACAGCATCCTCCCCATGGCTCAGCACGGCTCGTTTCTGCTTCATGGCCGTCCCCGAGGGCCCACACTTCCGCGTGGGGGACAGGGTTTCTCTCAGGATGCAGCAGCACACAGCGGAGAGGAAGTTTTTTCTGAAGTTCTCATTCATAAAGGCATAAACAATGGGGTTGCAGATGGTGTTGGTGAAGCCCAGTATTTGCACGATGGCAAAAATCATCTTGATTGTGACCTCGTCGTACTGCTCTTCAAAACTGCCTGAAACAGAGGCATGCCTGAGAATGCAGCCTTGTCTTAACGACCAAACATCAAACCTCTGGTCTCATCCATCTTTGCCCAACACACTCGGATGAGAGGCTAAAGGTGTGGAAACTGCTCCAGGCCACTTTGAGAAGTGGGGAGGTCTGTAGAACACAGCACTGTGAGGGGCCTTCCTTCTCAGAGCAGTGAGGCTGAGAGCAGAGCCGGGCTCGGCGGACATGGGGGCTCATGCATCTCAACCGACTGCAAGCAGCAGTTAACTGGGGAGCCGTGGTTGCTCCTCAAATGTTCCCTGGGTTCCAGAAACACGGTCATCCGAGGGCCACACGACATCGGAGACCATGGGGAGACTTCCGACGGGGCGGCACTGCACAGGGTACTGAGCTCACAGGCTCAGGGCAGGGCTCTCACTGGGGGACAGAGGCTGTCTCCT
This sequence comes from Lasiurus cinereus, assembly GCA_011751065.1. Lineage (NCBI taxonomy): Eukaryota > Metazoa > Chordata > Mammalia > Chiroptera > Vespertilionidae > Lasiurus > Lasiurus cinereus. Next base: position 1,577,739 of record JAAGEH010000289.1, read on the forward strand.
CTCCCCACATTTGTGTGACTTGGGGGGCAGAAGGCACAGCATGGAGGGAGGGTGTCAGGAGCTTTCCTGGATCGACTGTAATTATTAAAGATGTGGTCACGACCAGACAGAACTCTCTGCCATGGAATGGTCTAGTCATCTTGCAAATACAAAAGAAACCTATTCAATAGTTGGTACTTAATGGCCCCGGGCACAGCAACACATTTCACAGATGCGTTGTGCATTCTGGCAGGAGACAAAGCAGGGCTCCGTCAGAGAGGACCAGCACTCACCGTACTCCACCAGCATGTGCACGACGTGGAAAGGAGCCCAGCATGCGGCGAAGAGGGCCACCACAGTCGCCATCATGGCCACAGCCCGCTGCTTCTTCCTGGGCCCACGGGACACAGTGTCAGTTAACCTCTCACTGACAAGTATGTCAGATTGACAGCAAAGCTATTACATCAAGCCTGAGCCCAGACTCTACCCCTCATCCCACCGATATTAATGAAGTGAACGCCCAGTCCAATGTGGGCTGTTCATCACCTTTCCTGTCGCTCTCACCCTCACCCCCACATCCCTCACATTATAAACACCCTGGGATATGTGCTCAGTGGGGGGCTGATGTCACCAGTCTTCCCAGCAAGCCTCTGACAGAAGCAGAAATTGGGGCCCAGAGGACAAGTAAGTAGCCTGCAAGGTCAGATTGGCTAGGAAGGGATTTAAAAGAATAATGGCTCCTTTGATTTAAATTTGGGGTGTCTAACTTCCATGCCTAAGCTCTTATTCTGTTACATTGAAGACCACTCGCCTCTATGATAGGAAAACATCAATATTTATGAAATATGGGCATCCCTGAGGATATAATTAAAGTATACCTCTAAGTAACAGGATTTCAAACTAGTTTTCACCATTACTCCTATAAAGAAGATAAGCACATGCAAGCCATCAACATATTTGCATGGTACTTTAAATTTATAAAAGTGCATAGTCCTTATTTCTTATTTCAACGTGGTAGCTCTTTCTTCCCTGTCTGGAGGAGAGCTGAGTCCTGGGAAGTTCCAAGATGCTGAGCATCTCCTGCAGAGGGAGGATGTCTTCCTACAAACTGGGCACCAGGGGGCGCTGCACATGTGAAGAAATGCCAAAGTCTCACCAAACCACTGGACTTCTTAACAGGTTTTGTTTATTTTTGTGTTTAATGGCCATTCAGTGTCCATTATAAAATTAACCATAAGTTGCATTTTAAATTTTCTGCTAATGAATGCAATCAAAAAGCAATGCCCTTTGCTAAAAATATATATCAATAATTAAAGAAAATAGCACGTTCTGGTTTCCCAAGGATTTTTCCTAAGCATTATCTCACATGTTTTAGCATCATGCCTGGGTAGGGGGCAGGAGGGATGGACTCCGTGCTTCCTGGGACCCATGAGGAAGGTGGGACGGGAGAAAAGAGACTTCCGGGCATCTCAGAGCTGTGAGTGACAGGGAGGGGAGAGACCACAGGTCTCCCACCTTGTCCTGCTGACAAATCAATGGAACAGACACTGTCTAAACCCCAAGGAAGCTTCTATCTGTGAAAGTGGATGTGGGGGCTGGTGAGCTTGCTCTTTATTTCTGCCACACATGGCATCTCAAAAGTGTACAGAGAGCTCATGCCCTACATGTGAAGGACAAATGACACTAACAAATACACCCCAGAATTCTGAGGTCCCTGATAACTGTCCCATCCAGCACAACTAATTAAAAATATTTGATCCCAGCTGACATGGCTTAGTGGTTGAATGTCCACCTATGAACCAGGAGGTCACAGTTCGATTCCCGGTTAGGGCACAGGCCCAGGTTGTGGGCTCGATCCCCAGTGGGAGCCATGCAGAAGGCAGCCAGCCAATGATTCTCTTGCATCGTTGACGTTTCTCTCTCTTTCTCCCTCCCTCCCTCTCTCCCTCGCCCTTCCTCTCTATTATATATTTGAAACTGAGGAGAATCTTTCATTAAAGCGACCTGGCGACTTTTGACATCTTGTTTCCATGGATGGTTCGAAGCACCGAGCTGTCCCCCACTCTTTTGTGGATCCAGAGTTCGTAGCAGATCTTACTGTACAGGCTGAGCATCACCAGCAGTGGCAGGAGGAAGAGGATGACGAGGATGAAGGTAGTGTAGACCTTCTGGTGCACGGGGCTGCTCCACTCCTCCAAGCAGCATACGTGTTGCTTTTCATAGAGGAAGTCGTACTTAACCTTTGGAGTGAGAATGGCTGAATGAGGAGAGCCAGCAGCCGTGGGCCTGGGGATGCAGACCCTCTTGTGTTTACCATGGGGACGTGTTTCAAATGACATACAATTCTGATTGTTCTTTTGTTCTGAACTGTGGGGTTTTTTCCCACATCACTGCTTAAATTCTTCAGAGTTTTAGTACTTTCTTTTCTATTTTAAATGGGATTGAGGTCCAAAGCCTGTTCGTTTTCTTTTTCTCTCCACTTTTTACACTTTGGTCATAAGTTTTCAATGGGATACAAGAGCACTTCAATGACCAACGTATGGATGAAAATAACATTTTCTGCCATGTACCAGCTAGTTCCAATGTCACCCCAATAAATTTAATTAAATGAGATTCTGAGGTGAATGAGAAAGTGAGATCCAAACTATTGCTGATCTCAAAATATTCAGACTCAGGTATAAGCCTTTGGGGTGTGTATTCCATAAAAAGTCAATGTCTGTTTATTAATACCATTTCTGACAGGCTTATCTCATCAGTTCAAATGTATTACTAATAACAATATTAAGAAAAAGAGCAATGCTAATAAAGAGACAAAGTAAACATTTAGCATATATTCAAGTCATTTCTCTACATCAGTGGTTCTTAACCTTTCTAATGTCGCAACCCTTTAATACAGTTCCTCGTGTTGTGGTGACCCCCAACCATAAAATTATTTTTGTTGCTACTTCGTAACTACTTTTGTTACTGTTATGAATCATAATGTAAATATCTGTGTTTTACAATGGTTTTAGGCGACCCTGCTAGCGGTTCTCAACCTGTGGGTCAGACCTGCTGTAGATAATAGGAATTAATGTTAGTGAATTTATCAAAGCGACTGTAATTTTACCCACTCTGGCACTTTCCAGATGAAAGATACGTAGGTCTTAGACATTCTTCTGCCTCCATCCCCAGCAAATTTTATCCCCACTCTTTAATGCCAATTGAAGGGGGAGGGGGCTTTTTGTATACTCACCAAACATAAACTTCATGCTATGATCTAGGCATTATTTACAGACACAGCTAACTGGGAATGCAAAAACTCAGTGAAGAGTAAATTCAAGATCCAAACTCCCCGGAACAGGACATCAAAATGAAATCCACCTGACTCCATGCAGATGGGCCAGGAGGGCCAACCATGGGGACTGCTCACTGGCATGTCCTAACGCAGCACAGGTGTGCGCTATGACACACACTGACCACCAGGGAACAGACACTCAACGCAGGAGCTGCCCCTGGTGGTCAGTGCATCCCAAAGGGGGAGCACCGCTCAGCCAGAAACCAGGCTCAAGGCTGGCGAGCACAGTGGCGGAGATGGGAGCTTCTCCCACCTCCACGACAGTAGGACACCCCCGAAGGGTTCCTGGACTGGGAGAGGGCGCAGGCACGAATTTCAAGCACTGGGCCTCTAGTTGTCCTACATGTCAGCCCTGGGAGGGAGCCTGCAAGAAGAAAGCAAAGGGGGGAAAAAAGCAGAAGAAGAAAGCAAAGGGGGAAAAAAAGAAGAAGCAGAAAGCAAAGGGGGAAAAAAAGCAGAAGCAGAAAGCAAAGGGGGTGGCGGTACTTCACGTCACCAGGCGCAGTGCCAGCCTCGGTCAGGCTTGCACACACTGGCTCTGATGGAATGTAGGAGCCGGAAGGAGGCCATGGATGCCTATACATTTATTTGCTTTGAAGAATGAACTCATACTTTTTCCTGACAGAAAGCAAATCTGATTTGGCTGCTCTACCCAACAGCAAGGACTGGCTTTGTCACTTAGATTATATGTATTTTCTACAAACTAAATTAGTCTTATAGATTTAAAATATATTTGGAGCATATGCTAAAATAATTGTATTTTAAAAATAGACAAATCTCCTAGAGTTCTGTGGGCAGGAAATGGACCCTGCGGTGGGAATGGGTTGGGCCATTTCTGAATGGACCCTCTGTGCACGGGTTTCCTGCCAGAGAAAAGGCCTCGGGAGAGGGAGCGGGTCACAAAGAGTGTGGGAGCCCATGCTTCTGGAGCAGCTGTGGCCCAGGAGCAGCAGCTGGAACCCAGCGGTTTTCTCTTTGAAACATCCATGAAGTTAAGACTCAGTCACAGGCAACACTCACACTTGGGGGACACCTGCCCTCCTGTCTCCTCTCTGCTCCGCGGCCCCCAGGAGAGAGGGACGGGTGAGGAGGCAGAAAAGAAGGGGATGGTCATACCCCTTCCAGAGGGCCGAGTGCTAGGCCCACAGCACCTCACATGGGAGAGGGAGACATTGCAGACTCTCTGCAGATTCAGGCCGACACTGGACTGGACATTTTAGCAACCAATGAGCACTGTCCTGGTGGTGATATGACCAGAGAAACTGTCCTGTCTGAATGATCGGAGGAGCGCCAGGCCCACGTCAGGCTTCGTGATGGCGTCCTACCAGGTCGCAGGGGAAGGAAGGATCCTGCCTCCTGCCCTCACGGTGGAGTCTGGCTCACTCAGCAGCCACTTACATCAAGAATCAAGCTGCGTCTTCCCGAACAGAGATGTGCAGAAAAGTGAACCTGGGCCATTCTTTTACATCATCTACAAAATAAACTCCCAACGGGCTACAGCTTACATGTACGGCCTAAGGTCTGAAAGCATAAAACTCCAAGAAAACAGCAAGTACCTATCTGACATCTGTCTGATATCTTTTTGAACACATCCCCTCAAGCAAGAGAACCAGTATAAAAATAATCAAATGGAACTGCATCAGATTAAAAGCTTTTGCTCAGAGAAGGAAACTGACGAGAAAATGAAAAGACCACCAATGGACTGGGAGCACTTATTCACAAATGATATGTCCAATAAGAGGCTGGTATACAAAATAGAGAATAAACTCATATAATTCCATCACAAAAAAAACATAACAATCCGATCAAGAGGCCCAACAGCACTAATCAGCAGGGAAAGGTAAGTCAAACCCACAGTGAGATGCCACCTCACACCTGGCAGAGGGGCTACTATCAGAAAGGCCACAAACACACGTGCTAGTGAAAATGTGGAGCAAAGGGGGCCCTCTTGCACAGCTGGTGGGAGTGCCAACTGGTGCAGCCACCGTGGGAAGCAGGGTGGCGATTCCTCAAGGTACTAAAAACAGAATTACCATATGACCGAGCAATTGCACTTCAGGTATTTATTCAATATACAAACAAACAAAATGAGAACTGATTTATATGCAGCCCTACGTTCACTGCAGCATTATCTACAGTAGTCAAGGAATGGAAGCAATATAGGTGTCCACCGATAGATGAATGGATAAAGAAGATGAGGTAGCCTGGCCAGAGTGGCTCAGTGGCTGAGCATCGACCTATGACCCAGGAGGTCATGGTTCAATTCCCAGTCAGGGCACATGCCCGGGTTGCAGGATCCATCCCCAGTAGGGGGCAGCTGGTCAATGATTCTCTCTCTTCATTGGGGTTTCTATATCTCTCTCCCCCTCCCTTCCTCTCTGAAATCAATAAAAATATATTTTTTTTAAAAAGAAGATGAGATATATGTGTTCAATGGAATACTACTCAGCCATAAAAAAGAATGAAATCTTGCTATTTGTGACAACATGGATGGATATAGAGGATATTAAGCTAAGGAAAATAATACTAGGCAAAGACAAATACCATGCGATTTCACATATATGTGGAATATAAAAACAAAACACAACCATACTCATAGAAACAGAGACCACAGGGTGGTTACCAGAAGGGTGGGGAGGAGGTGAGAAGGGGAAGGGGAACATTGTCGACAATATTGTGGTCAGTACACGGATAAAGATGACCACTAGAGTCAGTGGATGATCACATTGCAGGGTCTAAAAATGTCAAGTCACTATACTGTACACCTGAAACTAATATAGCCAATATAAGATTGTGTATACCAACTATATATTTTAAAAATAAAACAAATAAATAACGTCAGCTTTTAAGTGGAGCTCATCTGAGGCACATGTGACACCCTTGCTGGTGGACATTGCACGCTGTTGATTTCAAAGCACAAAAGGATGCACAGTTTAAACATTGTCTCAGGGAGTCCTCTGCGATCCCCACCTGGGTTTGAAGACCACTGTCTGCATTGGCACCCGCAAGGAAACCAGAGCATGATATGCTTTGCTCCGCTGAGTCATTGGCGGTTTCCTTTGCTGATCACTCAGCCAAGCAAAGCACGTCATGCCTGCCCTCACTGTGACTCCCCAGGCAAGGCGAGGCCCAGCTGACCAAGTGTGGAGCAGAGAGAGGCTGAATAAGATGATCCCCTCATGTTTCCAATTCAAACTGCAATTTGTCACTGAATAGGAGACAAGTAAGAAAGACTTAGGAAAGAGAATCAACTAAAAAGTAGATAATCGGTCACAATTTTTTTATGTGACTTCAAAATACAGTAGGTCTGCCGAGACCAGTTTGGCTCAGTGGATAGAGCGTCGGCCTGCGGACTGAAAGGTCCCGGGTTCGATTCCGGTCGGGGGCATGTACCTTGCTTGCGGGCACATCTCCAGTGTGGGGTGTGCAGGAGGCGGCTGATCGATGTCTCTCTCTCATCGATGTTTCTGACTTTCTATCCCTCTCCCTTCCTCTCTGTGAAAAATCAATAAAATATATTTTTAAAAAAATACAGTAGGTCCTTGAGTTACGTTGGACCATTCCTACGGCACAGCATAACATGATTTTCGCTGTAAGTCAGAACCCACCTCCATAAGTCACATGGAGCACATACACAGCAGTAATGAAATGAAACAATAAAATACTTTAAAAGAAAGGTAACAATTCCTGAGCTTTACTTGTGGTAAATAAATAATAAAAAACATAAAGCATATGTGTACATACATTGAAATGATGGAACTTTTTTATAAATAAATGGGAGATGGCAATGTAACCAAGAAACAACATAAGGCTAGGCCTACGTAACCCTACGACTGCCTGTAAAAGTATTTGGAGTAACCCCTGGATGCTCACCACCTGATTGGCCATGTAAAACCCTCAGAGAGCTGCATCCAGCTGCAGGAAAATGCAGACACTGACCCTGGCAAGTCTTACCCACAGAAGGTCAAGAAAGAGCGAGGTAAGACAGCGGGGAAATCTTAAAACATGTTATTTGAGTCCAGTTGGAAAACCTCCAGTGAAATCATGGAGATCATGCAGATTCGCTGCAATCTCTTGCAGGAAGAAAAATGATTATAATCAAGAGGGTGGGAACATTCTCATAGTATAAATATCAGCCCCATCCCAGAACCCACCTCGAGTTGCTGCACGTGCCACATGGGGGCTCCGACGATGACCGCCACCAGCCAGACCACACCTGTAATGGGTACAGTCATCAGAAGACGACTCGGCCGAGTAAAACACGTTGTGCTCAGTCCTCTAATCATACAGACTTCCAATGCCCCATGCAGTGGTCTCCTCATGTGTTCTCACCGCCACCCTCTCACCCTCCTCCAAAGTACTGCTGGAAGAGTCTCCCTAGAACACATTTCCAATATTTGAAAGTCCGTAACAGTGTTCCATTGCCTCCAAGATAAGACTCGACTCCCTGATATGGTTCCCAAAGGTCTTTGTAATCACCCAACTCTCCTTCCCTCCTGCATGTCAGTTCATGTTCACACCGAGTGCCCTCTGGTTTCCGTTCCTGTACCCAAAGGCACTGTGCTGCCCATGCCTCCATCCTGGCCTCCTGATTGGCAACTGCTCCCACGCTCTCTGTGCACTCCTCCAGGCCTTGACTCAGAGCCTGATTCTCTAACAACGCTTCCCAGGCCACCATCTTTTCCAGTAGAATGGGCCACTTGGATTTTCCCTGCAAAGTAGGTGCTTGTTGAATGGATGAGAAACTTAACCATGATACAGATCACCCTGTACAATTTCTTCTTAAAGTGGAAAGTTCACTTCCCTTCACCATCCTAAGATGGGCACTATTTTCTATTTTACATACAAACACAATAGCAGAAACAGCAGGCTGCTGGGTGACTTGCATTAATGATGTGTCCTTAGCAAGGAGCAGAACAATCTTCTGAGCCTGGGACAAGGCCGGAACCAAGAGCCCTGATATCAACTTTAAGGAAAACTTGCTGCTCCCACTCCTCTGTTCTTTCCATATTGAGCAGGACAGTAGGGACACTGTGGGGTTGTCTTGAGTTCAAGGAACCAAGGAACTGAGTCTCTCTCTCTCTCTCTCTCTCTCTCTCTCTCTCTCTCTCTCTTCTCTCTTTCACACCTTCCCTCCCTGCCCCTCTTTCATCCCTAATTTCTCTGAACTCTGCCTATCTATCTATCTATCTATCTATCTATCTATCAATCATCTCTGCACATGGCTAGGTACATCTATTCTACTCCACTCCTCACTGTATTATGTTACCTTGTGTCCTGTCATTTCTCCAGCCATCAGTAGTATTTGGGTGGAGTTGAGTCTAATTGGTTTAACTCAGTGCCAATCTCCTCCCCTCATCCCTCCAGTGCAGACACCTAAGGTCTAGAGAACACTATGGAGGGGGTCTGTGAGCTCTCAGCAGGGAAGTCTCGCATTGCTGCTGGGGCAGGGGTGCAGGTCGAGGCCGGCTGGAGGTGGGAGAGGGTCCTGGGCTCTCTGAGCAGGACCCTCCTGGACTGCCTGTTATCAACTTTGCTTTCAGATGGTGAGCCTTGTGCCTCTTTCCTTTTAATAATGCCTCCCACCAAGTGCTTCTCTCCTGGCCCTCCTTCCATACCACTCGCTGTCTCTAGATGTCCTGATGGAGGACGATTGTCAATTATTAAAAGCCAGGAGGTCTTTGAATTCCTTGTAAGAAGGACAAGGCGTACATAGGACAAGGCTACATTTGGGATGAACTAAAACCAGCAATTTTGGCCCGCCTGGTTTGTCTCCTTGAAATGAGTGGTTTCCCAGGGCCCGTGGGCAGCGCTCTCGGGGCGTGCATGAGAAAGGCGCGGTGCTAATGGCTCCCTGGACTGTCACTCTAGATGCTCTGGGCGAGCGGAGCTTATTTCGCCCTAATGTATGCCCACGCTGCAAGGGACATGAGCGTTATAGATGGCTGGATGATCATTATGGGGCAGAGTCCTCCCGGTGACGGCCTGGCTGGGACATTTCTCTCCAGGGCCCGCTCAGCAGCCTCGCAGACACAGGAACTGGCAGGGTCTCTGTCAGGCGTCGGCAGCACCCAGTGTTCCGTGGGCCCAGCCTTCTGGGCTGCACCCCTGTTCCCCGCTTTTCTCAACACACTTTTCCTGCCCCCTGTGAAAATCCCCCTGCACTAACAGGACCTCGTAGCCACCTCATGGGTCAGGAAGTCACAGGGACTGTTCCCGCAGCACTGCTGCCCATGGGCTGGCTTAGGTCACGCTGGTCAGTCTGCTAGGAAGGTTGAGCCCTAAACCCAAGGAGTACATCTGGAATGAGAGGCTCGGTGCTGGGGTGGACCCAGAGGGGAGAGGGAGGGGCCTGAAGAAAGGGGAGGGGAGGGGGAGAGGATTGAAGCCCATCACCTTCCCTTTGCACCACACTGGGGCCCAGGTGTCCGCCCTCTGCCCCTCACCCAGCATGGTGAAGGCTCTACGGTGGGTATAGCGGCACTTCACGCGGAGCGGGTGCACCAGGCCGTGGTGGCGCTCCACGGCGATGCAGGTCAGGGTGAGGATCTCGGTCACCACAGCCATGCACTGGGCGAATGGCACCATCTTGCAGACGAAGGCACCTGGAGACAAGTGACACATCAGAGGGAGAAATGCTGGGTCTGTGTCGTGATTCGTTCATGCTGAGCCTCCATTTCAAAGGCTCCATTTACAGTCACACTGCAGAGCGCCATGCCTGCCAAGAGGGTACAGGCTAGCAGGCTCGCTCCTGGGGGGCTTCTGAGCTCCCAGGCTGTGTGATCAGGACACAGTAGTGACAGGGCCTTTGAAAAGGGGCATCAGAAGGTGGTATGGCCTTCCCTGCAGGAGAGCAGGCGGGGGCAGGGAGGGGAGCACGAAGGTAGAGGGTGGCCTTCAGTCCTTCCCTCTGGTGCCCTGTCAGTCACCACATAGGACCAGTTCTCCTCAAAGACACCAACATCCCTATTTCTCTTCTCTTCTCCTCTGACCTCCTGCTCGAGACTCCCCTGGTCACCCAATTCCTCCCTCCACTGCTTTCACTTTCTGTCGTAAAATCAAGGTCTTAAGCCCGTGGCCCTTGGGCAGCCTTGGTGTGCAGACATGGCTGCCGCGATGTTGTTTTAAATCTGTGAATCCACTGCCACACTGTGTGTCTGACGTGTTTGCAGTCTGCCCGAGCCCGGCCTGCTATCTCCATGGTGGATGCGCCTCACTCGTTGCCAATGGTGCATTGCTATGCACGGTTACCATGGGCATCAGCTGGGGGACAGAAATCGCTGGCAGATGCATGAGAAGTTCTGTGGGACACCCTGTCCCCAAGCTAAAGCCCATCCCCACCCCTTTCCTCAAACACGCTGCCAGGGCTCACCTATCCATCCCTCCCTTCATGGAACCACTTCCCCAGTTCCACCCTCACATCCTGCACTGGAGTCTTTGCTCAGATGTCACCTTCTCAGTCAGGCCTTCTCATCTGCCTCCTCCCTCCTCTCAGTCCCTGTCTCTTATTCCACTCTCCTCCCTCGCTCTGTCGCCTGCAGGCTCACCGTCTCATGATGGATGGTTTGTTCTATTGTTTACTGACTGTCCCCATACCTACAAGAAGGTAAACACAACAAGTGCAGGGCTGCTGCCCATTTCCGCCTGTGATGCGCCCAGGCACTTGCAGTACACACAGTGGCTCTCAACCAACACGCGGAGAGTGAGCCGCAGGAGGCTCTTAGCCAGGCAGGTGCTTCCATTCCACCTGGGAGAGGCTCACCTGGAAACACTGCTTCCTGGTGATCCCCCCACTTCTACTGTAGCTCCCAGGGAGTTTCAGACACATCAGACACCGTTTCTGTAAGTCAGCTCTGCGGCTGTCTGAAGGGAGCTCTCATGTCCCCACAGAGTCTTCCCAGCAGCCCCAGTTGTTCCTCAATGGTCCAGGGGGACCCCCATGCTCGGAGTGGCGGGGGGAAAGGCTGGTCAACACAGAAACCATACGACTGTCCTGTCTTCCTGGGTCTAAACACCCTCTTCAGTGACTGTAGCTGAAATTTTCACACCTTTTGTGCAGAGTTTTCAAATGGTTGCTTCACGTTGAACTTGAAATCAAACTTAAAATGATCAGGTCCACTTAATAGACAGTTTCTGTAACTCTCAGATTCCTGTGACTCAAGGGAAATGTATTTAGTTATTGCTCCAGATACTGTCCTTCCTGCCCTTCTCGGAATCTCCAAAGGGTGACCCAAGGCTACTCACAGCCCCAACCTTGGTTCCAGTTCCTCAGATCCTAACCCTGCTCAGAGACAAGGCCTCTGTTGCCCGTTGCAATCATTTATATGCAAAGTGCAGTAATTTCCTTTCAATAATAATGTATTTTGTGGTTTGAGCACTGATCCTTCTGTGAATGTCTTAGCTTACTTCAAATCCTGTTTTGTAAGTGATACTTGTATAAATGAACATGTGAATACATTCTTTATCAGCACATTTACTCTTTCTTTTAAATCGTAATCAGAATTTCTTCTGTTCTTTCAACCAAATTGTGTTATTTTCTTAAGTTGGACAGTCCAAGGTTAAATAAGCATCAAAATTAACTTTCCATGAAATGGACATGGAACCATCATCAACACAATTGAGGCATAACTATCCAAACAAATAAGAATTACTGTCATAAGGACACATATGTAATACCTTAATCAAAAAGGGTAAAAAGAAATTTTCTTCAAATCTCAAAAAAAAAAAAAAAGGAAAGAAAAGAATTACTGTCGCAGTGGTATCTCCTTGTAGCGCTATCCATCTTTGTCCATCATAATCGCATGGGACATTTGTCTCCTGACTTCCTGGTATCATCTGATTCATCTGCTCTCTGCTGTAGGTGTTCTGAAGCTCAATGTCACCCTTTGTGAAAAGGGACAAATAATATCCACCTGTCCCATGAGTACTATATGAGCACTTCACACAATGAGATAAGCACCCGGTACTAGGTATGTGTTTTCATAAAGGGCAGCTTTTTGTCATCACCAGGCAGCCGGATGGGAAGCACTGAGCTCAATGCAGTCCAGTGGAGATTGGCAGGTTTTTGGGGGGCTGACCTGCCCAGGACAGGACATCTCGCTCCATAGCCTTACTTGCTTTGCTTAGGGCCGCACAGCTGTGAGTGACACCGTGGAGCTTGGCCAGGTCACAGCGCCCCCCGTTTTGCGGCAGCTCTCACCCATGAACTCTGCTCCCTGTGGGCAGGTGATGTAGGAGCCCTGCTGGAGAGACAGGCAGATATAGGTCTTCCCGGTGTTGAAAGAACCAGTGAAAACGAAGAGGGTTGAAGGCAGGCAGACCAGTGCCCAGCAGGTCATGAGCAATAACAGACCACAGTTTAGAGACTGCTGTGACCTCTGAGCACCCTTGACCCCTGCTTGTTCTTCTAGTACATTCCCTCTCAACTGTTCTCAGAACAAAGTAAACTTACTTGACATCCTTTTCATTTGTTACTTTTTCTCTGGAAGGTGTGTTGCCTAAAATGCAGAATATGCTGGTCAATGCTCCTTCTATGTGCACTGTCAATGCTAAGAGACCACAATCTGACTGTTTCAGTTTGCCTCCATTGTTGCTTCTATTTCTACTTGAAAATGACAATAATTCCCCTTTGCCTACTGGATTAGAAGCAAATGCTTTGGTTTAATATTTATTGCTTTCCTGCCTTAATTTGCTTATGCAGTTTTAGTTCCAAAAGGTGAACTCATTTTGAGGCATGAATGGTGTCATTGACCTATACCCACCTCCACCTTCACCTCTCATCACACACAGTGCAGGTCTCAATAATTCAAATAGGAATAAGACCTCATTATTTCTAAAAATGCGGCTTGGAAATATTTATTTCACCCAGTGTAACAGTGACTCTCAAAAGGATCCAAGTGAAAAAGTCAGAATGAAACAAACGAACAGAGTAATCATATAGGAAAGATGAAAATCATTCTTAGATTACTTTAGAAAATGGTATAAGGAGCTATAAGTGCGTGAAAGCATCTAATGATGATTTCCACTCTGAAGAATTTGTTCCAAGATTGATTAAAAGGAAACAATGTGGGTTGCTTTTGTTCTTCTTTTCTAGTTCTTTAAGATGCAATGTTAGGTTCTTGGGAGTTAAGGAAATAATAAAAGTTAGAGCAGAATAGAATGAAATAAAGAACAAAAAGACAATATAAAAATTAATACCACAGAGAGCTGGTTCTTTGAAAAGATTAATAAAATTGACCAACCCCTGATTAGACTTACTAAGAAAAAAAAAGAAAAGACCTAGATAAACAAAATCAGAAATGAAAGTGAAGTCACCAAGACATCACAGATATACAAAGGATCATATCAGAGATTATGAAACACTACCTGCCACCACATTCACTAACTGGAAGAAATGGATAAGCTCCTAGAAATATATAACCTTCCTAGACAGAATCATGAAGAAATGGAAAATCTAAACAGACTGATAAACACTGAGGAAATTGAAACAAACATCAAACACCCCCCCCCCCCAAAAAAAAGTCCAGGACCAGATGGCTTCACTAGTGAATTCTTCCAAACATTCAAAGAATATTTGACACCTATCTTTCTCAAACTCCTCCAAAATATTGCAGAAGAGGTGATACTTCCTAACACATTTAATGAGGCCAAAATAACCCTGACACCAGAACCTGGCAGGGATAACACTAGAGAATCACAGACCAATATCTTTGACGAATATGAATGCAGAAATCCTAAACAAAATACTAGCCAATTGAATACATTGAAAAAATAATACACTATGACTAAATGGGGTTTATTCTAGGAGCACAAGAATGGTTCAGTATATGCAAATCAATGTAGTAGGCCACATTAATAAAACAAAGGAGAACATATAATCTCATCAGTAGAGGAGAAAAGGTATTTGATAAAATACAACATCCATTTATGGTTAAAACACTCAATAAAATGTACATCAACATCATAAAGGCCATATATGACAAACCCTCACCTCAGTCAATGGTGAAAAATTGAGAGCTTTTCCTCTAAAATCAGAAGCAAAATAAGAATGGCCACTCTCATCACTTTTATTCAACATGTTCTGGAAGCTTTAGCCAGAGCAATTAGGCAAGGGAAAGAAATAAAAGGCAGCAAAATCGGGAAGGCAGAAGTAAAAGTGTCACTCTGCACTTGACATGATCCTATATATAGAAAACCCTAAAGACTCCACCAAAAAACTATTAGAAACAATAAACAAATAGAGTAAAGTTGCAAGATACAAAATCAATGAACAAAAATCTACTGCCTTCCTTTATATTAACAATAAAGCTTCAGAAAAAGAAATGAGAAAAAAATTCCTTTTGCAATAGCAACAAAAATAATAAAATACTTAGGAATAAACTTAACAAAAGAGGTGAAGGACCTATATTCTGAAAACTACAAAGCATTATTAAAAGAGATTGAAAAAGACTTAACAAACTGGAAAGATATTTCATGTTCATGGATTAGAAGAATCAACATAGCCGGAGAATCCAAGATGGCGGCATAGGTAAACACCTATACTGCTGCCTCGCACAACAATTTCAAAACTACAACTAAAAGACAGAACGGACATCATCCAGAACCACAGGAAAGCTGGCTGAGTGGAAGTTCTACAACTAGAGGGAAAGAGAGGGGCTCACGGAGACCCAGAGGAGCTGCAAAAAGCTGAGGTACGGAGACGCGCGCTGAGAGAGCGGGTGCCGGAGTACCTGGCTGGCTTTCTCTGGCGGGAGGGAAACGGAGACTCCCAACGGCATTGAACCCCTTCTCTTACGACACTAAACCCCAGATCCAGCCGAAACTCATACGGGGGGAGTTTGGACTGTGAAAAGGGAGAAGTGCACGGAAATTTAGGGGAGTTGCAAAGGATCGGAGGTCTGGTCGCGCACGGCACCACGCGGAGGACGGATTGCTGATTGTGCCGCTGGCTTTCGCGAGTGGGTGGGAGACAGACCCTCCGATCTGTGCCACTTCTGAGTCCACTGGGCCCCTGTTTTGGGCGAAACCCTGGGGACCTAGACTCGTGTGGTCCTGGTTCGCAGGGGAGCCGGAAAGACAGCGGTTGGAGGCGCTGCGGGTGTGCGCGCACAAGGACCGCTCCAGCCATTACCCAGTCACGTGAGACTCAGGGGCCGTGGAGGGCGGGGCCGACTGGAAGGCAAGGCGGTCCCTTAAGCCCTGAGACTCCACCCTCCCAAGCTCAGCAGAGGCTTCTGCGGCTGAATCCAGCACAGAAGTTTCCCCGGCACAGTGAAAATGCCGAGACAAGGGAAGGGATTACAAGCAAAAGAAATGGAGGAAAAAAAACGACTGGATATAGAGTTCAAAACCACGCTTATAAGGTTTTGCAAGAATATGCTAGAAAAGATGGATAAATTTAGTGAGACCCAAGAGAAGATAATAAATACACTGACTGAAATGAATACTATTACGCAGAGTACTAACAGCAGACTAGAGAAAGGCAAGGATCAAGTCAAAAATTTGAAATATAAAGAAGCAGAAAACATTCAACTGGAAAAGCAAGAAGAGAAAAGAATCCAAAAATGTGAACATAATGTAAGGAGCCTCTGGGACAGCTTCAAGCGTACCAACATCAGAATTGTGGGGGTGCCAGAAGAAGAGAGAGAGCAAGATACTGAAAACCTGTTTAAAGAAATAATGACTGAAAACTTCCCACATCTGGTAAAAGAAATAGACTTACAAGTCGAGGAAGCACACAGAACCCCAAAGAAAAGGAACCCAAAGAGGACTACACCAAGACACATCATAATTAAAATGCCAAGAGCAAAAGACAAAGAGAGAATATTAAAAGCAGCAAGAGAAAAACAGTTCATTACCTACAAGGGAGCACCCATACGACTGTCAGCTGATTTCTCAACAGAAACGATGCAGGCCAGACGGGAGTGGCAAGAAATATTCAACGTGATGAATAGCAAGAACCTACAACCAAGAATAATCTATCCAGCAAAGCTATCATTCAGAATTGAAGGGCAGATAAAGACCTTCACAGAGAAGAAAAAGCTAAAGGAGTTCATCAACTCCAAACCAGTATTATATGAAATGCTGAAAGGTACCCTTTTAGAAGAGGAAGAAGAAAAAGGTAAAAGACAAAAAATTATGAACAACAAATACACATCTGTCAACAAGTGAATCTAAAAATTAAGTGAATTAAAAATCTGATCAACAGAATAAACTGGTGAATATAATAGAATCAGGAGCACAGAAAGGGAGTAGACTGATTGATAATTCTCAGGAGGACAAAAATCATAAAGCATCAAACAGACTGTGAAATTATAGCAGAAAGATTAAAGTTAGGTGAGGTAAATAAGTGATCAATCAAAGGACTTGTATGCATGCTTATAAACATAACCAATGATCACAGACACTGGGGGGTCGGGGTACGCCTGGGAGGGAGGGGGGGCAATGGGGAGATATGTATAAAAAATTAATAAAAATTAAAAAAAAAAAAAGAATCAACATAGTTAAAAGGACCATATTGTCCAAAGCAATACACAGATTTAATGCAATCCCCATCACAATCCCAATGTCATTATTTCTTTGAAATAATAGACAAAAGTCATCAGATATTTATGGAACTACAAAAGACCCTGAATAGCCTAAGCAATACTGAGAAGAGAGAATTAAGCCAGAGGTATCATACCACCTGCCTTCAAATTATACTACAGAGCTATGATAATTAAAACAGCATGGTATTGGCAGAAAAACAGACACACAGACAAATGGAACAGAAATGAGCTCAGAAATAAAACCACATGTATATGGGCAAACCTTTCTTGACAAAGGAGCCAGAAACACACAATGGAGAAAAGAAAGCCTCTTCAATAAATGGTGTTGAGGGAATTGGAAAGAATGAAATTAGATTACAGTTTGTCCCCGTGTACAAAAATTAATTCAAAATGGATCAAAGATAACCTAAATATAAGATCTGAAACTATAAATTACATAGAAGAAAACATAGGTACTAAACTTACAGACCTTGGTCATAGAGAACATTTTATGAATTTGATCCCAAAAGAAGAGAAGTAAAGGCAAAAATAAGGGAATCAAACTAAAAACCTTTTGCACAGCAGAACGTCAAAACAAAAGGCAACCAATCTGAATGAGAGAGGGTATTAGCAGACAGCAGCTCTGACAAGGGGTTAATATCCAAAATACATTAAGAACTCACACAACTCAAACCAAACCAACACACAATCCAATTAAAAAATAGGGAACAAACCTGAATAAACACTTCTCCCTGGGGGACATACAAACAGCCAACAGACATAGGAAAAGATGTTCAACCTCACTGGCAATTAGGAAAATGCAAATCAAAACTACAATGAGATACCACCTCATACGTGTTAGAGTGGCCATCATCAACAAGACAAGCAATGACAAGTGTTGGAGCGGTTGTGGAGGTAAAGGAACCCTCATTCACTGATGGGAATGCAGACTGGTACAGCAACCTTGGAAAACAATATTGTGTTTCCTTATAACATTAAGAATAGGATTAGCATATGATCCATCAATCTCCCTTCTGGGTCAAAAATTTCAAAAACATTTTTTCACAAAGATATAGTATATGCACCCCATTCATTGCAGCATTATCTTTTTAAAATATATTATTATTCATTATGGAGAGAAAGGGGGAGGAAGAGATAGAAACATCAACGATGAGAGAGAATCATTGATCAGCTGCATCCTGCACGCCCTCCCCCTACCCCCACCCCCCGCCACCCTCAGGATCAAGCCCACAACTGGGCACATGCCCTTGACTGGAATCGAACTCGGGACCCTTCAGTCCCCAGGCTGACATTGTATCCACTGAGCCAAACCAGCTAGAGCCATTGCAGTATTATTAATGATGGCCAAGACATGGAGATAACCCAGTGTCCTTTGATAGAGGACTGGCCAAAGAAGATGTGGTACATATATGTTACTCAGCCATAAGAAAAGATGAAATACTGCCATTTGTGACACCACGGTGGACCTTGAGAACAGTATGCTAAGTGAAATAAGCAGTCAGAAAAAGTTAAGAACCATATGACTTCACTCAAATGTGGGCTATAACACGGAAACTCAGATGCAGACAACAGGAGGGTGGTAGCAGAAGGAAGGGAGGGGGATACTATAGGAGCTGAGATATATGGTGACAGAAAATGGTTGTCTTTGGGCCATGGGCCCATAATGAATTATACAGATCATGGATCATAGAAATGTGCACTTGGAACCATATGATCCTATTAACCAATGTCATCTCAATAAATTAAAAAAACGTGAATGGACATTTAAAGGGAAGGCTAGTGATACAACCACTATTTGAAACTGGTTTATCCAGACCCATAGGCCACGTGGGTAACACTCTGCACTTCAGATCAGCCAGAGATGTGACATTGAAGACATCCAAAGAACAGACTGAAGTGCTAGCTCGGCTGATGACAGGTAAGAGAAGAAAGAACTTGGCGGGCCCAGGCTAACACTCAGGAAGTGTAGAACCAAACTGTGAATATAACACCACATGCACTGGAGGAGCGGTGTCTGTGAGCACAGTGCAGAGTGTGTGGGGGGAGAGAGGCAGCGCGTGCTCCACAGCTGTCCCTACGGCTCGGTGTCTTCAGGGACACGTTTCACTGCTGCAAACCCAGTGGTATTTGTATAGGGCGAAAGAGCCTCATGTGGCATCGCCCCCAAACAAGCCAGCTGCTGCTGATGGCCACGGAGCGGCTCTCTGCACAGCTCAGGAGGAAAGCCGCTGTGTGGATCCAGAGAGCACACTGTACACAAAACCCGCACCCCATGCTGGAAGGAGGGTAGGCGAGCCCCATCTCCCCGCAGAAGGGAGAAGGGAGCCAGTGGTGGAGCTTGAGCCTTACCTGCTCCCATCTGCTGGGCTCCAGGCGCTGCTGGTGAAACCTTGTTGTGGGCTATGCTAACTAAGAACCATTCTCACCTAGCTGGCGTGGCTCAGTGGTTCAGCATTGGCCTATGAACTGTTTGATTCCTGCTCAGGACACATGCCCAGGTTTGAGTGCTTAATCCCCAGTGTGGGATGTGCAGGAGGCAGCTGATCAGTGATTTTCTCTCATCATTGGTGTTTCTCTCTCCCTCTCCCTTCCTCTCTGAAACCAATAAAAAATATATTTTAAACAAAGAACTGTTCTTCTCATCTTTCTTCATGTGTCCCCTTTCTCCAGTTTTTCATCAATTTAATGTCTCTGCACATCCTCTTGCACAAGGTCAGCAAGGTTGGGAGCATTAGTAAAGTATAGCTACTCCCACACAGTGGCTGCTCCGAGCTTCACAGGGGACCCCTCCAGGCAGCCTGCTTCTGCAGGTCCCAGCATCGGTCTCTTTTAATCCATTTTTCTTCTCGGCCTTCCTCCCAGCCCAGGCCTGTCAGCATTTACATGCCATCAGTGGTTCTCAACCTTGGCTGCAAGTCAGAATCTTTTCTTTATTTTTGCTTTTTATTTTTGTTGAATTCAGAGAGGAAGGGAAAGGGAGAGAGAGACTGAAACATCAATGATGAGAATCATCAATTGGTTGCCTCCTGCTTGCCCCACACGGGGGATGGAGCCAGAAACCTGGGCATGTGCCCTGACTCGGAATGGAACCATGACCTCCTGGTTCCTAGGTAAGGCCCAGCTGCTGGAGTTCTATTGGGAATTTCTGAAAATCCGTACCACACTCAGCCCAGGTAACTAGACTCCAAGGGCAGGAACAGGCGCTGTTTGTGAGTTCCCAGGCGATGCCCAGCTTTGCCGAGGCTGAGACCCGCTGCTCTAGGAAGAAGTCTTGCACCAGCTACTGAGAATGGTGAGGCCCACACTTTCTTTCCCAAGCAGCTGCCTTCACCTGAAGCAAATGCCTGGGTGTGCAATTCCCGGAGATGCTGCAGTTACTCAAGGTGTTTGGAAGTCCTTTCCCGGAATTGCTTTCAATCAATTTCCCAGCCACCCTTAGACAGTCCTTCTCACTGCACTGCAGGCCTTCAGGGAGAGCCACAGTGCTGCGTGCTGAGGGCTGTCCCATCCTGGCTGGGCTGCACCTATCATAGGATGAAGGTGGCTCCTGTCCCACTGGGGCTGCACCCACCACAGGGTGAAGGTGGCTCCTGTCCTGCTGGGACTGCACCCACTGCAGGAGGAAGGCTGGGCCGACACTCTCCCTGGCACCAGGAACTCCCCTCCTCACCTCCCTGATGCTGAGCATCACGGAGGAGACTAGGTTGGAGCTGACTTCCCAGCTCCTGGGAGTCTTCTGAAGGAACCCTCCCACACCTTAAGCTCCCATAACCTCAGTCACCACAAGTCCCCCTTTTTCTAACCTCTCCCTAGGCCCTGGACAGCCAGGACCTGAACATCTCCAACCTAACTCATTGCCCCCACTTTCCAACACTCCCACTGCATGCTCCCAGCTGTGCTTTCTTCACTGGGCTTTCTCCCACTGCACTCTCCCCACTGTGCTCTCTCCACTGCACTCTTCCCACTGTGCTCTCCCCACTGTGCTCTCTCCACTGCACTCTCTCCACT
>JAAGEH010000289.1:1611679-1621917 GCA_011751065.1 Lasiurus cinereus
TATTTATTTATTTATTTATTTATTTATTTATTTATTTATTTATTTATTTTTATTGTTAACACTATTATAGATGTCCTTCCACCATCACCCCCTCTGCTTACCTCCACACAGCCCCCACACCCTCTCCCTCTGGCCTTCACCACACTGTGGTCTGTCTGTGGATTATGCATATATGTTCTTTGTCTAATCTGTTCACTTCTTTCCTCCAGTTCCCCTGCCCCATTATTGGTATGTAAGGACTTACTTCTGGCCTCTTATTGTTTACCTATCAGTTGTCTTACATCTCCCCTATTTTTTCCCCTCTGTTTCTTCCTACCTTGTAAATTGATTGGTTCTTCCTTGAGGGTATACTTAGTCTCCTTTACTTTTATGTTTTGTGGATTTGCACTAAATTTTTTTATTTTTGGTCACCATGAGGCTTACATAAGACATCACACATAGAAAAGGTCCATTTTATACTGATAGCAACTTATCTTTATTTCCCTGTAAAAGCTCCACCCTTTTATTCTTCCCCTCTTGTACTTTTGATATCACAATTTATTTCACTTTGTGCTGCATAGTTAACAAATTATAGTAGCTAACTTTATGTTTACTACTTTTAACACCTCTCTGATAAATAAGTGGTTAACACCCCATTCTCATATAGAGGTACAGTTTCCTAAATTGTTCTTCCCCTTCACCAACTGTTGTTTACTCCACTGTGTTCACATGCCACTGATTAGCATCTCTTCATTTCAGCGTGAAGAAATCCTCTCAGAATTTCTTGAAAAGCAGGTCTAAGGGCTATTAGCTCCCCCAGATCTTATCTGTCTGGGAAAGCCTATAGCTCCTTCCTTTCTGAAGGATAGCTTTGCTAGGTACAGTATTCTTGGCTGGCAGTTTTATCTTTCAACATTCTACATTCCATCTCTCTCTCCCCTGGACTGTAGAGTTTCTGCTGAAACATAAGCTGATAGACTAATTGGGGGTTCCTTTGTAAGTACTTTCTTTTTTCTGGCTGCCTTGAAGATTGTTTGTCATTGACTTATAATTTTATTATAATGTTTCTTGGAGGAGGTCTTGAGATACTAAGGTGTTCTATTGCCCTGTGGACTTATATGTCCAAGTCTTTCCCCAGGTTTGCAAAGTTCTCAGTTATTTTTTTTCTTTTATTAAATCTTTATTATTGGGATTACTACATTTGTTTCTCTTTTTTCCCCTCCATAGCTCCCCTCCACCCGGCTCCCAACCCTCCCTCTACCCTTACCTCCCTCCCATTGACCTCATCCATAGGTGTATGATTTTTGTTCAGTCTCTCCCTGTGTACCCCTCACCCTTTTCCCCTGAGAATTATCAGTCCACTCCCTTTCTGTGCTCCTGATTCTATTATATTCACCAGTTTATTCTGTTGATCAAATTTTTAACTCACTTAATTTTTAGATTCACTTGTTGATAGATATGTATTTGTTGTTCATAATTTTTACCTATACCATTTTCTTCTTCCTCTTCTTAAAGAGTATCTTTCAGCATTTCATTTAATACTGGTTTGGAGTTTATGAACTCCTTTAGCTTTTTCTAATCTGTGAAGCTCTTTATCTGACCTTCAATTCTGAATGATAGCTTTGCTGGATAGAGTAGTCTTGGTTGTAGGTTCTTGCTATTCATCACTTTGAATATTTCTTGCCACTCCCGTCTGGCCTGCATCATTTCTGTTGAGAAATCAGCTGACAATCGTATGGGTGCTCCCTTGTAGGTAATGAACTGTTTTTCTCTTGCTGCTTTTAATATTCTCTCATTGTCTTTTGCTCTTGTTATTTTAATTATGATGTGTCTTGGTGTAGTCCTCTTTGAATTCCTTTTATATGGGGTTCTGTGTGCTTCCTGGACTTGTAAATCTATTTCTTTTACCAGATGTGGGAAGTTTTCAATCATTATTTCTTCAAATAAGTTTTCAGTATCTTACTCTCTTTCTTCTTCTGGCACCCCCACAATTCTGATGTTGGTATGCTTCAAGCTGTCCCAGAGGTTCCTTACATTATCTTCATATTTTTGGATTCTTTTTTCTTCTTGCTTTTCCAGTTGAGTGTTTTCTGATTCTTTATATTTCAATTTTTTTACTTGATTCTTGCCTTCCTCTAGTCTGCTGTTAGGTCTCTGTATAATATTTTTTTATTTCAGTCAGTGTATGTTTAATTTCTGGTTGGTCATTTTCCATCTCTAGTTGGTCCTTTTCCATCTCTAATTGGTTCTTTTTCATCTCCAGTTGGTACTTTTTCATTTCCTCTTGGGTTTCACTAACTTTATCCATCTTTTCTAGGATATTCTTGAAAAACCTTATAACCTTTGGTTTTGAACTCTATATCCAGTTGTTTGTTTTCCTCCATTTCTTTTGTTTGTGATCTCTTCCCTTGTCTCGGCATTTTCACTATGCTGGGAGAACTTCTGTTTTGGATTCAACCTTATGATACAAGACTTGCAAAACTGCAAAAGCCTCTCTGTTGAGCTTGGGATGGGTGGAGTCTCAGGGCTTAATGGACCACCTTGCCTTCCAGTCGGCCCCGCCCTCCATGGTCCCTGAATTCTCACTTGACTGGGTAATCGCTGGAGCTCTCGCAGTGCCTCTAAACTGCTGTCTTTCTGGCTCCCGTGCACTCTGGGACCATATGAATCTGGGTCCCCAGCATTTCACCTGAAACTGGGGTTTAGTGGAGTTAGAAGTTGCTCAGTTAGAAGTGGCCCACTTGTGAAAGCCAGCGGCACAATCAGCAGTCTGTCTCCTGCATGCAGTGCTGTGCACGCCGCCCGACTTCTGCCCTTTTGCGACTCCCCTAAATTTCCATATACTTCTCCCTTTTCACAGTACAAATTCCCCCTGTATGAGTTTCGGCTGGACCTGGGGTTTAGTGTCGTAGGATAAGGTGTTCAATGCCATTGGGAGTCTCCGTCTCCTTCCTGCCAGAGAAAGCCAGCCAGGTATTCCGGCACCCGCTCTCTCCACGAGCGCATCTCCATACCTCAGCTTTTTGCAGCTCCTCTGGGTCTCTGTGAGCCCCTCTCTTTCCTTCTAGTTGTAGAATTTCCACTCAGCCAGCTTGCCTGTGATTCTGGATGATGACAGTTCTGTCTTTTAGTTGTAGTTTAGAAATTGTTGTGCGAGGCAGTAGTGTAGGTTTTTACCTATGCCACCATCTTGGATTCTCCCCAGTTCTCAGTTATTGTTTCTGTAAATAACTTCTCTGCTCTTTCTCCCTCTCTTCATCTTCTGGTACAACACTTATTCTGATATTTTCCTTTCTGATAGCTCTCATAGGGTTTCTTCACTTCTTAAAAACTTGAATTCTCTCTCATCTTCTAACTGGATTGTTTCTATATCCCTATCCTCCAAGTCATTTATTCTTTTTTCCATCTGGTCTGCCCTGTTACCAGAGCTTTCTATTGGATTCTTCATCTCATTCGTTGAATTCTTCACCAAAATTTCTGTTTGGTTCTTTTTCATTTGTCTCTTTGGTAAGTAATACCTCATGTTCACTAATTTTATTCCTGAGTTCATTGACTTGCTTTCCGAGTTTTCTTATAGCTCATGGGATGTGTTCATTGGAACTATTTTGCATTCTTTATCAGTTAGATTGTAGTATTTCAGGCCCTAGAGTTTGGTTGTGGAGAATTCTCATCAGTGCCTTGATTTTTTTTCAAAGGTATGTGCTTGCACTTTTGCAATGAAGTAGCATGCACCTCTTTTGTTGTTAATCTTCACCCAAGGATATTTTTCCTATTGCTTTTGAGAGAGAGGGGGAGGAAAGAAAGGACGGAGGGGGGCAGGGAGACATTGATGTGAGAGAGACACTAATTGGTTGCCTCCCACACGTACTCCTTCAAACTCACAACCCACGTACATGCCCTTGGCCTAGAATCGAACCCTTAACCCTTCGGTGCATGGGCTGAAGCTCTACCTACTGAGCAGGGCAGTAGGCACCTCTTTAATTAAGGCTTTACATCATTGGGTTCCTAGAAACCTTCCTTCTGTTCTCCAGGAGGCATGGCTCTAGCTCAGGTTTGTGGTTCCTCCTACTGGAGCTGCTCTCAGGGATGCACCGATAAGTGCATACAGGACCAGCAGCAGAAAGGAGAGCATGGGCTCAGCACCTGGGCTTCAGGGCTCCCAGGGGCCCAGAGGGTCCTCCTGTGGAGCACTCCCAGAGGTCCTGAGCAGACAGAGGAATCATGCTCTTTCAATGTCCTGATATTCTGACCTGCCTCCTTCCCTTTCCTCTCTCTCCCCTCTGTCACGGAGGCCCCACCTTCGAAATCCAGGTGCAGGTGGAGAGAAAGCAGGTCTCTCCCAATGTAACTTGCACAGCTGGGAAGGTCAGGCAGTCACTTACCACATTTATTTTCCATTTTTCTGCCAGAGAGGTTGCTGCCCAAAGCCCAGGTCCTGCAGTGTAGCCTTAGAAAGGGGCCTCCTTGGTGAGCTCTGGCCTCTCTGTGTCTAACTAAACTGCCCTTTGTTCTGTGGGACTTTCCTTACAGGTGGAGGCTGGGCCTCCAGGCAGTTCTATTGTCCGCCCGTGGTATCCATCCAGTTTTGTGCTCTGCAGATTCCCTTCCGCATCATGACAGGGGGTGGGGCAGGCTCCTGGCTCCCTGGGATGGGCAGCCCCACCAAGGCTCCAGCTGACCTTTCAGATGCACAGGTGGGAAGGCAGCTCCCAGGGGTCCATATGATGTGCAGAGACACTTTTATTCAGGGATGGGGTTCAATTAGTTGTTAAAAGGGGGAAAAATAAGCCCTACCTGTTTGGCTCAGTGGATAGAGTATTGGCCTGCAGACCAGAGTCCTGGGTTTGATTCCAGTCAAGGGCACATACCTTGGTTGCAGGCTCCTCCCCAGCCTGGGACCTGGTTGGGGCTCATGCAGGAAGCAACCAATTGAAATGTTTCTCTCACATCACTGTTTCTATGTCTTTCCCTCTCTCTTCCACTCTCCCTGAAAATCAATGGAAAAATATCCTCAGGTAAGAATTAACCAAAAATTAAAAAATAAAATAAAATGAAAAGGGGAAAAAATAAGAGGCCCAAGTCATGCTACCATGATGCTGACATCTCTCCCTTAAATCTACTTTTCTAGACCCAGGAAAAAAGCTTGTTGCTATTTATATAATTTCTGTAAACTTATGAAGTGAGAATTCATATGCTGTTGAGACAGCCTATGCTATACCATATCTACACTAATAAAAGAGAAAGATGCAAATTAATCGTATCTCAGCAATGCCCACCAGCCAATCAGGAGTGAGTATGCAAAACAATGCAACAAAATGGTGGGTTAATTTGCATATACAGGCACAGAGCGAAGACTGAAGACTAAAGTCTCTGGCCCTGGGCAGAGTCAAGCCTGAGACTGAAGGCTTGGCTCCACTGAGGCTGAAGCTTTGGCTCCACTGTGGCCCGGGTCCTGGGTGCCAGAGGAAAACTGGTGCAAGAACATGCCTTCCTTCCCCCAGCTGCTGGCACCAGCTTTCTTCTGGCACCTAGGACCCAGGTTTCTCTCCTTGGGCTGGCACAGGCATCTGGCACCCCAGGCTGCTTTACTTGGGCCCTGGTTTTGTCAGAAAAGAGGTCCAAAATGATGTCCAGAAGATGTGTGGGCTATCCAGTCTAATTAGCATATTACACTTTTATTAGTATAGATGAATTCATTGAATTTGCACCCCCAGAGCCAACTCCACTCCTCATGAACCATTATTTCATTATTTCTCCTTTAAAAATTTATAGAATTTGTTTTCTTATTTATGTTCCAAGTGACCTAGTTTAAGGCTATAGGCTATTTTCCGAGAGAGAGAGAGAGAGAGAGAGAGAGAGAGAGAGAGAGAGAGAGAGAGAAGGAGAGAGAGAGAAAGAAGAGAGAAAGAGGAAGCTTCAAATTCAGGTATCTGCCAGTAATCCTGTTTTATCTTACAGTAAGACCCTCATAGTTACAAGGCTGAGATAGAGATTTCGCAATCCTCTGTCTTTAAACGCTATGCATATGTGATGTTTAAGTGCTGTCTTAAACATGCTTATATATTAAAATATATATGCAAAGGCTCTTATATTTAAGAACCAGGGAAATTATATTCCCAGAATGTCTTTGGTTTAGATGGCCCCTAGGGGAAAGTATTTTAAATTAGAGAAAATTAAAATAGAAGTAACAGAAACAGAATTACTGCTGACTGTGGCCTAGGCTTTGTTCGTTGCACAGATGTAGTGTTTTTTCTTACTGAGCAGCACATGCCTGGATCAGTCCCAGCATGGATACCATGGGAGGGAGACCCGCTGATGCTGAGGAAAGCAGTCCCTTGTTAGGAAGATCTAGCAAAACAGCACGATCTTTGGGTAAACTTTAAAAGCTACATTTAAGCCCTTTTCAAGATCAAACCTGAGAAACATACAACACCTAATATCTATCATGGAACACTATGTAAACTTTAAAATCGCAAATCGTTTTTACTCATCAAACTTTATTAGCAACCTTAATCCAATGTTTTAACAAATGTCCAAGCTGAACTGCTCGCTTTTATTCCAAAGATGAACATGGAGGGACCCAGAAGGGGCTAGTCCATGGAGAAGTGTTTCCCTACCGAAATTCTCCCGGTAGCGACGAGACATCCACTAGGAGATCAGCCACACCGCTCTTTCTCCGTATCCAGGGACAGGCTGCCCAGGAGCACCAGGGTGCTTGGTCAGCCTGCAGAGGAAGGGACTTCTCACTGGTCAGGTAGATGCCACACCCCATTGTCAAGGTGATTTGCTGCATCTCCTTAGGATGAAATCCCTCACCGCTTGAGCTGTGTCTGTGCATTGCAGCGTCGACATCCTCCGGAGCTTGTGAGCAAGGCAAACTGTAGAGTCCCATCTTCAGGACCTGCATTTAGCATCATCCTGTGGATTCCAGGGCCCATGACAAGTGAGTCACTGGCCCTGTGGTTATCCTGTGAGAAAGAGGCCTGGCTCTATTTCCTTGCAGTTTATGCAAGAGTCAGTTTATGCTTTTCAAATCATAGTCTACAACTTGAGTATTGTTTAAATGACAACCTCCTTACTGACAATATTCAAAGATAGAGAAGATAGTCTTTGCCTCTAAAGGTTATTATTATAAACCACAGTAAGAGATTTAAAATACACACACACACACACACACACACACACACACACACACACACACCATGAACACGTGATGCTAGCACCAGGCACTTAGGGATAATGCCTGTAAGAGGGCATTGGACGTCGGAGAGCGGCCAGCACTGAGAGGGCCAAGCCTGTATGCAGGGGTTAGCATTTGCACTGGGTTTTCAAGGGTAAATAGAATTTTAGGACAAAGGGAACCATGGTGAGCAGAACCTTAACATCAAGAAAATTTAAGGCATTTTCTAAAACACAGGGCCCGTGTAGGAGAGCACGCACAGAGCGTGAGGAAATGGCGTGAGACATGACACATTCTACCTCCCGTCCAACCGAGTGCCCCTCTCCATGGTAACAAGCATTCCAGTGTGTAGGCCACTTAAGGAGTTCATGGTGAATGGGATGGACTTTAGAACTAGACCGCCATGGATGCAGATCTTAGTCTTGCCTAGAACATATGGGTCCTTCGCTGAAGTCACTTCTGCACTCCGGGCCCTGGGAGCAATGTTATATCCAAGCATGTGAAATGTCTGGCACGTAATAATCATTCTAAAACATTTTCTCCTCGAGGGTGTTGGCTTCTTGTCAGTGCACCAACTGCCAAGTAGGGTAGCACAAATTTCAGGTGCACCTTGACCGGATTCCATACCTGTGCTCTGGAGTTGCAGAAATCTTGTGGATATGGGGAAGAGTGAGAACTTTGACTCTCTCTCTCTCTCTCTCTCTCTCTCTCTCTCTCTCTCTCTCTCTCCCCCCAACAAAATATATTGTAAAAATTTCCTAACCAAACATTATGCAGAGTACTTCAGATGTTCCAGAGAGAGTTGTTTGATGATAGGGATTCTGACTATACTTTTTTCTCTTTTGAAAAATGGGAATAAATGCTACTTCTCAAACTTGATGAAATAATAAAATTACATAAGTACATTTTCATATCACTTAGCACAGAGTTAGCACAAAGTAAGCATTTGCTAAAGAACAGTGGTGATGACGGAGTTGCAGTTATCTCAATGAAGTGGGTAAGG
Organism: Lasiurus cinereus; assembly: GCA_011751065.1. Classification (NCBI taxonomy): domain Eukaryota; kingdom Metazoa; phylum Chordata; class Mammalia; order Chiroptera; family Vespertilionidae; genus Lasiurus; species Lasiurus cinereus. The sequence continues at coordinate 1,619,842 of JAAGEH010000289.1, forward strand.
AGCTTTTGACCCAACTCTATTGTTCTATTGTATATGCCAGTGGTCAGCAAACTTATTAGGCAACAAAGTGGCAAACCGCAGGTATATGCCATTTGAAGCCGCTTGACAAAACCAGGGAACCAACAAGATCAAGGACCAGGACGCTCTTAAGTTTTGTCTCTTTGAGCTCTGCAACCCTCTTAGCTGAGTGCCCTTGGCAAGTCGCTGAAAACACCTTTCTACCTCACCATTGAGACCAGCTTTGGCAGACGACAATTACCTCTACCTCAGAAAACACAATGCTCAAGCCCCAGCCCACCTCACCCCCACCCCTCACCTCACTCAGCGGTGGGCTGTGTTGTCTAGGCTGGCTACTCTCTCCCACACTTGTCTCAGCATCAGTGACGTCCTCTGGTCCGTGGTCCTGCTCCCACACCCACATGCTTTTGTTCCTCCTGCAAAAGCTTTTCTTGCCTGCCCCACACTGGAGCTCCAGGCATGGGCACCACTTTGCTCCTCTCCACCTGCACCCATCCCACAGAGGCTGGCAATGGAGTTACACACAGGCTGTCAGCAAAGACCTGTCCCTAACCCTGAACTCAAAGTCAGCTCACAGGCTGAGTCTGCATCTGACAGCCTGTGTCCTGAGGTCCTATGCTGAGTCACCAGAGACTCGGAGACCTAAACAACAAGACAACCTCACAGGTCTGGGGCCAGGAGTCTGAAACTGAGATGTGGGCCAAGGGGGAGGAGGGGGACTTCCTCATCTCTCTCAGCGCCGGCTGAACCTCGCCATCCTTGGCTTGTGGCTGCAGAACTCCAGTGTGTGCCTCCTGCCACCCTCTTCCCAACCTTCTCTTCTCTCTGTGTCTGTGTCTCTCTGTTCCTTCAGGGGACTTGTCACTGGGTTTAGGATGGACCTGGGCAATCTAGAATGATCTCATCTACCGATCCTCACCCAAGTCCATCTGCAAAGACCCTTTTCCAAATCAGTTCATGGGCATGGGTTCCAAGGGTTAGGATGTAGACATATTTTTTTAAGGAGCCACCATTTAAGCCACAACACATCATGGACTCAACATTGAAGTATCTTCCAAACCCAGTCATTCCGTCCATTGTCACAGCTTCCATCCCAAATCCAGCCATTCCTTTCATTGTCACAGCTTCCAGCTCAAATTATCCATTCCATCCATCCCAAATCTAACTATATCTACCATCATCACAGCTTCCAGTCCCACTCAAGCTACCATCTTTACTTGTCTAGACTCTGCACACCTACTTCATGGTATCACAGTCTAATATCTACACAGCAACCAAAGTGATCTTCTCACACATAAGTAGGTGCACTTCTCCTCCCTCCTCAAGTTTTTTCAAAATTTTTCCATCAGACATAAAACAAAATCCAAAGTCCTAACCAAAGACCAGTAAGATCCTGCAGTTGGCCCTCATCTACAACCAAGATCACCCCCTGCCACAACTCTCTGATCACTCTGCTTTAGCACTGTGCTTTCTTGACCTTCCTGATTACACCAAGTGCAGCCTTGGAGCTAAGAAAATCCTTCTTCCAGATCTGTACCAGGTTCTTTCCTTCCCTGTGATCTGCACAGGTTCTCTCCTTCCCGATAGGCACCTGGTCCTCTCCTTTTTCCAGATCTGCACCAGGTTCTCTCCTTCCCCCAGATCCCCACCAGGTCCTCTCCTTCCTCCAGATCCGCACCAGGTCCTCTCCTTCCACCAGATCCACACCAGGTCCTCTCATCCCCCAGATCCACACCAGGTTCTCTCCCTCCCCCAGATCCGCACCTGGTCCTCTCCTTCTTCCAGTTCCACACCAGGTTCTCTCCCTCCTCCAGATCCGCACCAGGTCCTCTCCTTCCCCAGATCCGCACCAGGTCCTCTTCTTCCCCCAGATCCGCACTTGGTCCTCTCCTTCTTCCAGTTCCACACCAGGTTCTCTCCTTCCACCAGATCCGCACCAGGTCCTCTCCTTCCCCAGATCCGCACCTGGTCCTCTCCCTCCCCCAGATCCACACCAGGTCCTCTCCCTCCCCCAGATCCACACCAGGTCCTCTCCTTCCTCCAGATCCACACCAGGTC
>JAAGEH010000289.1:1621927-1677680 GCA_011751065.1 Lasiurus cinereus
TCCAGATCCGCACCAGGTCCTCTCCTTCCTCCAGATCCGCACCAGGTTCGCTCCTTTCTCCAGATCCGCACAGGGAAACAGCCAAAATACAGACACAAGGAAACATCTCACAAATGAAAGAAATGGAAGCAAGCCAACTACTGGATACAGAGTTCAAAATAATACTTGTAAGGATACTCAAGATTCTTAATGAGAGCTTCAAGGGATTTAGTCAGAATTTAAAGACATTAAAAAGTGCCAGAAATTCGGGGAATCCAAGATGGCGGCATAGGTAAACACCTACACTGCCGCCTCGCACAACAATTTCAAAACTACAACTAAAAGACAGAACGGACATCATCCAGAACCACAGGAAAGCTGGCTGAGTGGAAGTTCTACAACTAGAAGGAAAGAGAGGGGCTCACGGAGACCCAGAGGAGCTGCAAAAAGCTGAGGTACGGAGACGCACACATGGTGCCCGAGTACCTGGCTGGCTTTCTCTGGCGGGAGGGAAACGGAGACTCTCAAAGGCATTGAACCCCTTATCCTACGACACTAAACCCCAGATCCAGCCGAAACTCATAAGGGGGGAGTTTGGACTGTGAAAAGGGAGAAGTACACGGAAACTTAGGGGAGTGCAAAAGATCAAAGGCCTGGTGCCGCTCACGGACAGACTGCTGATTGTGCTGCTGGCTTTCGCGAGTGGGTGGGGGATATACCCTCCCAACTGTGCCACTTCTGACTCCACTAAGCCCCTGTTTCCGACGAAACCCTAGAGACCTAGACTCGTGTGGTCCTGCTATGCAGGGGAGCTGGAAAGGCAGCCGTTAGAGGCACAGGGACTGCTCCAGCCATTACCCAGTCACGTGAGACTCAGGGGCTGTGGAGGGCGGGGCCGACTGGAAGGCAAGGCGGTCCCTTAAGCCCTGAGACTCCACCCATCCCAAGCTCAATAGAGGCTTCTTCGGTTTTGCGTCTGGTATCATAAGGCTGAATTCAACACAGAAGTTTCCCCGGCATAGTGAAAATGCCGAGACAAGGGAAGGGACCACAAACAAAAGAAATGGAGGAAAAAAAACGACTGGATATAGAGTTCAAAACCACACTTATAAGGTTTTTCAAGAATATGCTAGAAAAGATGGATAAATTTAGTTAGACCCAAGAGGAGATGAAAAAGGTCCAACAAAAGATGATAAAGGACCAAATAGAAATTAAATATACACTGACTGAAATAAAAAATATTATACAGAGTCCTAACAGCAGACTAGAGAAAGGCAAGGATCAAGTCAAAAATTTGAAATATAAAGAAGCAGAAAACATTCAACTGGAAAAGCAAGAAGAGAAAAGAATCCAAAAATATGAAGATAATGTAAGGAGCCTCTGGGACAGCTTCAAGCGTACCAACATCAGAATTGTGGGGGTGCCAGAAGAAGAGAGAGAGCAAGATACTGAAAATCTATTTAAAGAAATAATGACTGTAAACTTCCCACATCTGGTAAAAGAAATGGGCTTACAAGTCCAGGAAGCACACAGAACCCCAAATAAAAGGAATCCAAAGAGGATCACACCAAGACACATCATAATTAAAATACCAAGAGCAAAAAACAAAGAGAGAATATTAAAAGCAGCAAGAGAAAAACAGTTCATTACCTACAAGGGAGCACCCATACGACTGTCAGCTGATTTCTCAACAGAAACGATGCAGGCCAGACGGGAGTGGCAAAAAATATTCAATGTGATGAGCAGCAAGAACCTACAACCAAGAATAATCTTTCCAGCAAAGCTATCATTCAGAATTGAAGGTCAGATAAAGAGCTTCACAGAGAAGAAAAAGCTAAAGGAGTTCATCAACTCCAAACCAGTATTATATGAAATGTTGAAAGGTACTCTTTTAGAAGAGGAGGAAGAAAAAGGTAAAAGACAAAAAATTATGAACAACAAATACATATCTGTCAACAAGTGAATCTAAAAATTAAGTGAATTAAAAATTTGATCAACAGAATAAACTGGTGAATATAATAGAATCAGGAGCACAGAAAGGGAGTAGACTGATAATTCTCAGGAGGACAAAAATCATAAAGCATCAAACACTGTGAAATTACAGCAGAAAGATTAAAGTTAGGTGAGGTAGATAAGTGATCAATCAAAGGACTTGTATGCATGCATATAAGCATAACCAATGATCACAGACACTGGGGGGTTGGGGTATGCCTGGGAGGGAGGGGGGGCAAAGGGGAGATATGTATAAAAATTAATAAAAATTAAAAAAAGTACCAGAAATTAAGTATACACTAACTGAAATACAGAATTCAATAGTAGAGTAGAGGATTCTGAGAATCAAATCAATAATTTGGAATATGAGGAAACAAAAAACACCCAATTGGAAAAGAAAAAAGAAAAAAGAATTAAAAAATGTGAAGATAGTGTAAGGAGCTTCTGCAACAACTTCAAGTGCACCAACATCCATATTATGGTGGTGCCAGCAAGAGAAGAGAGAGAGCAAGATATTGAAAAACTATTTGAAGAAATAATAACAGAAAAATTCCCCTACCTGGTGAAAGAAATAGACTTACAAGGCCAGGAAGCACAGAGAATCTCAAACAAGAAGAACCTAAAGAGGCCCAGACCAAGACACGTCAATTAAAATGCCAAGAGTTAAAGATAAAAAGAGCATCTTAAACACTGCAAGAGAAAAATAGTCACCCATATCACTGCCAGCTGATTTCTCAACATATCTGGAGGGAGGAGAGAACCTGGTGCAGACAAAAACATCACAGCAATTGGTTTCTTTCACTCAATCGGTATTTCTATAGACTACGGGACTTTTTTCCTTGAGCTAAATGTCACATCTGTGGTGTAGGCAGCCTGATGCGAGCAGAACCAGGGAAACACATGCACAGCTCACCTGCCCTGAGAACCGGCCTTGCTTTCTCTGCAGGGCTCGTGGGAGGGAAAGAGCACAGTTCAGACCTGGCAACCCAGGAATAAAGATCAAAGTAAAGCCGCGAAACCATCGCTGCCACAAGACACGCATTCTCCCTGCTCCCAAGTCCCCACATGTGCAGGGACGTTTGGCTGAAAGAATAATCCAGGTGGCCAGAGATGAAGGAGGTAGGAACAAACAGCTGGCCAATGAGTTGTTTTCTCAAATTAGAGACGTGAATCTCTGAGTCTCAAGAAGGTGGAGGACGTCTGGGGGCATTTGGGAGCACGTAACGAAGATGGGTCAGAGATGAGCTAGAGTCACCCCTCCATGATCTCCAGGTCCCACATTGGACCTCTCTTCCAGCAGCTGCCCCCGGGGAGGAGCCTCCTGCAGTGGACAAGGCGATGCATGTGGTCAACCTGGCTCTGGCTTCCATTTCTACATCTGGGGGGAATGTGTGTTTTTAAAATATCCCTCCCAGCTCTACAATCTAGAACCTCTTCTCATCTCTCTTCCTAAAAGATACTTTGTGGCCCAGGACAGCAAAGTCTATCATTTATTGAATTCAGATCATCAATCGATGTTTTCACTATAGGCAGTATTTTCATGCCTCTGTTCTTGAAAAAGATAACCTCAAAGAGACATCTATTGATCAGAAACTGAGTAACTAGGGGTAAAATACTTTAGATTACATTGCATTTTAGGGGTTTAGAGGGCTGCATTAAATGCTAAGTCAGTGTCCAGTGTGTTGGGAAACAAGAGAGTGGGAGTTGGAGACCTCGGGCAGGGAGGCAGGTCACATGGAGAGTTTCTGCATTGTGCCTGATGCTAGCAGCTGACATTCATTCTCCATAATGTGTCAGAGCTTTTCATCCACTCCCATATCTCAAGCCAGAAAGTGTTGTCTTCCTTTCAGCTGAGAAAAGTGAGGCTCATAACCCAGCTTAAGCCAGGCTCTGGGTGGCTCCCACTCCTTCCTACCCCACCACATGGCTCCCTGCTCAGGAGTGAACTGGGAAGGCCTGGGGAAGGCCCAGGAGGAGAGAAAAAGCCTGCAAACCCCTAGGGACAGACCTGTGCTCCCTGCTCCCTATACTGGGTCCCTAAGAGAGCGAAGGCAACCCGTGGGTCTCGCCGGCCCCAGCAAATATCGCCTCCTGCTGTAGGTACCATCTCGCGTAGTGCAGAATTAGAAGCCAAGACTACGGGCACTCAGGCAGAGTCTGAATGACTGATGTGAAAACCTCCCTATTTTACATGGCAAAGTAGAGGAACTCATAAAACAGCAATGACTTTTTTTTTAATTTGAGACAAGAAAATGTATAAATGGAAAATAAAATGTGAAAATTACAACTGCATCTCGCTCACACGTGTGCCCCTGAGGTGTGGCCCTTCAGGCTCTTGGATTCGGCCACTGCGTCTCAGCAATGAATTAATTTTGCACTCAACTGTGTTTTAAACTCTTTTGATAAAAGATTTTCCTTCCTAAAAGGGCTGGTAATCAGGGGCCCGCTGTGTTTCCAGGGTATTGAAGCCGCGGGAAGCACTGAAGAGAAATCAGAAATGCACTGGCTCTCTTACGCGTAGGAGGTTGCTGGCTGCCTGTCCTCCTGGGGTCTAGGGTGAGGACTCTCAGGGGAGCAGCTCAGCGAGTCTGAGGATGCACAGGAGCAGTCCAGCAAAGCCTCAGCACGCCGCCCCCGGCTCCGTCAAGGAACTTCTCATTCCTACCAGGCATGAGGAACAGAGGCAAGCTCATTGATCCCCCAGTTTGTGCACTTAGCTGAGAAATTATCTGTAGTGTTTCAAAGACACAAAAAAATGAAAAGCTCAAAGTAAAAAGGCCTTTAAAGCAGCCTTTGATGCCTCCGTGTGGTTTACTTTCATACTAAAAACAGTGGTAATGATGCGCTTCTGCTCTTCTCCGTCTGACCTGAGGGGTGCTGAGGATGGGTCCCCAAAGCCAGAGTGCTGAGCTGTTGCTCAAATAGAATGTTCTCACTGTGTTTGCCTGAAAGAACACAACCCGCTCCACTCCCCTGCAGCTCCATCCTGGGGGGTCGTCCCTGACTCGCTGACTTCTGTACTCTCTCCGTCTCAAGGTTTCCTGGGCACAGAGGTGGGACCGAGAGGTGGGAGCGGGCTTGCCAGGCCCTGGGCTGCAGACTGGGGCGAAGAGGATGCACTCCTGCTTCCCTGCTCAGCTTAGCAGCAGAGCCCCGATGCTGAGGGAGCTCCTGTTCAGGTACCTAATGCATGTCAGGCAGGGGCTGGTGGGCAGTGGTGGAGAGGGGGCCAGGGGTGGAGACCACCGCGTGCGTGACTCTCAGTGGGACTGTGACAGAGGACGGCAGAGCCCAGCACTTTGGAGGTGCATGGCTTACACCCTTTGGTGTTTGAAGGAGGATGGCTGTGTGGGCCTAACACAAGGAGCAAGATTCCGTTTCCCTGCCACCAGATGCTTCCTGAACACTTCCTGCGAGCCCGGCCCTGCGTCTGCACATCAAATATATGCTGTTGCTGAACTCTAGGGAAAGAACTAGCTGAGCGCACACCAGAGGCAGGGCTTTCTCACAAAGGAGAAGGCAATAAAAGGACCAGCCTGTTAGCAATGTGGTCGTTTTGTTAAAGCCACAAAGGTGGGAATTCCCGGGCCCTGTGGAAACAGAAGACCAGCACCCCAGAGACTGGGAGGCAGGCACTTGCGTCCCTCGTCCTGGAGGGTCCCCCTGTGCAGGAGGCACCTGATGTGCCAAGGAGGAGCAGGGGAGTGGGGGATGAGGACGGGGGAACCCCACACAGCTCCTCTTTCACATCATGGACAAGCACGCGAATGGCCAGGCAACTGAGGTTCAGGTACCAACAGCCCAACCTCTGAAGCCCAAGAGAAACCGGGTCCTGTGCAGCCCTCTCTGGGGCTGGGCGCCCGGCCCCTGGTTCCATTGCCGTCATGTGGTCCCTATCAGGCAGCCCAGTTCAACTCAGCACATCGGACTCCTCCAAGAGGCTTTCCTGTGGGGCCTTTCTGTAACCCTTCGGGGGTTTTTGAACTCGGTGTTCACAGGATCTTGCAGATAGGTTGGCATATGCAGGTTCATCTTACTGGACATACAAGATGAACTGAGGGCTCATGGTGAGGGAAGCGCGGGGGGTGGGGGTTGTGAACACAGGCCAAGCTGGGCACCGTAGGGACAGCACCAACCAGCTCACTCCTCTGAAGTGGGTACTTCCATGTCACCTGGAGTGAGATGTGTGTGACCGACCCAGGCCGCATCACTGGTGACGTTGCAGGAACCAGACCTGTCCCTTGCATCTTGAAAGCCCCATTTTTAATTGATTCGCACTTTGCCCAGGCAGAGAGAGGCCGGCCCTGGGGAGGCAGCTTCAGTAAAGGGAGGGATGGGACCAGGTGTGCGTGGGGATAGGAAGTGGCCCATAAGTGTGCGGAGAAGCAAGGGGTGTGAATTAAACCTCACCACTCCCCAGGCTGGCTCCTAGCGGTCTCCTATTAGCCATTTCACATGGCACCTCTGAGTGGGTTTCTACACATAAAATGCCAACGAAGATGGATGGATGCCATCCCCTCACCCACTCTATTCCTCAGAAAAGCCCAATAAGCTATGAAATAATCATGCATTTTTGTTTGTTTGTTTCTCAGTAGTCAGAGTTGTGTGTGCTTAATCACAGAACTAATTACAGTGGTATTAAGAGATATTAGCAGCTGTGTTTTCATTTTGTAGTAGCTTAAGATGGGGAGACACCCACACCAGTAAAGGTCTTTTAAAATATAAACTTAGATATCAAATTTCCATATACAGAGAAAATTTAAAAGAGAATAATGAGGTCGTGACTCTCATCTATAATAATAAAAGCATAATAACACAATTGACCAAACGACCAAATAGTAGAACGACCATCCAGATGACCTTCCGGATGACCATGCTATGACATGCACTGGTGCCAAGCCAGCCAAAGCAGGTGTGATGCAATTGGTCAGGAGGCCTCGCCAGCACCCCATGATCATCCCGCAGAGGGAAGCCCACACCACTGGCCAACAGGTTGATCGATGGGGGTGTGAAAGGGGGCTCCACAATTGCCACAAAGAGAGAGGCCCAGGCCACCTTCTATGCAGCAATCAATCACAGAACTTCAGCCAGGAGGGTAGGGCCTCCCTCAGCTGGGCTATCTATCTCATAGCCCTGAGATAGATTGCCCTGCAGAGGTAGGCCCAGGTCACCAGCCAGCAACGCTGTGGCAGGTGTGCGAGGCCGGCCAGTGATCACCCCACAGAGGGAGGCCCAAGCCAGCCAAGTGATCACACCCCAGGGTCTGTCACCCTCAGAGGGAGGTGACTTTGTGGTGAAGCAGGGGGAAGAGTGCTGCACAGATGGCAAGCAGTGGCAGGGGGGAGGCAGGGCCAACTGCTGGCAGCTGGGGGATGGAATGCCCTGATAGGCCCTGATCACCCACCAGGCCTAGGGACCCTACCTGAGGGACACACCCCTCCGCCATGCATGAGTTTTGTGCACGAGGAACAACGCCCATGCACAAATTTCGTGCACCAGGCTGCTAGGAGAGACATAAAAGGATTATAGCTAAAATCTCAAAGATTTTCTCTAACTCACTAAATAACCTGGGAACCAGACTAACATTGCTGGTTGTTCAAGAAATCAAAGAACCATGAATTTTTTTTGTCCTCACCTAAGGATATGTTTCTTAATTTTAGAGAGAGAGGGAGAAAACAAGAGAGAGAGAGAAAGAGAGAAACATAGATTAGTTGCCTCCCACACATGCCCATGTGCCCTGATAGGGAATCAAACCTGTGACATTTTGGTATATGGGACAGTGCTCCAACCCACTGAGCCACCTGGCTGAGGCAAAACCAGGAAATGAGTTTACAAATGCACTAAGAGGGGCTCCACCCTTTAGAGAGGGTTATGGAGTCCTACTGTGGGTCTGCGATATGGAGGGTGATACACGGTCCCAGGCAGGAAGGATGCGGAGCCCGTTACAGAGCCAGACAACCTTCCCAAGGCTTATGGGGCACGGCAAGGCCCTCCAGCAGCATCTAGTTTATTCTGTGATCTCCCAATTTTGTGTCTGTGTGTGTGACTTCTTCCAGAAATTCTTCTTTTTAATTTTTTTATTAATGTATTACTTATATACATATCTTCCCATTGCACCCCCCACCTGGCATACCCTAACACCCCAGTGTCTATGTTCATTGGTTATGCTTATATGCATGCATACAAGTCCTTTGGTTGGTCTCTTATCTACCCCACCTCTCCCTAACCTTCCCACTGTAATTTGACAGTCTGTTTGATGCTTTACTGCCTCTGTATCCATCTTTTTGTTCATCAGTTTATACTATTCTTTATTATCCACAAATGAGTAGATCATGTGGTGTTTCTCCTTCTCTGACTGGCTTATTTCACTTAGCATAAGGCTCTCCAGTTCCATCCAGGTTGCTGCAAATGGTAAGAATTCCTTCTTTTTTATTGCAGCATAGAATTAATTCAATTGTATAGATGTACCATAGTTTCCTGATCCACTTATCTGCTGATGGGCACCTAGGCTGTTTCCAAATTGTAGCTATTGTAAATTGTGCTGCTATGAACATAGGGGTGCATAAATCCTTTCTGATTGGTGTTTGTAATTTCTTAGGATATATTCCTAAGAGTGGGATTGCTGGATCAAATGGGAGTTTCATTTTTAGTTTTTTGAGGAAACTCTGTACTGTTCTCCACAATGGCTGCACCAGTCTTCATTCCCACCAGCAGTGCACAAGGGTTCCCTTTTCTCCACACCTTCGCCAACACTTGTCCTTTGTTGATTTGTTGATGATTGCCATTCTGACAGCTGTGAGATGGTATCACATTGTCGTTTTGATTTGCATCTCTCAGATAATTAGCAACTTTGAGCATGTTTTCATGTGTCTGTTGGCTTTCTTTCTGTCATCTTTCAAAAAGGTTCTATTTAAGACCATTGCCCATTTTTTTATTGGATCATTTATCTTCCTTTTATTAAGTTGTATAAGTTGACTATAGATGTTGGAGATTAAACCTTTATCAGTGATAACATTTGCAAATATGTTCTCCCATACAGTGGACTTTCTTGTTGTTTTGTTGACGGTCTCTTTTGCTGTGCAAAAGCTTTTTATCTTGATATAATCCCATTTGTTTATTTTCTTTAGCTTCCATTGCCCTTGGAGCAGTATCAGTAAAGAAGTTCTTTTGGCATATGTCTGAGATTGTGCTGCCTGTGGATTCCTCTAGTGATTTTATAGTTTCCCATCTTATATTTAAGTCCTGTATCCATTTGGAGTTTATTTTTGTGTATGGTGTAAGTTGGTGGTCTAGTTTCATTTTTTGCATGTATCAGTCCAATTTTCCCAACACCATTTATTGAAGAGGCTATCTTGACTCCATTGTGTGTTCATGCCTCCTTTGTCAAATATTAATTGAACATAGTGGTTTGGGTCAATATCTGGATTCTCTATTCTATTCCATTGGTCTATGTGTTTGTTCTTGTGCCAGTACCAGGCTGTTTTGAGAACAGTTGCTTTGTAACACAGCTTGAAATCTGGTATAGAAATTCCACCTACTTTACGCTTCTTTCTCAGGATTGCTGTGACTATTTGGGGTCTTTTTTTGTTTCAGACGAATCTTTGGAGAGTTCTTTCTAGGTCTGTGAAATATGTTGTTGGTATTTTAATGTGTAGTGCATTGAATCTATAGATTGCTTTGGGTAGTAGGGACATTTTGATGATGTTGATTCTCCCAATCCATGAGCATGATATGCTCTTCTATCTGTTAACATCTTCCTCTATCTTTTCTTTCAGTGTCCTGTAGTTTTCCATGTATAGCTCTTTTACCTCCTTAGTTAGGTTTATTCCTAAGTATCTTAATTTTTTTTGGTGAGATGGTAAATGGGATTGCTTTTTTAGTCTCTCTTTCTGTAAGTTCACTATTAGTGTATAGAAATGCCATAGATTTCTTGGCATTAATTTTGTATCCTGCTACATTGCGACATTCATTTATTAAGTCTATTAGTTTTTGGATGGATTCCTTTGGGTTTTTTATGTACAGTATCATGTCATCTGCAAATAAGGACAGCTCTACTTCTTCTTTTCCAATTTGGATGCCTTTTATTTCTTCTTTTTGTCTAATTGCAATGGTTAATACTTCCAGAACTATGTCAAACAGGAGTGGTGAGAGAAGGCACCCTGTCTTGTTCCTGTTCTTAGAGGAAATGGTATTAGTTTTTGCCCATCGAGTATGATGTTAGCTGTGGGTTTATCATATATGGCTTTTATGATGTTGAGGTATGATCCTTCTATTCACACCTTGTAGGGAGTTTTTATAAGAAAAGGGTGTTGGATTTTGTCAAATGCTTTTTCTGCATCAATTGATATGACCATGTGATTTTTATCTTTCAATTTGTTTATGTGATGTATCATGTTTATTGATTTGCGTATATTGTACCATCCTTGCATTCCTGGGATAAATCCTACTTGGTCATGGTGTATGATCTTTCTGATGTACTGCTGGATCTGATTTGCTAGAATTTTGTTGAGGATTTTGGCATCTAGGTTCATGAGAGATATTGGCCTGTAATTCTCTTTCATTGTATTGTATTAATCTGGTTTTGATATTAGGATGATGTTGGCTTCATAGAAGGTGTTTGAAAGTGTTCCTTCTTCTTGAATATTTTTGGAATAGTCTGAGAAGGGTAGGTTTTAATTCTTCCTTGAATGTTTGGTAAAACTCCCCTGTGTAGCCATCTGGTTCGGGACTTTTGTTGGCTGGAAGCTTTTTGATGGCTGTTTCAATTTCTTCCATAGTTATTGGCCTATTGAGATGTTTAGATTCTTCCTGATTGAGTTTTGGAAGGTTATATATTTCTAGGAATATGTCCATTTCCTGCAGATTGTCCATTTTGTTGGAATAGAGTTGTTCATAGTATTTTTTAACAATCCTTTGTATTTTGGAGGAGTCTGTTGTTATTTCTCCTCTTTCATTTCTGATTTTGTTTATTTGGGTATTCTCTCTTTGCTTCTTGGTGTGTCTGGCTAGAGGTACATCAATCCTGTTTGTCCTTTCAAAGAACCAGCTCTTGGGTTTTGTTGATCTTTTGAATTGTTTCTTTGGTCTCTATGTTGCTTATCTCTGCTCTGATCTTTACTATTTCCTTCCTACTGCTTACACTGGGCTTTTTTTCTCTCTCTCTCTCTTTCTAGCTCTTTAAGTTGTAGGCTTAGGTAATTTATTACCATTGTTTCTTGTTTTTTGCAGTAGGCTTGTAGAGCTATGAACGAATCTCTCAAGCTGCTCTCACTGTGTCCCATACATTTTGTATTGTTGTGTTCTCATTGTCATTTCTTGCCATGATGTTTTTTATTTCTTCCTTGATCTCTCTGGTTACCCAGTCGTTGTTTAATAGCGTGCTGTTTAGTCTCCATGTGTTTGATTTCTTTGTATTGTTTTTATTATAGTTGATTTCCAGTTTTATGCTACTGTGATCTGAGAAAATGCTTGATATGATTTATATCTTCTTGAATTTGAAGAGACTTTACCTATGAGCCAACATATGGTCTATCTTTGAAAATGACCCATGTGCACTTGAGAAGAATGTATATTCTGTGGCTTTGGGATGAAATGTTCTGAAGATGTCGATTAATTCCATCTAGTCTAGTGAGTCATTTAGGATTGATGTTACTTTGCTGATTTTTTTGTTTAGAGGATTTGTCCAGTGGTGACAGTGGGGTATTAAAGTCTCCTATTATGATTGTATTGCTGTCAATTTCTCCATTGATATCCTCCAGGAGGTTTTTTTTTTATGTATTTGGGTGCTCCTGTATTGGGTGCGTGTATGTTTACCAGAGTTATTTCTTCTGTTGGATTGCTCCCTTTAGTATTATGAAGTGGCATTCCTTATCTCTTGTTATGTCCTTCACCTTGAGATCTAATTTGTCAGATATAAGTATTGCAAACCCAGCTTTTTTTTTTATTTTCCATTTTCCTGAAAAAACTGTCTTCCATCCCTTCACCCTCAGTCTGTCGCCATTTTTATTCTTTACCCTTGTGTTCCCCCTTTGCTTCCTATTTCTTTTTTTTATAGCAGAACCTTTAACATTTCTTGCATTGCTGTTTTGATGGTAATATATTCCCTTAGTCCCTTTGTCTGTGAAGCTCCTGATTTCACCTTCAATTTTGATCGAAAGCCTTGCTGGGTACAGTACTCTTGGACTCAGACCCTTCCTTTGCATGACTTTGTATATTTCATTCTATTCTCATCTGCCTGATGAGTTTCTGTTGAGAAATCAGTTGCTAGTCTAATGGGGGTTCCTTTGTAGGTAACTTTCTGTCTCTCTCTGGCCACTTTTAAGATTCTTACTTTGTCGTTGATGTTTGCCAATTTAATTATAATATGCCTTGGTGTCGGTCTTTTTGGGTTCATTTTGCTTGGGACTCTGTGAGCTTCTTGGATTTGTGTGAAGTTTTTCTTTCCTATATCAGGGAATTTTTCTGTCAGTATTTCTTCAAACAGGTTTTCTATTCCTTGCTCAGTTTCCACTCTTTCTGGAACCCCTATTATGCAGATGTTTTTTCTTGTGTTATCCCAAAGTTCCCTTAGGCTCTTCTCTTGCTTTTTAATTATTTTTTCTAGAAGCTGCTGTACTTGGGTATTTTTTCTTGCTCATTGATGTAGTCCTCTGCTTCTTCTAGTCTACTTTTGATGCTTTCTATTGAGTTCTTTACAGCAGCGATGTCATTTTCCATTTCTTCTTGATTCTTTATAATTTCCTCTTGGTTCTTACTCATATTGTCGAATTTGTCTTCCATTCTTTTCAGCCACCTTATGACCATTTCTCTGAACTCTTTCTCTGGTAGGTTGTTTGCTTCTATTTCATTTACTTCATTTTCTGGTGATGCCTGCTTTTCTTTCATATGCTGGCTGTTTCTTCGTCTGCCCGTGGTCTTTCTTCTCCAGGTGTCTGGTTATGTAGCTCTCTCTACTGTGTTGATTTAAAGGCACAAAACACAACACAACCAGGTACAACCACAAGGCACTGAACAGAAATGTATTCACAATATTAATAACCACAAATAAGGTGACCAGCAGTGAAAGATAAATTAGGAGTAAGTAGAGAAAGAATAAGAAAGAAAGGAGAAAAAAAGACAAGAAAGAAGTGCCAAAATGAATTTGTGAGAAGGGAGAAAAAAGAGCAAAAAGAGAGAAGAAGACGAAGACAAAGACAAAGACGAAGAAGAAGAAGAAGGAGGAGGAGGAGGAGGAGGGGGAGGAGGAGGGGGAGGAGGAGGAAGGGGAGGAGGAGAGGGAGAAAAGAAACAAAAGTAAGAGAGGGAAGAAAGAGAATAAGAAAGAAAATGGGAACAAATTATATATATGAGGCAAAAACTCCAATAGCACAGTCACTAATCCCAACAAATGCCAGCAACAAGTACTTGGAGATTAATACAAATTACAAATAACAACTAATATCAAGGGAGGTGAGGGAAAACAGAGGTAAAAAACAAACAATGCAAACAAAAAGCAAAATAAAACAAGTAGAATAAGCAAAAACAATCTCACAAAAAGAGTATAAAAAATCAATATAATCAACGTTCAATCAAACAACAACAAAAGGACATAGAGAAAAACAATATTTTGGATAGTGAAGACAGAGAAGAGAGAGGTGTGTATGGACTTGGAGTAGGGGATTAGAAATTAGATATATAAGTGGGGTGAAGTTTTAAACAGGTAAAAAGAAAGAATAGGGAAAATCTAAAGTTGGAATAGGCTAAGAGAAACAAGACAACAAAATGGGAAAAGTTAGGAAGAGAGTGTTGGCATAAAGGTAGAGTTGAGAGAGTAAAATGATACTAAAGGAAAGCTGAAAATAGGATGTAGAACTCTAATCCCAAAGTAAAATAAAGAAAATATAAAATGATAATTCTTTTTTTCAAAAAGGTAAAATAGTAGTAGTAAAAAATACTGGTTGAAAATAAAAATGTAATAATTAAAAAGGTAAAATCAATTGAGGAAAAAAGAAAAAAATTAGTTTTTTAATTAAAAGGTGAAAAACAAAATAAAATATTAAAAATAAAATAATAGAATGGGCAGTAGTGGAGGTCATTCATTTCCTCTATTGTTCTGTTTGGCACACCTGTTTCCCAGTCAGGACAATATTGCAGTTTCCTTCATTCCACTTCTGCTCTCTTACAGAAATTCTTAATACTTTAAACCAACAAGAAGACTGAAGTCAGAGAATTGAGTTCAAAGCATGATGGGGGCCGAGTAAATGTAATTTCTTTCTTTCTTTCTTTTTTACAAAAAATAATTGGTATTTCTTATAAAACCTATTTTCTAAAATAGCAATTAAAAATATTTATTGATTTCAGAGAGGAAGGGAGAGGGAGAGAGAGATAGAAACATCACTGATGAGAGAGAACCATTGATGGGCTGCCTCCTACACAAATCCTACTGGGGATCGAACCAGCAACTTAGGAACCCAGAATCAGACTGTGATCCCCTGGATCATAGGTTGACGCTCAACCACTGAGCCATGTCAGCCGGGCTCTAAAATAGCAATGTTTAAACGGAAGAGCAATTCTGAAAAAAAAAAAAAACTATTTTCACCTCACCATGTGGTTGTGTTGCTGACAGATGTGCTAACTGGAAAGTGCCCGAGGAGAGGCCGTGTTGAGCACCTAGCTAGAGGCAGTGTTCAGTAGGGTGCCAGCTGTTCCTGCACTCCCACAGAAATATGGAGAAGACGGGGGCAGGCGGGCAGGGCCAGAGGGCAGGGCTGGTTCCATGGTGAAACTGCCAAGGCAGATGGAGGCAGAATAAGGTTCCAGGAGCACATGATTGACAGATTCCCAGGAAAGATCATCTGAGGTAGTGTTAGTAAATATAGTGGAGTTCCCAAAGAATGGTTAGGAACATCAACCTTTTGGGGTGGGTGAAGTGGATGCGTAGACATCCAGAGTCTCACAGCATTGATGCACATGGCGATTTGTTCTAGGAAACGTTTGGAAATGAAATGGCGCTAGATTTTCTGGCAGAAGAAAAAGACGAAGTCACAGAGGGGAGGCTGACATGGGAGTGGTTGGATGGGTTTGGAGACCGAATGGTGGGCAGAGTGTTCATGTGGAGAGGGGACGTGTGTTGGTTGTATCTATGGACATGATGCGGGGAGGGAAGAGAAAGGAAGAGAGGACTTGGTGATGCCAGACCACGGCCTGGCTGACTCCCTGTGATAGAAAGCATCCCCTTGGTCTAATTAGAAGATGGCGATTGGCAGGAAGGTAGGGAGGGAGAAAGTGTGAGAGAGTGAGAGAACCATAGAGGAAAGTGTAGATATGTGTGGTGTGTGGTGTGTGTGTGTGTATGAGCTAGGGACAGTTAGATTCTGCAGGTCCTCCAATTGGCTGCCAAACCAGACAGTCTTAGATAGCAGAGCCCCGTGAACAAAGTGGACACTTCTCAGTGGCCAGGGCAGGCACAGAGACCACGCCATCTTGAGAAACAGAGCTGCTTGAGACTAGGACCCTGGCCTCAGCACCACCCAATCACATCTCAGACGCAAACCAGGACTCTGCAGCCACTGGGGACAGAGAACTGTGACCACAGCTTCAGACCAACAGACAACAAGAATCCAGACTTCCCAGCCACAGATTTCTGTGAGTCAAAGAGCCTATCTCCCTCCCCACAGGATTGTGGATAATGCCATAGTATCTGATAGACCCATCCCTCACTTAGGCCGCAGGAATTTGAGCTTGGGAGCATACACACAGAGACTGGAATCTGCTCCCCGCAACATAATCTGGCATCCAAACCCAAAGCCCACACAGGGGTGGCAGTGTCACAGGACTTCAATTCTGGGCAAGTGCACATGGAAGGTTTTTTTCCCGCAACCCAGGCATGCCGCAGTGCTACTGTGCAACCCAGTCCCCCATGGTGACCAGGACCCAGATTCTCCCAGCAAGAGGCAGCACTGAGCACCACTGATTTGACTCTGTTTCTTACTGTGTGTGCCTGGGATCACTGATTCACAGCACATTCACACTAAAAGCCAGTGACTCTAATTCTTGGTGCATGCACACATGGGGACCCTGATTGTCACTGAGAAGCTGCACGAGGCAACAGAGACTCTGATACTTGATTCTTGATGCAGACTCAGGGAAACTCTGACTCTTGGCACATGTAGGGCACTCACTTTCAGCACATGCCCAATAGCACAGTGCAGGAGGGGTCCATGATTCTAGGTGTGCACATGAGACCACACTGAATGCTGGTAACACTGACCCTGGGCGAGCCTGGTTCCTACCAACCCACAGCAGCCACACATCCTAGTGTCAAAGCACTTCAGTGACACTCAGGTGATGGAAAGCTCCCAAGGCATATGACCCAGGTACAGTCAACTCAAAGTTTGAACTTTCTGTGAGAGTCAGAATGGGAAGATGACACAATCCCTAGAGGAAAGAAAATAAGGAGTTGCCAAGAAAGAAAATTAGTGAAATTGAAGCATGCAAGATGACCGAAAAAGAATTCAGAGTAATGGTCATAGAATCCATCCATCGGATGGGTGAGAAAAATCAACAACCTATGCAAGAATCAGGAAGAAATGAAATGTGATATAGACACAATCAAGAACACCATGGAAAATTTCAACAGTAGACTAAAGAAGCAGAGGAATGAATTAGTGAGTTAGGAGATCAGGTATAGAAACAAGCCCAATCTGAAGAGCAAATGGAGAAAAAAATTAAAAAGCAGGAGAAAAGCCTAAGGGAGCTTAGGGACAACATGAAATGAAGTAATGTAAGTATAATAGGGCTGCCAGAAGGACAAGAAGAACAGCAAGGATTAGAAAGTCTATTTGAAGAAATAATGACAAAAAACTTCCCAGATAAGGGGAAGAAAAAAGTTAAACAAGTACAGAGAGTCCAAGCAGGATCAATCCCAAAAGACCCACACCAAGACACGTCATAATTTCAATGGCAAATATTAACAACAAAGAAAGAATCTTAAAGGCTACCAAAGGGAGACAGAGGGTTACCTACAAAGGATCCCCCATTAGATTATCAAATGATTTCTCAACAGAAACACATCAAGTAGAAGGGAATGGAAGGAGGTATACAAAGTGTTGCAAAGCAAAGGACTGAATCCAAGAATAGTCTATCCAGCAAGACTATCAATCAAAATTAAAGGGGAAATAAGAAGCTTTGCAGACAAAAAAAGGCTAAGGGAGTTTATCACCACCAAACCAGCAATGTAAGAAATGCTAAAGGGA
Source organism: Lasiurus cinereus (assembly GCA_011751065.1). Classification (NCBI taxonomy): domain Eukaryota; kingdom Metazoa; phylum Chordata; class Mammalia; order Chiroptera; family Vespertilionidae; genus Lasiurus; species Lasiurus cinereus. Next base: position 1,639,132 of record JAAGEH010000289.1, read on the forward strand.
ATAATGTAAAAAGAAGAAATAAAAAGGTAAGAAGGAACACAGCCGAAACCAGTTTGGCTCAGTGGATAGAGCATCGGCCTGAGGACTGAAAGGTCCCAGGTTCGATTCTGGTCAAGGGCATGTATCCTGGTTTGCAGGCACATCCCCAGTAGGGGGTGTGCAGGAGGCAGCTGATCAATGTCTCTCTCTCATCAATGTTTCTAACTCTCTATCCCTCTCTCTTCCTCTCTGTAAAAAATAAATAAAATATATTTTTTAAAAAAAGAAGAAACACAGACACAAAAATAGATATGATTACAAACAAGTATCTTTCAGTAATAACTAAACATAAACAGACTACATGCTCCAATAAAAAGACATAGAGTGGCTGAATGGATAAAAAAACATGACCCATATATATGCTGTCTACAAGAGACCCTCCTCAGAACAAGAGACTCACACAGATTGAAAGTGAAGGGATGGAAAAATATCTTTCAGGCAAATGGAAATGAAAAAAAAGCTGGGGTAGAAATACTCATATCTGATAAAATAGACCTCAAAGTGAAGGCCATAACAAGAGATAAGAAAGGCCACTTCATAATACTAAAGGGATTGATACAACAACAGGTTATAACCCTGATAAACATATATGCACTCAACGCAGGAGCACCCAAATACATAACAAAACTCCTAGAAGATATCAAAGGAGAGACTAACAACAATACAATCACAGTAGGGGACTTTAATACACCACTGACATCACTGGTTAAATCCTCTAGACAAAAAATCAGCAAAGATACAGCAATCCTAAATGACTCACTAGATCAGATGGACTTAACTGACATCTTCAGAACATTGCATCCCAAAGCCACAGAATATATGTTCTTCTCAAGTGCACATGGGACATTTTCAAAAATAGACCACATATTGGGTCACAAGCAAAGTCTCCCCAAATTCAAGAAGATTGAAATCATACCAAGCATCTTCTCAAACCACAATAACACAATATTAGAAATAAAGTACAATAAAAACAATCCAAAACACTCAAACACTTGGAAGCTGAATAGCATGCTATTAAATAATGACTGGGTTACCAATGAGATCAAAGAAGAAATTAAAAGCATCCTGGAAACTAATGACAACAAAAACACAACAATCCAAAATCTATGGGCCACAATGAAAGCAGTCCTCAGTGGGTATTTCATAGCTCTACAGGCCTACCTCAAAAAGCAAAAAAGAAAATGGTAGTAAATCATCTAACTCTACAAGTCAAAGAATTAGAAAGAGAGCAACAAGAAAAACCCACAGTGAGCAAAAGGAAGAATATTATAAAGATCAGACCAGAAATAAATTACAGAGACAAAAAAAAAAAAACACAACAACAACAACAAAAAATAATACAAAAGATCAATGAAACCAAGAGCTGATTCTTTGAAAGGATAAACCAGATTGAATGATCTCTAGCTCGGCTCACCAAGAAGCAAAGAGAGAGGATCCAAATAAACAAAATCAGAAATGAGAGAGATGAAATAACAAAAGGCCCCATAGAAATACAAAAGATCGTTTAAAAATAGTATGAACAACTCTACTCCAACAAATTAGACAACCTGGAGGAAATGGACATATTTCTATAAAACCTTCCAAAACTCAATCAGGAAGATTCTAAACATCTCAATAGGTAGATAACTATGGATGAAATTGAAGCAGTCATCAAAAAGCTCTCAGAAAACTAAAGCCCGGGACCAGATGGCTTCACAGGGGATTTATACCAAACATTCAAAGAACTAAAAACTATCCTCCTCAGACTATTCCAAAAAATTTAAGAGGAAGGAATACTTCCAAGCTCATTCTATGAAGCCAGCATCACCCTAATACCAAAACCAGATAAAGATAACACAACAAAAGAGAATTATAGGCCAATATCCCTCATGAACATAGATGCCAAAATCCTCAACAAAATTCTATCAAATCAGATCCAGCAGTACATCAGAAAGATCATACACCATGACCAAGTAGGATTTATTCTGGGGATGCAAGGATGGTACAATATACACAAATCAATAAACATGATACATCACATAGACAAATCGAGAGATAAAAATCACATAATCATTTCAATTGATGCAGAAAAAGCATTTGACAAAATCCAACGCCACTTCTTGATAAAAACTCTCAACAGGTGGGAATAGAAGGGTCATACCTCAACCTAATGAAAGCCATATATGAAAAACCCACAGCCAACATTATACTCAATGGACAAAAACTAAAACTATTTCCCCTTAGAACAGGAACAAGACAGGGATGTCTACTCTCACCACTACTATTCAACATAGTTCTGGAAGTACTAGCCATTGTGATCAGACAAGAAGAAGAAATAAAAGGCATCCAAATTGGAAGAGAAGTAAAACTGTCCTTATTCACAGATGACATAATAAACCCTAAAGACTCCATCAAAAATTATTAGACTTAATAAATGAATTTGGTAATGTAGCAGGATACAAAATTAATGCCAAGACATCTATGGCATTTTTTTACACCAATGGTGAATTTATAGAAAGAGAGACTAAAAAAGCAATCCCATTTACCATTGCACCAAAAAAATTAAGATACCTAGGAATAAACTTAACTAAGGAGATAAAAGACCTATATGTGAAAAACTACAGGACACTGAAAAAAGAAATAGAGGAAGACATAAACAGATGGAAGTACATACTGTGTTCATGGATTGGTAGAATCAACATCATCAAAATGTCCATACTACCCAAAGCAATCTACAGATTCAATGCAACCCCCATTAAAATAGCAACGGCATATTTCACAGACCTACAACAAACTTTCTAAAAATTCATTTGGAATAAAAAAAGACCCCAAATAGCTGCATCAATCCAGCGAAAAAAGAACAAAGTAGGTGGGATCTCAATACCAAATATCAAGCTGTATTACAAAGGCATTGTTCTTAAAACTGCCTGGTACTGGCACAAGAACAGACATATAGACCAATAGAATAAAATAGAGATCCCAGAAATTGACCCAAACCACAATGCCCAATTTATATTTGACAAAGGAGGCATGAACATAAAATGGAGTCAAGACAGTCTCTTCAACAAATAGTGTTAGAAAAATTGGACAAATACATGCAAAAAAAATGAAACTAGACCACCAACTTAACCATACACAAAAATAAACTCAAAATGAATAAAGGAATTGAACATAAGACCATAAAAATAGTAGAGGAATCCACAGGCAGCAAAATCTCAGACATATGCCAAAGGAACTTCTTCCCTGGTACTGCTCCTAGGGCAATGGAAACTAAAGAGAAAATAAACAAATGGGATTACATCAAAATAAAAAGCTTCAACAAAATAATAAGAAAACCCACTGTATGGGAGAACATATTTGCCAATATCATCACCAATAAGGGTTTAATCTCCATCATTTACAAGGAGTTCATACAACAAAAAGAAGATAAACAATCCAATCAAAAAATGAGCAAAGGACCTAAATAGACACTTTTCGAAGGACAGAAGAAAGGCTCAAAGTCACTAATTATCCAAGAGATGCAAATCAAAACAACAATGCAGTATCATCTCACACCTGTCAGAATGGCTATCATCAACAATTCAACAAATGACAAGTGTTAGCAAGGATTCAGAGAAAAAGGAATTCTTTTGCACTGCTGGTGGGAATGCAGACTGGTGCAGCCACTGTGGAGAACATATGGAGTTTTCTCAAAAAACTAAAAATGAAACTCCCATTTGACCCAGTGATCCCACTTCAAGGAATATATTCCAAGAAACTAGAAACACCAATCAGAAAGGATATGTGCACCCCTATATTCATAGCAGCACAATTAACATAGCTAAGATTTGGAAACAGCCTAAGTGCCCATCAGCAGATGAGTGGGTTAAAAAAACTGTGGTACAACTACACAATGGAATATACGTTGTGGCAAAAAACGAGTTCTTACCATTTGCAACAGCATGGATGGAACTGGAGAGCACTATGATAAGTGAAATAAGGCAGTCAGAGAAAGATAAATGATCTCACTCATTTGTGGAATATAATGAACAACATAAACTGATGAACAGGGACAGATCCAGAGACAGAGAAGCATCGATCAGACTGCCAAACCTCAGAGGGAAGATAGGTGAGGGTGGGGGAAAGGAGGAGAGATCAACCAAAGGACATGTATGCATGAATATAAGCCTAACCAATGGACATGAACACCAGGGGTTGAGGGCATGAGTGGGTGGGGGGTTGGGAGGTAGTGGAGGGATGAGGACACATATGTAATACCTTAGTCAATAAAGAAATTTTTTTAAAAAAGCATCCCCTCCCCTTGAAGTTGTCCTGTCTTCCCTGCACACAACGGCCACACCCAGGGCTGCCTGCCCATCAGAGCCATGAGGCCTACAGAGGTAGTAGCTAGGGGTTCTGTCTTAGCCGCTCATTTTTACAGACACTTTGAAAACCAAAATACACAGCTGTTTTACAACGGCACAGTGGTTACCTGTTAGCGTCTGGCTTTTTTATTCAACATAACCTTTTTCTTTGTACCTCATGCCTTTGAGTAGATTTCTGTAGCAGCTTCAGCTAACTGTGTAAAACAGCACACTTTGGGATGATTCTTCTTCCTAAAGAATTATCAACAGCAACGGTATTGAATTTCTTGTCACCCACTAAACCGGCATTGCATTTATTGTCACCCACCAAACTGACATTGCATTTATTGTCACCCACCAAAACGCTGTCCCCTGTTTTTGAGTTGCTTCCGTGAGTGCCATGTTTGGCTGACTGATCTTCACTTCATTTACCTCAGGCAATCAGTGAGTGGCTATGGGCTCCCCACAATGCCAATTAATGTGGCAGAGATCTGAAGAATACACAGATGGGCCAGTGACATCTATACTATTACACTGAGACTTTCAAAAATGTGGTCAGTTTCCCTCGTGAAGGCCTTTTTTGGTGTGTTCACATAATGAATTCTCATTGTCTAAGAGACAGAAATCGAAGGAAACAAATGAGCACTTTTCTCAACACTGTGATATCAACAGCAGAGTCCACAGATCCATCTGTGTCATTTCTGCTAAGTGCTGTGTGGGCAGTCCAGAGCAGCAACATTTAGCCTCTTCGTCTCATGGCCCACATCCACTGATTACTCAAATCTGCGGCACACCCAGATATGTTTTGTGGTCTGACATCAAAACACAGGTATGGTTTTGATTCATTCACATGGGTGGCCATTGTATTGGCTGTTGCATTTTTTCTCCTTTGACCATATAACACAGTGGTTCTCAACCTTCCTAATGCTGTGACCCTTTAATATAGTTCCTCATGTTGTGGTGACCCCCAACTATAAAATTATTTTTGTTGTTACTTCATAAATGTAATTTTGCTATTGTTATAAATCGTAATGTAAATATCTGTGTTTTACAATGGTCTTAGGCTTTACACTAGCGTTTCTCAACCTGTGGGTCGTGACAGGTTGGTATTGGGCAGTAACAAAGACATATAGATCAGGTTGAGAACCGCTGCTGAAGAGCCTAAGACCATTGTAAAATACAGATATTTACATTATGATTCATAACAGGAGCAAAATTACAGTTATGAAGTAACAACAAAAATAATTTTATAGTTGGGGGTCACCACAACGTGAGGAACTGTATTAAAGGGTCACAGCATTAGGAAGGTTGAGAACCATTGGTGTAAGGGAAAGGAGGTCAGTGCCCCTTGCTAAATAGTCAGGATCGCATGTTCTTGTGGTTGAGAAGCACTGCCCTACAGGAAGAACACAATAAAACATGGTGTCTGCCATCCAGGGAAGGGAAGAGCCAACAGTGCCATGCATGATGCCAGATGACCCTTTATGAGATGGGCGTCTGGGCCATTATTGGTTTAAGATTTTTCTAAGTGCTAGAAACATAGGACAGCAGACAATGTGCATCTTAGTGCCGCCCTCTCAGGAAGCAGCTGTGACACGTGCCTTGGGAGTGTAGGTGACTCACAGGGTTTCTGGTGCCACAGGGGCGTGTACTGTAGCATCTGTGACCCATGTTTTTCCCTGGAATGTCCAAGGACAGAATGGCCATTGCTGTGCATAGACCAAAAGGAGCAAGTAGATGAAATCACCAGAAGATTCATATTAAAGATTGGGAGGAAAACGGGAAGTCTCAAAAAGCAACAAAAAAAGGAAGCGGCTGAGCTCTGAGCAGACTTGAGGCATCAAGGAAATGACCCAGAGGAAGACAGTCTGGGAGAAGGGAAGGAGTGGAGAGTGGCAGGGAATGCACAGATGTCCAGCATCTGTGTCACTATGGGCTGTGGCTTGCACGATAAAAGCCAACAGATGTTAGGGGCAGTCTATGAGTACTGGAGAATGGAGTAAAAACACGAGGCCCCCATATCTTTAGCTTTGTTGCTTGCCCAATACCAAAGAAATCTGAGGAAGTTTCTTTTTTTATTTTACTGTTTGTTAATTCTCACCGGAGGATATCTTTCCATTGATTTTTAGAGAGAGTGGAGGGGGACAGACAGAGAGAGAAACATCAATGTGCCACATGTTGATTGGTTGTTCCTGCAACCGAGGTACATGCCCTTGACTGGAATCGAATGCTGACCATTCAGTCTGTGGGCCAACTCTCTAGCCACTGAGTCAAACAAGGTGGGTGAGGGAGCTACTTTGTGGACAGTTGTAATGCAGAAAGACTATCAGGAAACTTGGCTTTACCTGCGGGTGTAGCCCAGTTGGCTGGGTGCAGTCCCACACACTGGAAGTAGGTGGCTTAATTCCACGTTTCAGGCTTAATCCCCAGCAGGAGGCATGTGGGAGGCAGCTGATTGATATATCTCTCTTAGTGATGTTTCTATTTACCTTTCCCTCTCCCTTTCTCTCTCTGAAATCAATAAAAAACAAACAAAACATATTTAAGAAACATGGTTTCCCACACAAGTTGGCGCAGATCCTGCCTGGCCTCTCCTCAGGCCTCCTGGCAGCACCAGCCTCCCCACCAATCCCCACCTCATCCCCTCTTCTCTGCCCCATGCAAGGTCTCCACAGCTGGCTCTCCTCTGCTCTCCGTGCTGTGGTTTGTGGCCAGGCCTTGTCATGGAATCACTAGAAGCATGGGAGGGAGAAAGAAATCTCTGTGCTCTCAGTTTGCTTGCTCTGACAGTGATAGTGAAGACCTGGCTTCCATCCCCACGTGACCAGCTGTGCACCCGGTCCCAGCCCTGCCTGTCACCTGCTGGGATGTTGCTCTGTGTTTTCCTCCTGCTCTGTTCATTCCAGTTCACGTTGGTGACATTCTTTGCTCTTCCGCATGTCTGTTCTCCCATAGGTTTGCCGTAGACAGTTTTGTCACTTACGTCTTCCAAATCTTGCACAAATCTGTTTGGTGAAATTCCATCCTGAAGGGAAGCTTCTGAGAAACACATGGAAATTCTGACTTTTGAATTTCTGCAGAGCACTGGATGGGTAGGTATGAGTGGCCAGGCCACCATGTCCATCACAGAGCTTCTGTGACCACAGCCACATCAGGTACTGTCCCCACCCACATATGGCCTCAGAGGTTCAGATTTCTGATTTCCTTTTCAGATTTTACAAATCTAGAGCATTCACATGTTAGCAACACCCCATAACTAGCACATTAACATTTCTACTAAGGGGATAAACCCTCTCAGCAAAGTGTGAATAGAGGGGTCGTATCTCAACATGATAAAGGCCATATATGACAAACCTACAACCAACATTGAACTCAATGGGCAAAAACTAAAACCATTTCCCCTAAGAACAGGAACAAGACAGGGATCTCCGCTTTCACCACTCTTATTCAACAAATCAACAAACGACAAGTGTTGGAAGTCCTAGCCACAGTGATCAGATAAGAAGAAAACATAAAAGGCACAAATTGGAAAAGAGGAAGTAAAACTGTCCTTATTCATAGATGACATGACATTGTACATAGAAAACCCTAAAGACTCAACCAAAAACTATTAGACTTAATAAATGAATTCAGCAACAAAGCAGGATATCAAATTAACACACAGAAATTGATGGCATTTTTATACAACAATAATGAACTCTCAGAAAGAGAAACTAAAGAATCTCATTTACCATTGCAACAAAAAAATTAAGATATTTAGCAATAAACTTTTGTGTGTGTGTGTGTGTGTGTTACATGTATACATATCTTCCCATTGCCCCCTCTCCCTCCCAGGCATACCCCAACCCCCCAGTGTCTGTGTTCATTGGTTATGCTTATATGCATGCATATAAGACCTTTGATTGATCTCTTATCTACTGTTTGATGCTTTACTGCCTCTGTATCTATCCTTTTGTTCATCAGTTTACAATGTTCTTTATTATCCACAAATGAGTGAGATCATGTGGTGTTTCTCCTTCATTGACTGGCTTATTTCACTAAGCATAAGGTTCTCCAGTTCCATCCAGGTTGCTGCAAATGGTAAGAATTCCTTCTTTTTAATGGCAGCATAGAATTCCATTGTGTAGATGTACCACAGTTTTCTGATCCATTCATCTGCTGATGGGCACCTAGGCTGTTTCCAAATTGTAGCTATTGTAAATTGTGCTGCTATGAACATAGGGGTGCATAAATCCTATGATTGGTGTTTGTAATTTCTTAGGATAAATTCCTAAGAGTGGGATTGCTGGGTCAAATGGGAGATCCATTTTTAGTTTTTTGAGGGAACTCCATACTGTTCTCCACAATGGCTGCACCAGTCTGCATTCCCACCAACAGTGCACAAGGATTCCTTTTTCTCTGCATCCTCGCCAATACTTGTCGTTTGTTGATTTGTTGATGATTGCCATTCTGACAGGTGTAAGATAGTATCGCATTGTCATTTTGATTTGCATCTCTCGAATAATTAGTGACTTTGAACATGTTTTCATGTGTCTCTTGGCCTTCCTTCTGTCATCTTTTGAAAAGGTTCTATTTAGGTCCGTTGCCCATTTTTTTATTGGATCATTTATCTTCCTTTTATTAAGTTGTATAATAAATACAACTTATTGTTTTAGCAATAAGGTCTTTTACTTTATTTTTATTTTTATTTTTACTTTTATTTTTATTGCTAAAACAATAAAAATAAACTTAACCCAGGAAGTAAAAGACCTGTATTCAGAAAACAATAGGACATTGAAAAAAGACAGAGAAAGATATAAACAAGTGGAAGAATGTACCATGTTCATGGATTGGTAGAATTAACATCATTAAAATGTTCATACTACCCAAGGCAATCTACAGATTCAATGCAACCCCTATTAAAATACAAATGGCATAGTTCACAGATCTAAAACAAATACTCCAAAAATTTATATGGAACCAAAAATGAGCCTGAATAGCTGCAGTAATCTTGAGAAAGAAGAACAAAATTGAAAAGATCACAATACCAGATATCAAGTTATACTACAAAGCCAATGTAATCAAAACAGCCTGGTACTGGCACAAGAATAGCCATATCGATCATTGGCAGAGAACAGACACCCCAGAAATTGACCCAAGCCATTATGTTCAATTAATATTTGACAAAGGAGTCAAGAGCCTACAATGGAGTCAAGAGAGTCTCTTCAATAAGTGGTATTGGGAAAACTGGACAGATACATGCAAAAAATGAAACTAGACCACCAATTTATGCCATGTACAAGAATAAACTCAAAATGGATAAAAGATGTCATTGTAAGTCATGAAACCATAAAAATCCTAGAAGAAATTATAGACAGCAAAATCTCAGACATTACTCTTAGCAATATGGTTACAGATACATCCCCCAGGGCAAAGGAAACTAAGGAGAAAATAAACAAATGGGACTACATCAAAATAAAAAGCTTTTGCACAGAAAAAAAAAATAGCAACGAAATAAAAAGGAAGTTCACTGTATGGGAGAGCATATTTGTCAATGATACATCTGATAAAGGGTTAATATCCAAAATATATAAGGAACTCATACAACTTAACAAAGGAAGACAAATAGTCAAATTAAAAAATGGGCAAAGGACCTACATAGACACTTCTCCAAAGCAGACATACAGATGGCCAAGAAACGTATGAAAAAATGCTCAAAGTCACTGATCATCAGAGAGATGCAAATTAAAACCACAATGAAGTATCACCTCACATCTGTCAGAAGGGCTATCATCAACAAATCAACAAATGACAAGTGCTGGCAAGGATGTGGAGAAAAGGGAACCCTAGTGCACTGCTGGTGGGAATGCAAATTGGTGCAGCCATTGTGGAAAACTGTATGGAGTTTTTTCAAAAAATTAAATATGGAACTCACATTTAACCTAGTGATCCCACTTTTAGAAATATATCCTAGCCGAGACCGGTTTGGCTCAGTGGATAGAACGTCGGCCTGCGGACTGAAGGGTCCCAGGTTCGATTCCGGTCGGGGGCATGTATCTTGGTTGCTGGTGCATCCCCAGTGGGGGGTGTGCAGGAGGCGGCTGATCGATGTCGCTCTCTCATCGATGTTTCTAACTCTATCCCTCTCCCTTCCTATCTGTAGAAAATCAATAAAATATTAAAAAAAGAAATATATCCTAAGAAACCCAAAACACCCATCAGAAAGAATGTATGCACCCCTGTGTTCATAACAGCACAATTTACAGTAGCTAAGATCTGGAAACAGTCCCAAGGCCCATAAGTAGATGAGTGGATAAAAAAGCTGTGGTACGTTTATACCATGGAATACTATGCAGCAGTACAAAAGAAGAATATCTTATCCTTTGAGGCAGCATGGAGGGATCTGGCTGGAAAGTATTATGCTAAGAGAAATAAGCCAGTCAGAGAAATACAAGTATCATGTGATTTCACTCATATGTGGAAGCTAATGAACAAAATAAATTGATGAACACAATAGATCCAGAGTCATAAAAGTATGGAACTAACTGTGGAATCTCAGAGGGAATGTGGGGGAGGGTAAGTAAATGGGAAGAAATCAACCAAAGACCTTGAATGTGTATATGCATGATTGATCCATGGGCACAGACAATATGGGGTTGAAAGCCTGAGGTGGGGGCTAGGGGTGGGCTATAAGAGGTCAATGTGGGGGAGGAGAACATATTTAATTATTTCAACGATAAAATGTTAATTTAAAAAAGAAATGTGCAATTTGTTAAATGTCTATTATATCTCAACTAGAGGCACAATGCACAAAATTTGTGCATGGGAGGGAGGTGGGTGTCCCTCAGCACAGCTTGCACACTCCAATCTGTGATCCCTTGGGCAATATCCAACTGCCATCTTTCAGCAGTTGCATATCTTTCTCACAATCCAGGACTCCTGGTTCCTAACCTCTCACCTGCCTGCCTGCCTGATTGCCCCTAACCACTCTCATGCACCAAATTCATGTCTGCCTAGAAGCTCAGATGGGGACCTTACTTAGAAATAGGATCTTTGCAGATTAAATTAATTAAGATGAGGTCCTACTGCATTAGGGTGAGGTCGGAATCCAATGTTGCGGGTCCTGATAAGAAGTCCATGGGAAGACATGTCCACACATGGAGAAGGCCACATGACGAGGCAGACATTAAAGTGATGGGTCTGCAATAAGGAGCCCCGAGGATGGTCAGCTACCCCAGAAGTGAGGACTCTCCTCCTGATGGCCTTCAGAGAGGGCATGGCTCTGCCAACCTCTTGATTTCAGATGGCTGGCCTCCAGAATTGTGAGAGTCCCTGTGAGTGCCCAGTCTGTGGTCATTAGGAAACAGCACCTGCTCCAACCCTGGAAGGTGGCCTCCGGTGGGTCAGGTCAGCCTGCGGAATGTGCAAAGGCCACTCTACCAGCCTTGACCCCCAGCACCACGTGGCTGCCAAAGCCTCTGCCCAGGGTTGCATCCTTTGTGTCCACCTTCTGTGGCCGAGTCCTGCCGTCCGCCCTCTGATCCCTGGGATTCTGTTTCCTTGGCATTCTGCTCATGCCCAGACACTGACAGCACCCACCTCCAGCCACTTCTTCCTCAGCCCGGGGACTCGGTTCTCCCCACTGTTCATCAGCCAGTGCCCTCGGGGAAAATCAAGTTCCGTAAAGAATTATAAGTTCAAAAGTATGTTTCCTCTGTGCTTTGGAGGCATTAGTCCACCGTGTTAGTTTCCTAGATTGCTGATATGAAATTATGTGCAAAAAAAACGCAACTCTGCTGTTTCCTCCACCCCAGAAACATCCCAAATCGTACTGTTTTCTTTCTGTTTTCAGCTTCATACCGCTGCGTGAGGAATAAGCGTGCTTGGTCATCTGGCACAGTATTGGATGGGCCCTTGCAGGAGGAATATTTCAAGTAATTTTCACTTAAGTGACTTCCTTCTCTTACTCCTCTTCTTAGTCCCTCTCACGGAATGTTTAATGGATCTAAAATACGAAACTCCTGCCTCGGTCACAGTGGCGCTCAGCAGTCTTCTCGTATTTGCCATCTTTTGCTCCACATCAAAGGAGACTCCCTCAAATTTTGTTCCAAACCTTCTCTATCTGTATCTATTGATATCTATATCCAATATATATATGTTCATTTGTATTATTTTATTTTTTAATGCATAAAGTATTCCTAGTCTCTGATCTTGACTCATAGCTGCCTATTTTATTTCTCACTTAGGTCTGAGACAGTTCTGGGAAGATAAGCAAAACTCGGGTAATGGTAATTATCTCTGATAAGAATTGGAGTGTGGGCATAGGAAGGAAACTGCTGAACAATTTGAATTTTCATTATACATGTATATTAACCTTTATAAATTCACCAGTAATGATTTCTCTGAAAATGCTAATTCAATGTGTTTACTTTGTCCCCTGATTTTTCTCTTTTGGTGCTGGGGCCAGACACGTTTTCGTGCACCGTGCTATCTCTCCTTTAGACTACTTTTCTTTCCTGCAACCTTTGCTGCTCTATGGCAGGCTATTCAACAGGTGTGAGTGAGAACTCTGTTCGGCAGACAGGTCCATGGCGTGGGTGTCCGGTGCCGTGGTGTGGACCTGTTTCCCTGAACATCCGCTGCCCGAGGGGCAGTGTGGCTCTGGCACAGGGCAGGACGCATTGCCTGGAAGGCTTCCCTTGTGAAAGGCAAAGAGGAGCATCTGGCTGATGAAGGAGCGAGAGCGGTGCCTCCTGTCGAGCGTTTCTGTGGCCTGGGATGCTGCAGAACTGCAGAAAGGCCTCTGTGACAAGCATGACGTGAGCCGAGTCCTTGGCGATGTCAGAGAAGCAAAGCGAGAGGGGACGCTTTGTGGCCACTGTGAAGGCTTTGGCTGTGACCCTGTGTGCAATGGGAAGCCTCTGGAAGCTTCTGGGCAGAAAAGCTACACGATCTGACCTAAATGTTACAAGGCCACACCTGTAACATGCATGTACTGTTTCTTGTCTGTTCTCCTCTCCATCATAGAGCATAAGGCCCGTGAGGGGCACCACACCTCTGTCTGCTCTGCCCACCGCTCTGTGCTAAGGTGGCTTGCTCTCGGTCTGGTCGCGGCCCACGGGTAGTGCTCAGAGCCTCCTGGACATGCTCCGCCTGCACTCCCTGTCTGGGTTACTCTCCTGTGTAGATTCAGCACAGCCTCCCCAGCCTCTGAGTAAAGGGAACATGAAAGGTGGTGTTTTTTTTTTGAGGACTTGCCTGCATGAAATGGTCTTTCTCTACACTCCTATGGAGATGCTAGTTCAGTTGGCTATGCAAGTCTGTATTGGCAATATCTTTTCAGAATACTGCTTCCTGTTGCCAGGGTTTTTGTTGAGGTACCAAACCATTTTGATTCCGGATCTGTTGTATGTGACTTGCTTTTTCTATCTGGAAGTTTGTAACATCTTCCTTTGTCTCCATTGTTCTGATATTTCACAACCACAAGGCTTGGCATGGCTATATTTTCATCCACTTTTCTAGGCGTTCCCTGAAGCCTTTTACTCTGACTTCTGGAAGGATTCTCACATTATTGTAAATGACTTCACCCTAAAACTAGTTCTCAGGATTATTTTTATTCTCATACAAATAGCTAGAATGCACAGAAAAAAAAAATTATAATAAGCAATTCATCTCCAAATCAGTAGCAAAAGTATTTCTCATGGACTAAAGCAACAGAATATTTAACTGATTTTGAAGATTAATAAGCAACAAAATAGTGGTTATGAGGGCAGAAGCTGAAGTCATTCATTCAGAAAATACTCACTGAGCACCTCCTGGATACAGTGGTAAGCAATCTCATGCATTAATTCTGCAAGGTTTCCAATTGATCTCCTTGGTTCTGCTTCTGTCCTTCAATTGCAATTGGAGTGTCTTTGTTTGTTTGTTTGTTTTTAATTTATTTAATCCTTATTGTTGAGAGTATTACAGATAACTCCCACTATCCACCCCCCCCAATGCCCTCTTCCACCCGCATCCCTCTCCACCCCAAGCCTTCACCACCCTATTATCTTATGTCCACTCGTAATGCATATATGCATACAAGTTCTTTGGTTAATCTCTTCCCACCTTCCCTACCCCCTTTCCTCTGAGATTCTCCAGTCTGTTCCATGTTTCCATGCCTCTGGTTCTATTTTATTCATCAGTTTATTTTGTTTATTAGATTCCTTATTTATTTTGATTAGAGGCCCAGTGCATAAAATTCAAGCACTGGGGGGCAGGGATGTCCCTCAGCCCAGCCTGCACCCTCTCCAATCTGTGATCCCTCTCACAATCTGGGATTGTTGGCTCCTAACTACTTGCCTGCCTGCCTGCCTGCCTGCCTAATCCCCCCTAACCCTTCTGCCTGCCAGCCTGATCACCCCCAACTGCCCTCCCCTCCAAGTCTGGTCACCTGCAACTGCCCTCTCCTGCTGGCCTAGTCCCTCCCAACTGTCCTCCCCTGCCAGTCTGGTTGCCCCCCAACTTCCCTCCTCTGCCAGCCAATTTGGTTCTGATTGGTCGGTTTCTATGTCAGTCAGTGTCAAAAGCTCCACTTCCTAGGCAGCCATTGGCTCCTCACAGTTCACCCAGATTTGATTCTGATTGGTCAGTTTCTATTCCAGTCAGTGACAAAAGCTCTGCCTCCTTGGCAGCCATTGGCTCCTCACACTTTATCCATATTTAGTTTTGATTGGTTGGTTTCTATGCCAGTCAGCATCTCTGGGCCTATCAATGGGGCCAGATCAGAAAGGAGGGGCTGTCTCTTGTAAAATGGCAATCATAACAGTATCATCTTACAAATTGGCAGTTACAAAATAATCACAGGGATGTAAAGTACAGCATAAGGAATATGGTCACTAATCCTATATAATAAAAGCCTAATATGCAAATAGACCAAACGGTGGAGTGACTGGTCAGTGGGGGGCAGGGCTGGCAAGCAAGTAGTGCCAGGAGAGCCAAGGCAGGTGCCAGCAGGCAGAGGGAGGGGACAGCGATTAGGGGGTGACAGAAGGGCTATCAGGGGGGTGGGCTACTCACCAGCCAGTGCCATCCCCCAATCACCCTGCCTGTCACCTCCCACAGAGGGAGGCCACTGCTGGCAGCAGCAGGATGATGGGGAAGGGCAGCCCATCAACCTAAGCTGTCAGTCGGACAATCCCAAGGGCTCCGGACTGCAAGAGAGCACAGGCCAGGCTGAGAGACCACCCCCACCCAAGTGCACACATTTTGTCCTTTAGCAAAGCAGATATACATATCAAAGGTAAGGCCTGGTAAACAACAAAGGACCATCAGGTTAGGGGAATTGCCCTCAGCTGTTTAGCAGCAGTTAATAATATGCAGATCTTCAGCCCTGCTGAAGACATCCATCAGCCTTCTGACAAACTTCTTGCATTTGTTATGCTAACTACTGTACATAGCTTCCAGCATCAAACCATGATGCCCTGGCTCATAGGTGAATGCTCAATCATTGAGCCACACTGGCTGGACGCCATATATCTTTTTTTAATGAAGATCATGCTTTAAAAAAAAATAAATGTTAAGTAATATCTAACCACAATATTTTATTTTTCACTGAAATTTCCCCAAGTATATGGGAAAGGTGTTGTCTTGCCTAAAACATTTGATGATGATGATCTAGAGAAGTTTGGGAGGAATATCTGGCAATTGACATAAGATACTGATATAGATGATATGTGTGCCTGTTAACTGAATTTATCTCACCCAGTCAACTATACCCTGCTCCTAGGCCCTGCTCTCTAAGATAATCCTCAGGCCGTACAATATTTTTTAGCCTGAAGCAGATGGAAAGTACTTATGTAGTGTCTGGTTTATAGTGAATTTTGTCTAAGAGGTTTACAAAAATGATTTTATTTCACCCTGACATCATTCCTTTGAAATAGAGATGAGAGGACTTCAAACTTAATCTCACACACACACACACACACAAAAAAAAAATCACAAAGCATAGAAAGGGTATGCTCAAGAGTTAATGGGCAGGACCTGCCCTCTGCCACCATTAGACTGGGCTGTCCCCACTGAGGGCAGGAAAAGTTGTCATGACTGTAACCTAACACTGCTGAATTAACGAATCCAATAAGTGCTCACTGAAGTTTTACTATGGGCCAAGCATATCTTAAGACAGAAGGGTCAACTACTTAGGTCCCTGCTCTTGTAGAGCTTATAATTTTTTAGTGAAATGGAAGAGAAATATATTAATGCATGGGGTTAATTTCAGGTGGTGAGAAGCTATAAAGAAAATGAAACATGGTGATGTACTAAAAAGCAAAGGAGTAATGTCAGCAAGAAGGCAGGATAGCAAGCCCTGAACCTTCGCTCCCCCACAAACCCCAATTCAGCCACAATTCATGGGCAAATCACCTTGGTGAGGAATCCATAAACTAAACAAAGGTACTGGTGGGGAGATTCCAGAAGCCCCTAGCCCAAGCAGCTGTCCCAGAGCACTGCCACCGGGTCAGGAAGAGAGGCCCTGAGGCCCGGGCTTCTGGCAGGGAAGGAGGAGGTTGACTCAGGCTCCAGCACTCCAACTGGACTGAGAGGCTCTCCCTAGGGCTGGCTTCTGTCTTCCAAACACCAAACCAGAGAGTCAAGAAAAATAAAGAATCATGCCATCCAAAGCAATCTACAGATTCAATGCAATTGCTATCAAAATCCTAAAGGCAGAAATAAATCAAAAAAACAATTCTAGAGGAGAAACAAAGATGGCGGCATAGGTAAACACCTAAACTGCTGCCTCGCACAACAATTTCAAAACTACAACTAACAGACAGAACAGACATCATCCAGAACCACAGGAAGCCAGCTGAGTGGAAATCCTACAAATAGAAGGAAAGAGAAAAGCACACTGAGACTCAGAGGATCTGCAGGAGGCAGAGGTAATGAAATGCACTTTAGGAGAGGACTGGCAACTGAGTGTGCGGCTAGCTTTCTCGAACAGGAGGGTGACAAAAGCTCCTGACTGCGCTGAACTCCAGTTCCAGATGAGATTCTGGGGACCCACACTCATTCAGGGAGAAACTGGACTGGCTGGCAGCAGGCAAAACTCGAGAGTGGCTTTCTCTCAGAGGTGCTTGCAGCAATTACCACAGAACACTGAGACACAGGGGCCTATTAAGGCAGGACTGACGGGAAACCAATGTTGTCTGCTCTGCCCTGAGACTCTTCCCCATTCAAGCTGAGCACAGAGGTTTTTGCAAGTCTTCTCCCATAAGGGTATTTTCAGCACAGAAGTTCTCCCAGCATAGACACAGCTGATCCTCACAGCCAATTGGCCTGAAGGTCAATTCCTCCCAGTGATACCAACAACAATCAAGGCTTAACTATAACAAGACTGTGCACACAGCCCACAAAGGGATATAGCAAGAGTGTCCAACTCAGGTAACTAGGGAGGCTGAACCACTGGGCCCTACAGGATACCTAGCACACAAAGCCACTCTATCAACTGAGGGAAGCAGCCAAAATGTGGAGACAAAGGAACAGATCACAAATGAAAGAAATGGAGAAAAAGCAAACTACTGGACACAAAGTTCAAAACCACGACTATGAGGTTTTCAAGAATTTTCTAGAAAAGGCCAATAAATTTAGTGAGACCTTTGAGGATATGAAAAAGGACCAACTAGAAATTAAGCATACACTAACTGAAATAAAAAATATTATATAGAGACCTAACAGCAGATTAACGGAAGGCAAGAATCAAGTCAAAGATTTGAAATACAAAGAAGCAGAAAACACTCAACTGGAAAAGAAAAAAGAAAAAAGAATCCAAAAATATGAAGATAGTGTAAGGAGCCTCTGAGACAACTTCAAGCGTACCAACATCTGAATTATGGAGGGGGTGCCAGAAGAAGAGAGAGAGTAAGATACTGAAAAACTATTTGAAAAAATAATGACCAAAAACTTCCCCCACCTGGTGAAAGAAATAGACCTACAAGTCCAGGAAGCACACAGAACCCCAAACAAAAGGAATCCAAAGGACCACACCAAGACACATCATAATTAAAATGCCAAGAGCAAAAGACAAAGAGAGAATATTAAAAGCAGCAAGGGAAAAACAGTTCATTACCTACAAGGGAGCACCCATACAACTGTCAGCAGATTTCTCAACAGAAACTATGCAGGTGAGACGGGAGTGACAAGAAACATTCAAAGTGATGAATAGGAAGAACGTACAAGGAAGATTACTCTACCCAGCAAAGCTATCATTCAGAATTGAAGGTCAGATAAAGAGCTTCACAGATAAGATAAAGCTAAAGGAGTGCATCACCACCAAACCAGTATTATATGAAATGCTGAAGGGTATTCTTTTTTCTTTCTTTCTTTCTTCTTTTTTTTTTCTTTTTATTGTTCAGATTTTTACAATTGTTCCTCTTTTTTCCCCCATAGCTCCCCTCTACCTGGCTCCCACTCCTCCCTCTGCCCTTACCTCCCCCTCATTGTCCTCATCCATAGGTGTATGATTTTTGTCTAGTCTCTCCTGCACCTCCCTCACCCCTTCCCCCCTGAAAAGTGTCAGTCCACTCTGAAAGGTATTCTTTAAGAAGAGGAAGAAGAAGGAAAAGGTAAAGATAAAAATTATGAACAACAAACAGATATTTATCAACAAGTGAATCTAAAAATCAAGTGAATAAAAAAATCTGATGAACAGAATAATCTGGTGACTATAATAGAATGAGGGGCATAGAAAGGGAGTGGACTGACAATTCTCAGGGGGAAAGAGGTTGGGGGGTGTGGGAAGAGACTGGACAAAAATTGTACATCTATGGATGAGGACAGTGGGGTGGGGGGTAAGGGCAGACAGTGGGGTGGTAACTGGGTGGAAGGGAGTTATGGGGGAAAAAGGAGGAACAATTGTAATAATCTGAACAATAAAGATTTATTACATTAAAAAATAATAATAAAAATAAAATAAAATAAAACATTCTAAAATACATATGTAGCCACAAAGGCTCTCTAACAGCTAAATCAATCCAGAGAAGAAGAGAAAAGCTAGAGGCATCATACTTTCTGATTTCAAATAAGCCCTGGCTGGTTTTGCTCAGTGAATAGAGCATCAGCCTGTGGACTGAAGGGTCACAGGTTCAATCCCAGTAAAGGGCACATGCCCAGGTTGTGGGTTCAAACCCCAATGTATGGCATGGAGGAGGCAGCTGATCAATGATACTCTCTCATCATTGATATTTCTAGCTCTCTCTCCCACTCCCTTCCTTTCTGAAATCAATAAAATATATCTTTTAAAAAATTAAAAAATAAATAAAACTATGGTACTCGCCTAAGACAGACATATAGACCATTGGAACAGAATGGAAAGACCAGAAATAAATGCATATATATATATATATATATATATATATATATATATATATATTG
Organism: Lasiurus cinereus; assembly: GCA_011751065.1. NCBI lineage: Eukaryota > Metazoa > Chordata > Mammalia > Chiroptera > Vespertilionidae > Lasiurus > Lasiurus cinereus. The sequence goes on from JAAGEH010000289.1 coordinate 1,658,877, forward strand.
AACTGATCTTTGACAAGAGTGCTAAATATGAAAAGAAATATGGTCTTCAACAAACAGTGGTGGGAAAACCGCTGAACAAAAGAATACCATACACAAAAATTCATCATATTTAAGTCTTTAATCCATCTTAAGACCTGAAACTGTAAAACTCCTAGAAGAAAAAGGACATGATATTGGTCTTGACAATGATTTCTTGGATTTGGCACCAAAAGCAGAGGCACCAAGAATAAGCAAGTTGGATTACATCAAACTAAAATGCTTCTGCATAGCAAAGGAAACACCTAGAATATGGAAAGGTGCCTAAGGCATGGGAGAAAATACCTTCAAATCATATCTATAGCAATGGATTAATCTCCAAAATATAGAAGGAACTCCTACAACCCAAAAAGGAAAAGAAAACCCAATCACAAGGGGGCTAAGGACTTTACTAGACATTTCTCCAAGACATACCAATGGCCAACAGATATATCATACAAATGGTTAACTTGCCCCAGCCGGTTTATCTCAGTGGATGGTTCATCGGCCTGCAGACTGAAAGGTCCTGGGTTTGATTATAATCAAGAGCACATGCCCATTTATGGGGTCAATCCCCAGTAGGGGGTATGTAGGAGGCAGCTGATCCATGATTCTTTCTCATCATTGATGTTTCTATCTCTCTCCTTCTCTGACATCAATAATATATATATTATTAAAAGGTGGTTAACTTCACCAATCGTCAGGGAAATGCAAATCAAAACCACCTCACGCCCGTTAGAATGGCTACTATTTACCAGACAGATGATAACAAGTGCTGGCGGGGATGTGGAGCAACGGGGACACTTGCACACTGTCAGGAGGAGTGTAAATTGGTGCAGGACTATGGGAACCATGTGTATGCAGGTGCCATAAAAATAAAAAACAGGACTATATGTAATCCAACAGTCCCACTTCTGGGTGGTCAGCCACAGTGAAATCAGGACCTCGGAGAGATTAGCAGCCCATGATCGCAGCACTAGCCACACTATCCGAGATGTGGAAACTCTACCTGCCCACTCACAGCTGAGTAGAGAGCATGTGCTACAGACACAATGAAGCACAGTCTGGCCTCAGGAAAGAGGGCCATTCTGTCCTAATGGGACATGGATGCATCCGGAGACAGTGTAATACTTGGTGAGAGAGGCCAGTCACAGAAAGACAAACACTGCATGATTCAGCTCACAGAAGGGATCGAAATAATCAAAGGTGTAGAATCACAGAGCACAGGGTCGGGGGGGGGGGGGCCCCCCCGGGGGACGGGGGGGAAGAGGGACATGGAGTTACTAATCAAGGGACATAAAATTTTGGTTCAGAAAGATTAACAGTCTCTAAGATCTGCTATGAACCTTGTAACTACAATCAATAGTGATGCGTGGTGGCCTGAGAACTGTTACTGGTGGAGAAAACAATTGTTAGATGCATTTAAGGAAGTCAAAGACAGAGCTCCCTGCAAAGCTGGGGGCGGGGGTACTAGGGGTCTCTGAGTGAGAAAAGTCGGTCAAGGAGAGAAGAGAGCGCAACATATTTGAAGATTCAAAAACAAACAGCAAAAGGCCAGTGTGCTCTTCCACTGAATACTGACTGGGCTGTGTTACCCAGGAGCTCCATCAGGAGCGGCAGGCAGTGGCGTCCACGGGGCTGATCTATTCGGGTGGAGGCCTCCTGGGTGGCTGCACGCACTTTAATCTCGTCCCGCCAGCAGTGGGAATACTTTCCACAGGAGGACCCACATGGGACAGCTTGCAGTTTATCAGGCCACTGTGGCTGCGGTGTGTGCAAAGGGGTGCGGAGGAAGGGGGTTGGTGAGACAGGAGCAGGTGGCTGTAAAGGACTGGCTGTGACCCAGGCAATGCCGTCACCGCTGGGCTGGGGCAGAAGGTGGGAGGAGGGGCTGTGTTCAGGGCATATTTGGGAATTAGAATTCACTGAGTATGTGAGTGGATCTTGTGATGTCAGAGGCCACACATTTTTTCCATCCCAGACACATGTCCCCTTGCAGGGGAGCCTGCCACCCAGAGAGGCAATCTGCCCACCCCTGGAACCGGGGCTGCTTTATGAGTTGCCAGGACCGATGAAATGGTGAGGAAGTGGCTGTGCAGCTCTGCAGGCAGGGCCTCCAGGAAGCAGCCTCCAGCTTTGCCCTCTTGAAATGCGGCCATGAGACCATCAGGGAAGAACGCGTGTTTAGCTTATAATCGAATGAGGATTACATGGAACAGACCAAAGCACTCCCACCTGACCAACAGCCGGCTTCGCCTAGCACATGTGTGGACAAAGGCCAGCCCCCTGGTCAGTTGAGTTAACCTCACAATGAGCCCATGTTAGTCAGCCGGAGACCCTATCAGCTGACCCACAGCATTATAAGAAGTAGCAGATCACTGGTCTTTAAGCCGCTATTTTGCTTTAGCTGGTGATGCAGAGTATGTGGCTAAAACAGGGCACTGGAGTTGTAAGGATGTGTCTTACATGCTCAGCTCTCACAACTGGTTAAAAATAGTGCCTCAGCTGGCCAGCGTGGCTCAGTGGTTGAGCACTGGCCCATGAACCAAGAGGTCACCAGTTTGATTCCCAATCAGAGCACATGCCCAAGTTGCGGGTTCAATCCCCAATGTGGGACGTGTAGGAGGCAGCCAATTCTTGATTCCCTCTCATCACTGATATTTCTCTCTCTCTCTCTCCCTCTCCCCTCCTCTCTGAAATCAATAAAAAAAATTTAAAAAAAAAAATAGTACCTCTTACTGAGCTGGGAAAACTGAGGGGAAGGTTTAGAGGTGGAAAATTATGAGTTCTGTTTGCCTGTGTTGAGTTTGGAGATGTCTGTGAGCCGTGCATGTGGAGTGAGGGTATGATTTTGATAGCTGTGGACATATCGGAAGCACTAAAAGCCACGGGACGGGGCTCCTCGGAAGCACAGAGCAGTGTGGGGAGAGATAGCTGGGACTCGGGGTGCTCACACTTCTGAAGCGGGAGCAGAAAAAGAAGAGCCAAGCAGAATAACAAGGTCAGGGTCGCCTGGTGAGGCAGGAGAAGCCAGAGGACAGGGTTCTGGAAACTAGAAGGTGGATTCTGTCAGCAGTTCTGAGCTGGTAATCAACGCCTTGCATTTAAAACAGAACCTTGCAAGGGCTTGTATGCATGCACATGACCATGACCAATGGGAGAGACAGGAGAGGGTGAGGCCATGTGCTGGAGGTGGGAGCGCCTGGGGAGAGGTCAATAGGGGGAAAGGAGAGGAAACATATGTAAAACTTTAAACAAGAAAGAATTTAAATATATAAACAAACAAACAAAACCAGAGGTCTCCTGGTGGCCTCCTCCTTGTCAGAGTGGCTTCTCTCAGAAACCATTTGGCCTGACCACGCCGGTTTTTAAAGACTGCACAGGCCATTTCAGGTGCTCCAGGGCACACCGCCCACTGTGCACTGCCGGGCCTGGGGTGCCCTCCCCTGGGCCTGGCGCTGTCCTTCTGCCTCCGATCACCAGTGTAGAACCAGTGTAGAATCCACATTCCCCTGTCCACGGTTCTCTACCCCATCTCCCCAAGCCTGCTCCTTCTGGTGATGGGCGACCACATTGCCAACGTCCCCACAGAAAGGGCTGCCTTCACACCGAAGCTGCTGCAGTGCAAGGCAGTGGCCCAGGTGGGAAAGGCACCCACATCAGCGCAGTCACTCGGCAACCAGGGGTGAAAAGTCAGAACAAACCAAGGGGACATGGGGGGAGGGGGGAGGGGAGAGAGGAGGTGGGACCAGGACCAGCATGCGCCTCTGGAGGCTGCCCCCTGCACTCTGCGCACAGTGTCTGCTGGCAAAATAGCCCTGCCTTTGGCGTCAGGTCTGAGCTGCAGCCTCCAGAGAGGGCGAGAGGGTGTTGGATTCCTCCGACACAGCCCTAACCCCCTCCAGCGGCAACCACATCTAGGAAACACAATCACTTGCTCTCTAAGCTCAGCTGCACAAGGAGCCATGCCGAGAGAGGGATGGAAACTAAGCCAGTGCTCACTATCGCTCCCCACACTCTAAGGGGAAGCTTTACAGGGACATATGTCCAAAAGGGGACATGGTATCACTGTGGGTAACATCAGAAACTTTGGAGACAATGGAAAAAAACTGTATATAAGTCTTTGTCCAATTACTACACAAATGAGAACAGTGACCCCACAGGGTAGTGAGTGAACGAATCATAGCTGCACTCAATCGTGGGTGACTCCTGGCAGCTTGGTCTCAAGAGTAAAGCGAGTGAAACTACCCTGTAAGGCGCAATACAATTTTCATAAAACTGAAAAGGACACAGACTACTGTATTAAGTAAGGGTGCACACATATGTGTGCACTACACTTGCATGGCAAATGACTGACAACACCAAGGTCAGGGGGGCAGAGAGCCCCTATCTGGGAAGCGACACTCAGAATCAGTGAAACTGGAAACACTAGCTGTCAGATTGGCTGTGGGTTCACTGGGGTTCATTTCATCATCACGTCTCGAAACATGCCACGGTTCATATTGATGTACCACACAGACATGCTAGCAATTTTTAAAGCTTATGCAACTTGGGTTGCATTAAAAGAAGCATGAAGTTCAAAGAAAGGAAATTAAATTTCAGGTGAGCACTTTACAAACTAGTCAGCGTGGCTGCGTATCCACTTCCAGCCATAGCGTGTGAGGAGGGCCGGGCAACAATGTGTCTCAGCTGGGACCACGGGTCGGCCCATCCAGAGCCTTGAAAGCACTACCGCCAGCTGCCCCCTTGGTGATGGGCAGTGACAGCTGAGCCCGGGAGCACCCAGAGCTCTCCCGAAAATGACCTTTGCAGGCCAGGTTGCACATCACGGCTGTAGAAGGAGGAACCAGGGTTGGTGAGTCCACAGGGACCTGATCTGAGGGATGGTCGCCGAGAAGGGTGCCTGGGCAGGATGGGAGCGCCACTCTGAAAGGGCATTTGTTCTCTCCTTCAACGCTCTCAGGGCTCGCCCTCTCGGGTTCCTTCCAAACACAGGTCGTGTCTGAGGGCCTGGGGGGTTATGGGGGGCCTGGTTTCTTGTTTCTGGGCCCCAAAGCATCCAGGTATCCTCTACACACTGAGCTACACCATCTGTCTTATTCGGGGACTGAAGGGATTCAGGGGTCCCTTCTGGCGAAGGCAGCTGCTCAGCACAGAATTGCCCTCATGTCTAGCAAACGTAACCTTCAGGCGAAGAATCAGGGAAAGGACACTTGGGGAAGGAGATTGCTTCGTGGACATGGTCAGGGCAGGCGGGAGGGAGGTCTCTGAGTTCAATCAAGTGACCAACATGTCCTTCTGAGAATGAAGCCCTCACTCAGCCTTCACGTGCAAACCAAGTGGGTGGCTGGCACGCCAAGCCTTCATACATAGCCTGGAGGACCCTGGCTGGCCTGACCCAGCCATGCCAGCGCTTACTGAGACCACTTGTGAGGACCCAGGCACTCTGCCAAGAGGTGACAACCTATAGTTATTGCTCTCAGATGACACGAGGAGGTGGAGGCTCTGACACCTGCTTTCCTGCCCAGCAGCTGGAAGGTAGCAGGCCAGGATTCAACAAAGGCGAGTCTGAGCACAGCGCGCATCTGCTTCCCATGGTGCGGGCCTCCCTTCCACACTGTGTCTCAGCAGCAGGGAGAACATGCAACAGTCAGTACTGTCCCATCTAAAGGAAAGACAAAACCAGCCACAGCCCGGCCACGGGGACACCATTCTCCCAGGCCTGCGACGTCCTGGCGGGAGGATGGCTAAATAGTGGGAAGAGATGTTTACTCCAATGTCCCCACCTGGACAGGTGTGCTGGACAGGAAGAGGAATCGAGAACACTGTCACATGGCCCCATGGAAGGCAATCTTGTGGGGAACCGTGAAAGGCAATTAGGTACATTATCCAGCAATATGCTTTTCCCCTTATGTTTCCCTGCTTTGCTGGGGTTTTTGCTTCATATAGCTAAGAGAAAGTAACACTGTGGCAGGGTCAATAGAGCAATGTGTCCTTGAGTGCCAGATGTTCTCAATAACAGAAACAAGGATAAGGAAGCTGGCCGAGGGAGTAGCCTAGACTGTGTTTAGGACACTGCTGATACGGAAGGAACATGCTGATCGGACCTTGACCTTGTATGCTTGCATAAGTTGTTTCTGCTTATAAAAGGAGCTGTGAGAATAAACTCGGCGCGACAGTCTTGAGCTATCCGCCCTCCCGGTAACTAAGGTGTCTGTGTTCTTTAATCCTCACCCCCCCTTTCAGGTAATGTTCTAACTGCAGTGCCGGCTGGCTCCGGCACAATCTATTTAATTTGACCAGAAATGGATTTAGTGGGAGACATGCATAGGCACCCTTTCCCTCATCTCACACGGTCACACTCAGAGTCGTGGGGGGCTGTTTGTGCCAAAACTCCTGTCTACGGTCAGATGAGCTGTGTTCTGTGTCCCAGAACTTGCTGTATCTAAACGCCTTTAGAAACAGACCAGCCACCGGTGGTCATGTCAGCATATCCGTGCCCCAGATGAGCTGTATAACCCTCCAGATGGCTCCCAGCTGCCCACTTCATCCTCAAAGCTTCTCATACATTCGCCGGGAAGCTGCAGGCCTCCAGGAACTGCCTTTAATAGCTGTCTTTAGTGTTTGATCATCGTTTCCCAGGCAAGAACATGGTGTCTCAGGTCCAGAGCAGGCTGCAGGAGGCAGCCAGCCAGAGGCAAAATGGAAGGCGGTGGGCCCCGGGAGGGAGAGGAGGGAATAAACAAAGCTTCGGAGCTGCGAGCTGAGAAGTTCCCTGTGCTCAGAGGAAGCCATTCAGAGAAACGAGGCTGGTTAATCTTCGGAGCTGCGAGCTGAGAAGTTCCCTGTGCTCAGAGGAAGCCGTTCAGAGAAACGAGGTGGTTAATCCTCGGAGCTGCGAGCTGAGAAGCTCCCTGTGCTCAGAGGAAGCCGTTCAGAGAAACGAGGCGGTTAATCCAGTGGAAGAGCAGCAGGAGGTTTCCTAAACAGGGCGGAACAGCCCCCGTCTCCAGAGCAGAGCTTGGAACCCGGGGCCACCGACGCTCAGGGCTCCACTGCTGTGGTCGGGGAAGCAGAGAGCAACCCTTTACGGGCCAGCCTTAGGGAGCCGTGTTAAATGCTGAGTGCTCGCTAGAATGGTGCTTAGCCAAGTGTGCGGACCAGCCCTCGGGCAAACAGTGTGCTGCCTCACTGTGTGTCCCTCGGGTCGAGATACTACAGGCCCTGGCCTCCTGCCTCCAGCACAGGGAGGCTCCCGGGAGGACCACACTACGTAAGATTGTGTTTCTGTTCCCGGGAGTGTAACATGGGCCCAGGAAGTGGTCTTGACCAGATGTACTTCTCCAGCCCCAGGGGCCGAGGGAGGATCCTCCACCCCGTTCCAGGGCTGCTGGGCCAACAGTTAGAGCTGCATTTGGGTCTGTAAGGTTCCAGGTGCAGGAAACGGAGTCAGAGACCAAGGCATGTTAAAGAGGAAGTTTATTTCGAACTAATGAGCAAGATAGGAAAACTAGGATTAAAGGAATAGGTGAAGGACCCGCCAGGTCGTCTTGCAGACTGGGGAGAGCAGCAGCATGTGCACAGGTGAACATGCCTTTTGAGGGGAAGAACAGGAAGGGGCGGGGCCCAGGGAGGAACAGGAAAGGTGGGGTCCAAGGCACTTGGCACTTGCTGATTGGTGATTCAATGTCTGGAGGATGTCCACCTGGGAGATGCAGGTTATGTCATACTCCGCTCACCAGTTGGGGGAAGGGAGGATCTATCAGAGTCCAAAGGAGATTCCTGGTAAGTATGAGTAGTTCCCATAAACATTTGCCCCCAACATTCTCACCAGTGAGAACCCAGGGTCAGAAACTCCCAGCAGCGACATAGTAAGCTGTGCATCTTCATGCCCACACCCAGGCTTGTATTTTCTCTCTATGCATTGTTTGAAAATAGGAATAATATTTTGGAATAAAACTTCATTTTTCATTTTTAATCCTCACCTGAGGATATATTTTTTCCATTGATTTTTAGACAGAGTGGAAGAGAGAAACATCAATGTGAGAGAGTGGAAGAGAGAAACATCAATGTGATCGTTGTCCCTCCATCAACATTTGCACGATAGGGAGCCCAAGGAGCCACCACCTCCTGGACTCTGGCAGGGCCTGCCTTCATCACCATTTCATGCCTCAAGACAGCTGATGATCGATCTATTGTTTCCAGGCTGAGAGTTCTGGGCATTGTAACAACATCATACCCAATCACTCCACCCAGATGGCCGCCAGTCCCTCACATCCACTTAACCACACGGACCCGCCCTGCTCCCACCAGCCCTGTCTCTCTGCCTGTCATCACCATGGCCTCACCCCCCTATTCTCCTGACCTAGGAAAATCAGCAAATGCCTCCTTCCTCATTGTCAGACCAGCCCCGCCTCCGACACCTCTCTCCATCCTGCCCTCTTCCTGGTCCCCATCCTCAGCCCTGTCCCCTCATTCAGATGATCCCAATAACCACCAAACCCCCCATACTGCCCTGAACCTGCCATCGGTCCCCAGCCCATAGATCAGAGGCCCCCCAGCCTGCAGCAGGGTCTGTGCAGGTCCCCATGCCCTCAGGGTGCAGGCCAGCTCCCAAAGCTGGCTCCCAAGCACAACTCTCAAGCATGTCTCCCAAGCACATCTCCAGGCGGGGACAGCTGTGTCTAGACCCTCCCCGAGATGACGCCGTCGATCCCCAGGGTGTCTGTGTGTGCATGCCCTGTCAGTCTATCTATCTGCCTTTGTGATCTCTTGTTCTTCACGTGGCAAATACCTCCTCTTCTTTCAGGGTCTGGCTCCTGCCTTGCTTTCCCTGAAAACTTTCCCTTGTCCCCCAGTGTGGGAACCTCTTTCCACGTCCCGCGTGGTTCAGGGTTCCCGGGTCAGGGTTCAGGTTCTGAAGGAGGCCGCACGCAAACAAAATGAGAGACTAGAAAGCATAAATTTGGCGATATTGGGGGGCCAGGCGGGAGCCTTCCTCTAGTGGAAAGGACTGCCATTTGCTCTGGCCTTTTTCTCCCTTTTATTAAGGCTTTGGGACACACCCCTAGCCTTTAGGCAGGAGATAACAGAAATTAACATGATACAAACAGATAGTTTCAACTAAACAATGAGTAATCAGCTCTGACCTTTCAGAGCAATTAAGGTTGGCCAGCCTTCTGGCTTCCCATTTACATCCATTTAGTGAGAACAATATTTGGTTTCCGACACCCCAGGCTTCTCATTGCTCCTATCTCTCTCTACCACCATCATGCCCTCTGCCTGCCTCTTGTGGGTTGAATTACGCCCTCCCCGCTAAAAAAAAAAAAAAACAGAATGGGGCGAAAGAAGGGCTACAGCCATTCCTATGGAAAATAACACAATAAATACAAGTGTCAGAATACAGTTTCACGTACTCCCGGCTGTAAACTGACGTTTGCCCACCCTGAATGAGTTCAAGTCTGAATCTCCGTGACCTTTTTGGAACCAGAGTCTTTGCAGGCGTAGCCGAGTGGAAACAAGGTCATCCTGGGTTAGAGTGAGCTTCATGAAGTGACAATAAGGAGAGGATATTTGGGTAACACAGAGACATGGAGCTAGCTGCTGTACAGAGATGGACAGACTGCAGGGATGGGTCTCCAAGCCAGGGACACCAGCCAGGCCAGCCAGAAGTCAGCAGAGGCCTGCAGGGAACTGCTCAGCCTACCCTGGTCCGGACTTCTGGCCTCAGCCCTGACCTGAGAGAAAAGACATTTCTGCTGTTTCAGGCCCCCAATTGGTGAGCTCAGTACGGCAGCCCCGGGACACTAGCACCTGCCAACCTGCCGGCTCTTTGCGCTGCAGCCAGTCCTTAGCTCTACATCTGTCTCTCCCATCCAGCCAAGTCTGTATAACATCCCCCTCTCCGACCTCTTCTTCCAATGCACGGTCCCTACAGTAGTACCTACCTACCCACAGAACAAAAGGAAAGAGAGGCTGTCAGGAGGGCAGCTGGGAGAGGGCAGCGTCCTTCCAGCAGTTGCAGCGAGAAAGTAACCCATCTCCCATTCCATCGATTGCCTCTAGGAAACCTGCAATGGAAGGGCCTGGTGAAGCAGGGCGGCCGTGGTCTGTCTCGATGGTGAAAACTGAGAGCGAGGGCTCAGGACCTGCCTGCAACCTGACTTCTTTAGGCCCCACAAGAATGTCTCTGAAATGTTTTCCATTAGTGTCCAACCTTTAAAACCATACGCAAACAAAACGGGATTTCCCAGCAAACAATCATTGGCGAATGATGGGACTTCCTGGCCACATGGCTGCAGGCACCAGCCTCAAGCGCTGACACCCTCTGGGGACATAACCCTCCCTTCCCTACTCCCCAGGTCATTTCCCTTATTACCTCCGTGGCATCTCTAGCCCACAAACTCCCATAGGAATGAAGATGGTAAACGTGTCCCAAATATTGTTAAAGAAGTTTTGTTTTATATCCTCGTCAGTGTGGCTTATTGAATAGAGCATCTGCCTGCGGAGCAAAGGGTCCCGGGTTCAATTCTGACCAAGGGCATGTGCCCTGGCCAGAGCCTTGGTGAGGGCATATGCAGGAGGCAACCAATCGATGTGTTTCTCTCACATCAATGATTCTTTCTGTCTTTCCCTCTCTCTTCTACTCTCTCTAAAAATCAATGGAGAAAAATATCCTCAGGTGAGAATTAAAAGGAAAAAATGAAGTTGTATTCCAAAATCTTATTCCTTGTTTCAAACAATGCGTAGAGAGAACATGCAAGCTTAGGTGTTGGCATGAAGGTGTGTAGCTCCAGAGATTCCGACCCGGGGTTCTCACTAGTGAGAATGTCAGCAGGCTGCCTGCAGCCTCAGCCACGGCCCTCCCTGTCCCCTCACCTGGTCACAGCAGCCACGCAGCCATATGGCCATGTCTGAGGCAGAGGACAAGGCCCAGACCGCACCTTCGCTATTTTCATAACCTTCTGGCCCTCCACTCGGTTTATGCCAAGTGCATATGTGGGATGTCCTCGGTCATTTTGAACATGAGCTCAATAAGAAAAGCGGGCCCGTCTGAAATGCTGTCACCCACTGCACTAGCTCTCAGGCAGCCTGAGCACGTCCCCGCCACAGTCCCAGGCCCAGACCCAGACTGTCTCCTTGCTCCTCCTCCCCTCGCACTTTCCCCGGAGGCACTGGGTGCACAGATAAGAGAAGGCCTCCAGGTTTAGCATCGGGAAGGTGTGATCTGACACTGAAAAAGAAAACCTGAATCTTGAGACATGGCACATTTACACAAAAGAGGGCAGTTGAGCAAATCCAGAGTGGTCCCCGATGTGCCCAGACAAGGGCGCAGGTGGTTTATGCCAGAACCCACTCCCCTTCCCTCCCGTCCACATTTCGCTGTCTGTGCAGCTCATCTTGGCTGGAGGAGGCGCCAAAGGTGGCTCAGAGTTTCCCAACAAATTCTCAAAAACCTGTTCCACCGATTTCTCCAAATCATGTACCCTGGCAAATGGCCTGACCGCAGAACCAGAGAGTCCAGTCCTGGGCGGCGGGGGGGGATTCTTGGGTAGGGCAGAGGAATGGGAGGGGGGGGGGGGGGCGGTGTAAGAAATTTAGCCTGTGATACAAGATGGAATGAGGAAGGGTGGGCAAGGCCAGCCTGGTACAAGAGGAGGGCAGGGCATGTCAGACCAAGGGGCTAAGATTGGGCAGTAAAGGCCAGCCAGTCACCAGAGGGAGTGGGAGCTGGGGAGGTAAGCAGAGACTTAGGGGCAGGGGATGCCAAGAGCAATGCCAAAGGCCCTAACAGCTGACTCGTAAGACACTGTGAGGCACCGTGACAGTTGGAGAGACCTGTGACTTCCCTGAGTCACTGGCCTTGACTGACATTTCAGAGTCCGTGAGATGAGCTATGCAGAGCAGGAGACATGAGCACATCTGTATGAAGAGCAAGCAGGGCAGGGCAGCATCATAACTAGGAATAAAGGGAGGGACAGATATATTGGCTCACCTGTCACTACGGATTCCAGCACCAATTATTTGATTATTAGAGCTTCATAGGGTAGCTCATTAGTAATAGTCGACCTGTTATTCCTCTTCTATCCCTTGAATTTCTTAGATGTTCTCAATCATCTTTCCTGTGGTATTTAGACTAAATGACGGCAGTAGACTTTTAAAGATAGTTCTCCCATTGGAGATGGCGATTTCGATCAGCTTTCCCAAAAAGGCTCCTACTAATAGCGTTCACCATACTAATGGCCGTGCATGAGATTGACCTGCTCACAACAGTCTTTCCCTTGCATTCACATCTCACTATGTGTCTTTCCTTGAACTGTTGCTGTCGTGTGTGTGTGGGCGGGGGGGTTGCTTTGCAGTTCTTACTAAAGTTAATTCTAAGTATTTCTATTTACCATTCTCTCTGAGTATAATCAATTTTTCCAAATCGAAACCATTAATTTGTGTATCAAATTTGACAGACACTGATTTGCTGCTGCCTCTGAGCCTGCTGATATAATGGCAGTGCTAAGGTCCTGACTGCTCTGTTCACTCACGAACTTTTCCATCTGCATTTTGGTGACTCAGTTTTTATCTGGGCTGCTTTTCTCTCCTTTGCTGCCTTTATCCTCTGTTGCTCAACTAAATAAATTTTAAGCCCACTCTAGCCTCACTGCTGAGTCCTCCTTCCCATGGGCATTTTTCACAGAAACTAGAAAAACAACCCTACATGCCCTCACTGGTGTTGCTCAATGGGTAGAGTATTGGTGGACTGAAGGGTCCCAGCTTCAATTCCCATCAAGGGCATATGCCTGGGTTGTAGGTTCAATCCCCAGTGCGGAGGGGGGGTGGGGGGTGGGAGGAGGGGTATGCAGGAGGCAACTGATCAATTATTCTCTCTCATCATTGATGTTTCTCTCTTCCTCTCTCTCCCTTCCTCCCTGAAAATATATTATTTTTTAAAATCAGGTCCTATTTATTTAATTCATTTATCTGCCACTACGAGGAATCTAACAAACAGCAATTAATTTTCAAAAGGTACAAAAGCCCCTCTGCCACTGGCCCTGCTGGAAGCCCTCTGCCCTATCCTGGGTCCCCTCCCTTTATTCCTAGTTATGATGCTGCCTTGCCCTGCTGATCTTCATACAGATGTGCTCCTGTCTCCTGCTCTGCACAAAGGGGAAATTGTTTGCAAAGCAAACAAAGGAGGACATGATTTTCATCCCTCAGTCCAAATTCTGAAGCCAACACTCAGGAGCCAATGCCCCAGCTCAGCTCTGATCGGGAGGAGGGCTCTCCACTAGCCCTGGCACCTGCTGGGCGGAGTTGCCTCGGGTTTAGATTCACTCAATACATGTGTTCTGGGGCCCATGCTTTCCAAATTCTGGGCCTGGGGCCAGGGGTGCAGATGTAAGTCCACATGCCCTGGCTCCCCTCCAATAAGGAGTCCCCCTGCAGGCTGGGGTTAGGGTTAGGGGATGGCACATGTCTCCCCTCCCTCTCATGCCTTGTCCTCTGTGTTGTACTGTGTCTGTATTTTGCACATTATACATTTTATGATCCTTGAAAGAAAAGTATTTGCACAGTGGCCAACTGAGGAAGGAAATTACCATTTTTCTCTCTTTCTTAAAAATAAATTTTATTTTATTTCAGAGAGAAAGGAAGAGGGAGAGAAAGATAGAAACATCAAAGATGAGAGAGAATCATTGATTAGCTTGCCGCCTGCACACCCCACACTGGGGATCGAGCCTGCAATCCAAGCATGTGCCCTGACTGGGAATCGGACCCTGACCTCCTGGTTCATAGGTTGACACTTAACCACTGAGACATGCCAACTGGGTGGAAATGACCATTTTTAAGGTTGATGTGTTCCAGGTTGAAAATACATACCCATAAATACACACACCAAACAAGAGACGTTTTACTTTAAATTATAGGGGAAAGAAGATACACAAGGAGTGAGTCCTGGAAAAATGTTCACAACCTGTGGGAAAATACAGGCTATACAGATGCAAAGTGTGCCAAAATCATTTTCCATCTGTTCTACCCATCTCCTCTTTCACATTCCAAAATTGCGTCTCTATTTAGTTTGGGAAATTGCAAACAAAATTTCAAACTAAAAGCTTGCAATTCACTTACAGGTAAGTCATCAAAATATGGTTTCTTGAAAGCTTTTTAAGGTCTAGAATTTTTTTGCCCTAAGTGTTTTTAAAAGTTCCTGGCCTCCTTGTCTTTGAGAGAGAGAATAACAAACTTCAAACAGTTCAAATATCATTTGAAGTGGAAAAGTCCAGGTTCAGAGGTGGTCTCGCCTTGGTGAACTGTCCCTGTCATTCCTCGGCAGGGGCTTTGCAGGATGGACAAGGTGTCTGGGACTGCAGAATGAACAGTGTGTCTGGGGACTGCAGGACTTGTCACACTGGGCAGAACCCCTCCCTCTCTATCCTGAGAGGTGGACTGAGCCCATGAGGGGGCTCAGGGGCAGGAAGCTTGGTCCTCCACGGATGACCAGAGACGGTTCCCATAGCAGCAGCCTCTGCTGCCGCTTCAGCAACTTTCCCATCACACTCCCACCAGGACACTAAATTATCTCTTCCAAGATCTGGAACAGGATGCTCTGTGCTCGTGCTCATGGCTCCTCAGGCATTTGTGTTGATAAGAAATGGATGGTGTGAGGGAACAGCCCTGGAGAGAGGAAGCTGCTTCCCTCCACCCACACTCCTTCGCTCTCAGTCCCTCTTCAGTCTTGTCCATGCCCTTGTCCTCTCCATCTGCCTCCCCCGCAGTCTCACTGGCCTTGCTGTGGCCTCAGTGGGCTCGGTGGTAAACTGGGGAGGAAGGTGGGCCTGCCTCCCAAACACCTGGATGTTCCAGAGACTTAACTGAGGCCAAAGACTGGGATTTGCTAAGTTATAACCGCCTGGAACTGTCCAAGGTACATCACAGCAGCCGCTAACACTGTGAAAGAAAAGGCAGGCCACACCTTTCCGGGACTGTGCCGACAATCGGTGTTTATAAAGACACATCATTAAACAGCTGTGTCTGCCGCCCCTGGGAGAGACCTACCACCCTGTGTCCCTACCCCAGCCCCCTTCCTCATGCCCTTGTGTTAACACTGGGCTGTGTCCACCCCGAAGACCATGGGTCCCAAGTGGGCATCCAGAGATGCCGAGTCCCCAGCCATGCTGATTCTGTCCTTTTATTCAAGCTCTTCTGGTAACGCTGAGTGCTGGCTAGGGAGCCACTGCTAAGATGCCATTCCGGGACCTCATCCAACCCCACCATTTCCCCTCATGAACAAATCCATAATTTCTAGCGCTCTTTCCACCTCCCACCAACCCATCCTTTCCCACGCACCCTTCAAGTCATAGATGGGAGGGAACATGCCTCTGTGCCAAGGCAACGTGGGTGACCGGGGGTGCTGCCCTGGCCATCCGGCCCAGCCTGTCTGCAGCAAAGGGGCAAGGCCTGGCCTGGGGCTGTCAGTCATAGGATGGAGCTGCGGGCTGAGGGCAGTGCAGCCCCAGGCACTGGGCTCAGCAAGCCGCTGCCTTCTATCTTCTTAGGTCTCTGTCTCAATCCCCACCAGCATCTCTCACCAGCTGCTGCAATGCCTCCAGCTCTGGACTGAGGCCCGTGAACAACCCCTCTCCCACCCCCCAACCCCCCCGCCTCTGAGCCAATGTGAGTGCAAATGAGCTGCCAAAGACTAAATCTGGGACAGCTCAATGGTGCCTCTAAGCCACTGTCCTGCTCATGTCCTGAGCAATTAAAGCAAGGGCAGCTGTGCCTGCGAGGCCTGAAACGGCAATGTAGGCACTGAACATGACCTCGCCTGGAAGCAGTGACGCAGAAATGCAGAAGAAACTGAGTCCTGATCTGCCAGTGAACAGGCTGACGTCACATGGTGCTCATCCCAGGGCCCAGGGCTCCCTAACAAACTCTGTGGGAAAGGCAAAATCCCTTCCAGGGTGAGCAGGCCGAGGCAATGATAGACAGCTGACCATGTTTTCATCAAAGGAGCCACACCACCTCCCAGCCCACTTACAAAGCTGCACACAGAAGCCTAAGGACAAGCCTGCTGTGTCCCTCAGAGCTGAAATCCCTTGCTAGGCCTCCTCTACAATCAAGGCTTATGTCTTCCTCACCACTTCACAGAATATGGCGAATCGAAGCTTTTTAAAAAATATATATATATATATGTTTTTATTGACTTTTAGAGAGAGAAGAAGGGTGAGGGGGAGGGAGATAGAAGCTTCAAGGATGCGAGAGAATCACTGATTGGCTGCCTCCTGCACACACCACACTGGGGATCGAGCCTGCAACCGGGGCACATACCCTGACCAGGCATCAAACCAGCGACTTCTTGCTTCATGGATTGACCTCCACCACTGAGCCACATAGACTGGACTGGAAGCTTTAATGCTTAACTTGTTGCGACCCACAGGTTGAGAGCCGCTGCTGTAGAGCCTAGACCATCGGAAAACAGATTTTACATTACAATTCACTAAAAGTAGCAAAATTACCGTTATGAAGTAGCAACAAAAACAATTTTATGGTTGGGAGTCACCACAACATGAGAAACTGTATTAAAGGGTCGCGGCATTAGAAAGGTTGAGAACCACTGGCTTAATGTCTGTCCTCTCAGGAGAATCATCCTTCCTGGAGGCATAGGCTGACTTCTCAGGAAACTCTCCTGCTTCAATTTAAATGAAGGCAGCTGGGAAAGAGTGGCGCTCTGGGGGGCTGGTGGAAAATTACAGCTCCACCGGAGCATTCCTCCTTTCCTCCCAGCCTGGGCGCAGCAGGGAAGTGAAGCACTCCTGTTAGCCACACTCTGAGAAGGAACCCATTTATCCAAGCGACATTCACTACAGCTCAGCTCTTAGCTTCCCTGACACCTGACACTTGGCCCTGGATTTTGGGACTTTGGAGGGAAAGTGGCTACCTACACTGGCTTGAGAGTCCCTTTGGCATCAAAACAGCGAATACAATGAAAATGAGTCTTCTCAGATTAGTCCTGAGTTCCCGGCCTATTGGTGGAACACTGTGGTTATTTTTCCATAGAAAGCACCTACGGGCAGTTACTGCTGCTACATACCATTGTTACAGCAGGGATGGGGAACCTGTTTTCTGCCAACAGCCATTTTCACATTTATAACATCGTTTGCTTAGTGTAATTCAGTTAATATAAATTTATGTTGTTCTGAGAAAAGTTGCTAGAATTACCGAATTTTGAATCCCACCTGCAATTTCCTTGGCAGGGCCAGGCCAAATGATTTCTCCTGCCTTATATGGCCCACGGGCCAGACATTCCCCACCCCTGCCTTACAGGAGGGTCCCAAGCACAGTTAGGTTCAAGGGCAAGGGCAGTAAACTCCACCTCTTCACAAGGAGCGGTGAGGTGGCCCCAGAGCTGGGCAGGGGAGACACTGTGGTAGCCACTGTGGAAAACAACAGCATCAAGGTTCAGTCTGTCTCTAGATAAAGGTTCAGGCCTCCTGGGTTCCCATATCCATTCATTCATTCCCTTATGAATCCAACAAATATTTATTGGCATCACCTGCATGCCAAGCACTGTTCTAAGCACCAAGGATACAGTATTGATTGAAATCAGCATTTCCTCCCAGCATAAATTTGATGTCCATCTCCAGCCTCCCTTGCTGCTAGGTGGGGCAATAAGATCAAGTCCTAACTTATAGCATGTCTGCCACACACCTCTTCCACAATCTCTTGTGCTCTTTTGTTTTCTCTGGAAATCTGCTAGAGAAAGAAGATACTGAGGCCCTGGGGCTGATGGTGGAGAGAAAGTGCCATGGAAGGAGCCTTGGCCCAAGTGACAGTGTGGAACAAAGCCAGTGTTCCTTGCTCCCCACCATCATCGAGCCATATCAGACAACACACTGTGAGAAGTAAACTCTCACTATGTCTAAATGCCAGTAACAGGGATGTTTCAGAGCTGTGTGTGAACATGCCTTTCTATAAGAGCTTGAGACTGAAGACACTTGGAAATTCACGGGACAGATCAGCATGTCGGGAGCTCGATGCGCAGGGAGACATGGCCCAAAGATAAGCATCCTGGGGAAGCCTGAGAAGGCCTGGGTTTCATGCTACCTGAGGGGAGTTAATCAGCATAATCTGATTTGGAATTCTAAAGTGTTCCTTTGTCTACCATGTAGAAAACAGACTGCAGAGGGCCAGGACAAGACAGGTGAGAGGCTGGTGCAAGAACAACTGAGAAATATTGGTTGAGACTAAGGTATTGACAGTGAAAGTAATTTTTTAAAGTCATAATTTGGATACAGAGCCAATTGCTAACGGAACACTATGAATATTTTATCCTAAATTTCCAATAAGAAACATGGAATTGATAAATAGGTTGATGAGTGGGTTGTTCCCAGGAGAGATCAACTATAAATTGAACTGTATATTTTAAGGTGGTAAGCAGATAGCTAATACTATGCAGCAGAGAGATGAGCTGTGAGATTAGATACGACCACCACAGAAATAAGAGTAAAAAGAGAAGATAAATCCAAGGGCTGAGTGAATAGACGGGAAGCCAAAAGAACTACAGCAGAGGGTAAACCAAGAGCAAATAAGGACAGAAGATGCTGGAGAGACTGTGGTTTCCACTGTTGTATAGAGAAAGCACCTTGGGAGGAGGAAGTGTTCACCGGGGTCGGTTTCTCCTCACAGGCCGAGAGGAAATAAACCATGAAAACCATTGGTCTAAGAGTGATAAGACCATGAAAGTCATTGATCTGGGAATGGACCTGGGAGACATTGGTCTGAGAGGGAATGGACCTGGGA
>JAAGEH010000289.1:1677690-1699221 GCA_011751065.1 Lasiurus cinereus
GTCATTGGTCTGAGAGGGAATGGACCTGGGAGTCACTGGTCTGAGAGAGAATGGACCTGGGAGTCATTGGTCTTACCAGAGCAGTCTCACTGGTAGGATGACAGCCTGAAGGGAGTGAGTTTTAAAGCTATAGAAGGAGTAGCTGTAGAGGCAGAGAGTCAGGTTTGCCTCTGAGTAACTTGCCATGGAGCAGGCCTGCCCAGCATTGGGAATGCTGAGGTGAGAATTCAGCAGAGGCCCAGGCCTTGGCCTGCCTCCCTCGCTTCCACTCCTGCTTGCCCCTCCCCGAAGCACACATCTGCACCAGGATATACCAGGTAGCTCACCCACAGTTCATCACCCTCCCCCACAGAGCTGCCCTAGGACATCCCTTGGGCCCAGGGATGCACACACTGATGTGTCAGGAGGACTGACCTGAAGGAAGCCCACAGAAGCAGGACCAGAGCCCTAAAGGACAGGAAATCCCAGGTGTGGTTAGGAGGAAAGAACAGGGAGACGGGGCTCTAGTCGCTCAATCCAAGGGCACCACAGGCAGGACCATAGCAAGGAAATCCAAGCTGAAACCAAGTCAGCACTTATGGGATCTGGGACTCCTGTGGTCTTTAAATGTCTTTGTTAAACATTAAGCATTCCTGGTGGTTATAAGTATTCAGGGAAATGAGCAAACAGTACAACTAATACTTAATACGTTGTATTTTGGAACGTTTAGAGTTAAAGTATTTTACTTCTTTGTACGAAATAAACACATGTCAAGAGTAGACTGCACTGGGCTTGCCTTCTTCGCATCGTACAACCTAGGTTTTGCAGCAACATCTTCTCTGAGCAAATTGCCATCCTCCTTTCTAAGTCCAAATGATCATCTTCCAACGTTTTATCTTCTGTGCTTTCAATGTCATAGAAAATCCCCGGGAGCTGCATCAGTGTGACGTGCCTGCCATAAACTCACCTCCCGGGTCCCCGGCTGCACAGCTCAGGCCTCTTGAATAACAGGAGTGTTGACCTTTCCACTGTCAGCTATTTCTTCCCAAATTCCATGTATGTCCCCTGTGAATGACACTTCCAGAATTTCCATTTTTTCTTTCCTTAATGCAATTCCATCTTTGTTGGCCAATTTTCATTGATTATTCATTTTTATAGCATGCTACATGGTCTGTCACTGGGAGGCAGCATAACTCCCCACTCTGCTGTGCATAAGCCAAGGGGCACAGCGTCTCTCCCACAGATGAGCAGGGGCAGGACAGTAGGCACACCTGTCGCTCCCACATGCCTGGGGCAGGAGTGCTGGCAGCCACATGGGCCCCTAGGGCAGTTCCATCGCTGTGCTGTGTACCAGAACCTGACCAGGGTTGTTGACAATAGCTGCTATTAACTGAGCTGTGGGGACAGGCACCACGCCCGTTGCCATCCTGCAAAGCCAGGCCACCACCCTGCTTTGAAAATTTGCTGAGGTGCTGACTTGGGCAGCACATATACTAAAACTAGAACAATACAAAGAGGATTAGCATGGCCCCTTCGCAATGATGAGATGCAATTTCTTGAAGTGTTCCATATTTTTTAAATTAAAAAATGTCTTTGAAAAGTTCCCAAGAACATGGGCAGAAGTTAGAGAAGACACTGATGGCCAAGGGAAGGTTTTTTAAAAGTCAGAAAGTTACAGCCACTTGTTTGATGGGAGGGTTCTAGAGAGGAACAGTGACAAAGAAAGACTATTATGAGACTGACACCCTAATGTGAGCGAACAGGATGCAGTTCTGTGCATGGAGGGTGAGGGTTAGACACAGCCGTTCATCCGCTTTCACTGCACAGGGGAGCACACGGCTCAGTGTGCTGGTGGAAAGACGAGTTCTCTCCTGATCGAACACTTTTCTCACTGGAATAAAAACCTGGGTCTTTACATGAGAACAAAGAGCCCAGCTGGTGTGGTTCAATGTTGAGCACTGACCTATGTATGACCCAGGAGGTCATGGTTTAATTCCAGGTCAGGGAACGTGCCTAGGTTGTGGGCTCAATTCCCTCTCATCATTAATGGTTCTATCTCTCTCTCTCTTTCTCTTCCTCTCTAAGATCAATAAAGATATATTTTAAGAATAAATAAATGAGAATGAAGAGGGGACAGGGAAGCCTTGGGGAGAGGAGGTTGTGTGGAGCCTGTGTACGTGCAGGAAGGTTCCCGAGCCCTGCCAGAGCCACCCGGAGGCTGTGCGGAAGGCGAGACTGTCCCCTTAGCTCTGTCTATCTCCAGCCACGTCCACTCTGCCTGAACCCTGCAAAGTGTGAGACACAAGCCTGTCCTCCCACTCCTGTTCCCACCAACCTCTCCCCACCCACAGGCCCATCCCTGCAGGCTCCATGCTAGCGCTGACCCATGGGGACTCCAGGAGATACCAGGCCTGACTCCTGGGACAGGCTTTCTCTGTGTCCCCATCAAGTGCACAGTCTTCAGGAAATGGGAAGCACAACCCACAGAAGGTAAGTTAAAGCCATGACTGTAAGTAGGAAAACACACCACCAGTATGCCCTGTCCTAGAAATTTTATCAGAGTGAGTCAAAATTAAATGCTTCCTGGAGAATCTTGAGGCAATATTCTCACAAATCCTATATAATAAAAGTCTAATATGCTAAGTGTCTAGTCGTCCAGTCATCCATTCAACCAATCAAAGCATAATATGCTAAGGATATGCTAAGGCTATGCAACCTCTTGCTATGACATGCACTGACCACGAGGAGGCAGGCCCTCTGACAGATAGGTCAGCTTGCTGCTGGGGTCCAGCCAATTAAGACTGAGTGAAGAAGCCGGTTTGGCTCAGTGGATAGAGCGTCGGCCTGGGGACTGAAAGGTCCCAGGTTCGATTCTGGTCAAGGGCATGTACATTGGTTGCGGGCACATCCCCAGTAGGGGGAATGCAGGAGGTGGCTGATCGATGTCTCTCTCTCATCAGTGTTTCTGGCTTTCTAACCCTTTCCCTTCCTCTCTGTGAAAAATCAATAAAATATATCTTTTAAAAAATAAAATAAAATAAAAAAAGACTGAGCGAAAAGGGCCAGACACACCCTGGAGCCCTCCCTTGGTTCCTTCCTGGCTGGCCAACCTCATGCATCTCTCCCCAGTCCTGATCATGCATCAGTGGGTTTCCTCTGCCTGGCCTTCATCCTCTCACAATCCGGGACCCCTCATATTGGAGAGCTGGTTTTGGCCCAATCCTACTGGCCAGGCAGAGGAAACCCACGGGTGCACAAATTCATGCACTGGGCCTCTAGTCAGATAATAATTTCTTGGTTCTTTCATGGCTTTCTGACTTCATTTTTCATCCTGTAACTTTCCTACAGACCAAAGTCATGGCAATTAAGAAGAATTTGAATTGAAGGCTCAATGAGTCACCTAAATTACCCAGCAGACAACTCAGACATCAGTCTCACCTGGTGCACAGACTAGAGGCCAAAGGCAATAAAGCTTCCAACTTGTCACAGCACCAAAGAAAGACATAAATGCAGCTCAGACTATGGGGTCCTACAAAGGAGTCACCTGGTATCTGTCTGAGAAAAAAAGAATAAAAGAATAAATAAAAGAATAAACCTAATGAAAGAAGTTGGTTGAGGGGCAAATGGCTCATCACAAAATAACAATACGCCTGCTCTTCTGAATTCCTCTATCTCTCCCACCCTCTTCAGATTTCTCTTACAGCCCTACCCTTCCCATGCGCCCTCCCTCCCCCTGCACCTCGTTGAAGCCTGAGGACCAGGCCACCCCATCTTTCAACACAGCAAGTCCCACCCCAGCTCCAGCCCTCCTTCACCTGCTCCTCCCACTGCCTCCTCCACAGCATTCAAATCACGCCTCATGTTATTCCCTCAAAGACCTTTCCTTCATACCCACTGATGCAGCTCTCCCTATCGTCTATCCCGGAACACCACCATGTGTCACTTTATAGCAGCAGCAGGAGCCACCGTTTGTAATTGAACACTGATCTCATAACACTTGTGGACTGAAGGAGCATGCACTGTGTGGGCAGGACTAGGGACAATGTGAAGCGTGGTGTGCACAGCAGCTGCTCAGCACCTGGACCTGAGAGTCGGGGACAGTGATTTCAAAGAGTAAGCACTGAGCTCAGGACCCTCACAGATGGCCGGAAGCTGGGGCAGGGGCCTGCCTCACGTGTTGGGGCAAACCCCAGGGACGGCAGAAATTAAAGTCCCTCAGCTACTGTGTGAGAAACAGGGTGTTGCATGGGGCCCCGAAATGTGGCAAAAAGTTGGCTGGGAGTCCTTGACCCAGACCCACCACTCTGGGCTCTGCCACTGCTACTTGAGGAGGCACAGCTCCTGGGAATTCTAATCTGTTCTGGAAAAGGGGAGGGGCACCAGATGACATCGAGAAGAAACCATCTGGCAGGTGCCCCCCACTTCTCAGGAGCAGGCTGAGCCCTGTGCTTTGAGGGACAGGGCACCCCATTGTCACAGGCTCACCCACAGTAACTTTTCAAGGAACCTAGGGAGTTCTCCAGTTACTAGGAGCTTCTGCTTCCTCCGTGATGGCCGCATGGCCCCCAGCTGTGTCTCAGAAGGTCTGGTAGTCACTCTCCCGCTCTGCCCTTCCATGTCATTCTGAAGGCATTCTCACCTGAAAACAAAGGAAATTCTGTCAGGACTAAGGCAAACAGAAGCTTTATCAGGTGGTATTAAGAGGGCCAATAAGACTTTGCTTCCCAAAAATCAAAAAAGTGATTTAATACATGCCTTGCCCTTTCTAGTCAAAATGTCAGGCATGCAATTGCACAGCAGACGCCATCTCTGAGTCTTCCCTGTTGGAGAGCAGACGTGGCTGTAAGAAGGGCTCTGAAAACTGGTCGGACCAGGGCCACACCCCTACTTCACTTTCCATTCTACACCCCCAACCAGTAACCTAAAGGAATCTCATTTCTCCCAACAGTTTCTGAGAAAGAATGTGTCACTGAAAACCCACGAACTGGGGGTCGGAAAGCCTGGCTATGTCATTTACTAACGTACCTTCTCGGGCTAGTCCATGGGCAGTCCTGAACTTCGGTTTTCTCAACTTTAAATGAAAAACATCGGAGTCGATAAACTCTTAACTCATTTCTAATTCTAAAGGCGTGGCGACATCTCTCCTGGCCTACAGAGCATGCTGCTGGGATCCAAGAGACAGCCCTCACCCGTGTCTCTCCAGAATCCCACAGAGGTGGCTCCCCCAGCCCCTGAGTCGGACCGTCTGGGAGAGGCCAGAGCATCAGGCTTTCTAAGCTCAGCAGGTCCCTGTGAGCCTCCCTGCCAACAGACACCACACCAGGGGGTCAGGGGCAGCCCAGGGCTGTGACACCACAGACGAGGGCTCCGAATTGAGAAGGAACCTTGGAACTGCCTCTTCCCAGGCAGCCCCAGCAGCTCAGGGAAGTTCAAGAGACAGTTCACCTTCCAGGCAAAGGCCATATGGCAAAGACTGTCACAGTGAATAAACAAAGCAGCAAGCCTGGGGGCTGGAGCACATCACAAGGGTCAATAGTAGGTCCACCACCAGGACAAGAGCAGAGCCCTCTGAGGGCAGGACCATTAGCAACGGCCCAGAGTACTTTTATTTATTTATTTTTAATATTTTTATTGATTTCAGAGAGGAAGGGAGAGGAAGAGAGAGAATCTCAATGATAAGAGGGAATCATTGGTTGCCTGCCTCCTGCACGCCCCCTACCGAGGATCAAGCCTGCAACCCAGGCACGTGTCCTTGACCAGAATCAAACCCAGGCCCCTTCAGACCACAAGCCAATGCTCTGTACACTGAGCCAAACTAGCCAGGGTGGACCACAGTGCTTTGAAATACGTGTAGGCCAGAAGCAGGAGCAAAATGGTGAAGCTTATTGTTTTAGTCACGTTGCCTATGTCAGAAGTATTGCACTGAGAGTCTCTCTGAAGGGCAGACGCTTTGGAGGGCACAGGGACTGGGTTGGCGGAGTCTGGCCAGAGAGGTCAGTTCCTCCAGTCTCTCTTCTTGGCGTCAGTTTGGGTATTGGCGGGGCAATCCCCATGCGGATGCTAGAATAATGATCAGCGTGTGAAAGGCTGTCCCGGGAGAACACGGCACCCTTCCGGTGACCTAGGGGTTCCAGCGTCTCTAACAAGCTGCCATGTGGCCGAGGGCAGGTGTGATGTTGGAGGCTCCTGAGAGGAAGACGCCCACAGAGGCAGGGCAGTGCGAGTCCCGGGTACAGGGACGGCCACAGGCTTACACCCAGCAACGTCAGACCCCGCACCTACTGCTCCTGTCCCAGAGCTCTTTCCTTCACACATCCAGACACAAGCCTACATCTTGAACCAAAGTGTTGGTGCTGCTGGGGATGGAGCTGGGCCCAGTGACCCTGAGCCCGTGGCTGCGAGGGAGGCTGCTCTGGGTAAGAAGTGGCCATCGGGCCCAGGCTGGTCAGGAACGCTCGGCTGCCTGCAGAAGCAGAGCCCAGGCTGTGTCGTGTATGTGGTCCCTGAGGCAGAGGCTCACTGGCCCTCGGGCCTCGGGAAGCAAGTTGCTTACACTCAGGACCGCGGGCACCTCCTGTGCCTGGCAGGTAGGAGATTCACCATCCAAATGCCCGTGGTCATGGGCACAATTTCCAGCCTGAACCCCGACTCTGCCCATGTGACCGGGAGGAAGCTTCAGCACTGGGAGCCTCGAGTCACCCTGGTTAACACAGAGATGATGGACGTTCGAGGATGCGTGTTCATTAAACACTGATGTGCTCAATAAACGCTTGAGTGGGTTTAGTTCATCTGAATTTCAAGGGAGATGCATCCTCTGAAGTGTGACCAGCGCTTCAGCCTAAATTCCTGATCAAAAGGCCAGAAAAAAAGAGGAGGGAGTGGAGGAGGCTGCACAGTCTGAGTCTGAAAGGGCGGGAGTGGCCAGCCAGTGCCTGGGACAGGGTGGCGTGGGTGCCATGTGCCCCGTCTATCGGAGCTCCTGGGAGAAGATGCCTTGTGTCTGCCACTGAGGTGCCAGGCCCCTGCACATGCCCCCTTTTCCCACAGCGCTGCTGGTTTTGACCCGACGCCTGTGTTTGCGTGAAGAAAGGCCTTCGTCTCTCAGAGTCCACAGATTAATGTGCGACCGGAGCCAAGTCCAGGCCCCGACTCCACATGTTTCCGGAGCACCAGTCTGGCCAGTGATGGCAAATGACTGAGTCCCTGCCAGAGGCAAGTGGGACCAGGTTGGTTATGTCACAGCCAGCTGGGAGCTGGTCTCCGCACAGGCGCACAGAGCAGATGTCCACCAGGGGGGGCCCCAGACACCGCTCTGCACCGCTGGTGAGCGTCCGTCCCTGGGCGTGCTGTCCTGGCAGGCCCTGACCGCAGGACAAGGCCCCCTCCTCTCCTGCAGGCTCCCCAGCCCTGTGACAAACACCCCTCCCCACACCTCTCCACACTCTTCCCACTAAGGGAGCAGACACCACAAACAATAGCCACAGCTCTGTGGGGAACCCTGGCTGTGGGGTAGGAGCCTGGTCCTGGGGCTCGGAGGCCTCCCACTTCCTGTCCTCCTCCAAGGAACACTGTGGGCTCCCAGCAATGAACGCTGACTTATTGGTCCCACTGTTTCCAGAGATGGCAGAAGGAGAAGAGAAAACCAGGACAACCTCAAACAAGGAACACTGTGCCCAGCGACAATGCCAGTGAGGAAGCCAGACCCAAGGACAGCCCAAGGGCTGCCGGTGGGCGGAGGTGAGGGGGACTGAGGAAGGAGCAGTGACAGAGAAGGCCTCCTAAATGTGTACCCGCCTGTCCCAGGCTCAGCGTAACCTGGACTCAGACAGACTCCCAACTGGAACTGCAGGAGTCACAGCAGGAGAAGGCCAGTATCCACACGGGAAGGGATCCCACCCCAGCGCCCCCGGAGCCCACGCTCCAGGGTCACACGGACAGCCCCTCCCACCTCCTGATGGTGTATGATTTTGTTCACTGGCTTCTCGAAGGGCATTTCCCTTCGGTGAGTGATGGCAGCTGCATCCCGCCCTGAGGATCAGAGCTGCTGTGTGTCTATGAAGCTCACCCTTCCTGCCCCGTTCCTGGTTCCTTCCCCTCCTCCTCACTTTCTAGCTGTCATTCTGGGACAGGCAGTGCCCACTGAGGTCACATAACCCACCTTGTCCCACTTGCCTCTGGCAGTGACTCAACTCGGTGCCCACCCTGCAGAGAGTCCCCCAGGGCTGTCACTCCAATGTTTGTCATTCCTCTTCCAGCCCAGACCCGCCCCTGGCTCTTGGCAGACAAGCAGCCCCCTCTTCCCCTCTGAGCAATGAGCAGCCAGAAGCCAGGGGTCCCGCAGGACCCCCACCCCACCCCACCCAGCTCTGCTCACCCCACCCAGTTCTCTCTCCCTCCTCTGCCTGTTCCCTCAGCCTAGAAATATTTTGCTTAGTCTCTCCATCATAAACAAGCAAATGATTCCACAAGCACAGGACAAAAATCTCTCCTAGTGTATTATTTCTTCTCCCAGCATCATTTTCTCTTCCCTGTAACTGCCAACCTAACACAGCAATGCCCCCTCCCTGCCCAGGCCCTGGGGCCAGTGTGCTTCTCCCTGCATCATCCTCCTCCCACAAGTCTGTGGGTCTCAGTTCTACTCTTCAGCCCACTCCGTGGGGACAGGCCTTGAGCACCTCTCCAGGCCAGCGATGGAAACCATTGTATCCCAGCCTCACAGCCGCCACACAGGTGCTGCCCAAGCTCCATCTGTTCCATCAACGGCTCTCAGACCCCCTGGATCCAAGGCATCAGACTCCTGCTTCTTCTGTTCCTCCTCCTTTTCCATATGACTCCCACGTATTGAATATTCTCTGGGACTTCTTCTCAGCTTTTTGTCTCATCCGTATTCTCTCACTACAGAATCGGCCTGAAATCTCAAGTCTCGCCTAGTTCTGTTTGACTCTCAGAGAGCCCAGCGTTTTCTTAACTCCTGTCAGTATTTGCTCGAGGGAGACCGGCAGACGCCTTCTGTTGGACATACCCACCCTAAAGTCCTGATCACCCTGCCCAGGTTCCTGGTCCCATGTGCCCCCTCCACCCCTGATGCCGCCATTTACCAGGCTGCGTATCCCCTTTCCTGTCTTCACGTCTGCATAGCTGTGAACCTGGTGCTATGACAGGCTATGAAAACACAAATATGAAAATGACTCGGTGCCGCCTTCCAAGGATGTAGAGTCCACTCAAGTAGACGAAAACATGAGTGCCGCCCTCACTACGAGATGAAGGTGGCCATGGAGGTGCTCCTGGGAGGCCAGAGGAGAAACTGAGGGCTGAGGACAGAGGCTTCCCAGTTCCAGCCTTGTTTTGGCCACGCCCGCCGAAACATCTCTAACATCCTGATGCCCCCCCCACTGTGACATATAATTCTTTTGTGTGTGTGTGTGTGTGTGTGTGTGTGTGTGTGTGCGTTTAAATTAAATCTTTATTATTCAGATTATTACATTTGTCTCTCTTTTTTCCCCTCCATAGCTCCCCTCCACCCGGCTCCCACCCCTCCCTCTACCCTTAGCTCCCTACCATTGATCAGTCCATAGGTGTATGATTTTTGTCCAGTCACTCCCTGTACACCCCTCACCCTTTTCCCCCTGAGAATTATCAGTCCACTCCCTTTCTGTGCTCCTGATTCTATTATATTCACCAGTTTATTCTGTTCATCAAATTTTTAATTCACTTAATTTTTAGATTCATTTGTTGTTCATAATTTGTTGGCTTTTACCTTTTTCTTCTTCCTCTTCTAAAAGAGTACCTTTCAGCATTTCATATAATACTGGTTTGGAGTTGATGACTCCTTTAGCTTTTTCTTATCTGTGAAGCTCTTTATCTGCCCTTCAATTCTGAATGATAGCTTTGCTGGATAGATTATTCTTGGTTGTAGGTTCTTGCTGCTCATCACATTGAATATTTTTTGCCACTCCCGTCTGGCCTGCATCGTTTCTGTTGAGAAATCAGCTGACAGTCGTATGGGTGCTCCCTTGTAGGTAATGAACTGTTTTTCTCTTGCTGCTTTTAATATTCTCTCTTTCTCTTTTGCTCTTGGTATTTTAATTATGATGTGTCTTGGTGTGGTCCTCTTTGGATTCCTTTTATATGGGGTTCTGTGTGCTTCCTGGACTTGTAAGTCTATTTCTTTTACCAGATGTGGTAAGTTTTCAGTCATTATTTCTTTAAACAGGTTTTCAGTATCTTGCTCTCTCTCTCCTTCTGGCACTCCCAGAATTCTGATGTTGGTACACTTGAAGCTGTCCCAGAGGCTCCTTACATTATCTTCACATTTTTGGATTCTTTTCTCTTCTTGCTTTTCCAGTTGAGTGTTTTCTGATTCTTTATATTTCAAATTTTTTACTTGATTCTTGCCTTCCATTAATCTGCTGTTAGGTCTCTATAATATTTTTTATTTCAGTCAGTGTTTGTTTAATTTCTGTTTGGTCCTTTTTCATCTCTAGTTGGTCCTTTTCCATCTCTAGTTAGATCTTTTGCATCTCTAGTTGGTCCTTTTTTATCTCCTCTTGGGACTCGCTAAATTTATCCATCTTTTCTAGGATATTCTTGAAAAACCTTATAAGTGTGGTTTTGAACTCTATATCCAGTCGTTCATTTTCCTCCATTTCTTTTGTTCGTGATCCCTTCCCTTGTCTCGGCATTTTCACTATGCTGGGAGAACTTCTGTGTTGGATTCAGCCTTATGATACCAGACTTGCAAAGCCGCAGAAGCCTCTGTTGAGCTTGGGAGGGGTGGAGTCTCAGGGCTTAATGGACCGCCTTGCCTTTCAGTCGGCCCCGCCCTCCACGGCCCCTGAGTCTCACATGACTGGGAAATGGCTGGAGGGTCTCTATGTGTGCACGCTCTCTTGCAGTGTCTCTAGACCGCTGCCTTTCCTGCTCCCCTGTGCTCCGGGACCACATGAGTCTGGGTCCCCAGGGTTTTGCTCAAAACTGGGGCCCAGTGGAGTTAGAAGTGGCACAGCTGGGAGAGTCTGTCTCCCGCCCATTCCTGAAAGCCAGCAGCACAATCAGCAGTCGGTCCTCCGCACAAAACGCCTTGCGTGCCACCAGACTTCTGATCTTTTGCGACTTCCCTAAACCTCCGTGCACCTCTCCCCCTTCACAGTCCAAACTCCCCCCAAATTAGTTTCGGCTGGATCTGGGGTTCAATGTCGTAGGGCAAGGAGTTCAATGCCTTTGAGAGTCTCCGTCTCCCTCCTGCCAGAGAAAGCCAGCCAGGTTCGCCGTCACCCGCTCTCTCCACGCGGCATCTCAGTACCTCAGCTCTTTACAGCTCCTCTGGGTCTCTGTGAGCCCCTCTCTTTCCTTCTAGTTGTAGAATTTCCACTCCGCCAGCTTTCCTGTGGTTCTGGATGATGTCCGTTCTGTCTTTTAGTTGCAGTTTTGAAATTGTTGTGCGAGGCAGCAGTGTAGGTGTTTACCTATGCCGCCATCTTGGATTCTCTCCATATAATTCTTATTATTCAAAAAGTGAGCTCTCGTTCACAAGGTTGGTTATGTGTTCCCAAGTGGAGGAAGCCTAAAAGGCCATGAACTTGGTCTAAACAAGCTTCCAAAGAACATGGCATCCATGAAAGAGAAAAATAAAAGAACAAAAGGACAGTTGAAGGACTGAGGAAGAAATCACTAAGAAATAGTTAAAAAAAGAAAAAGATGAAATTATATGAAAAAATGGCAAATAAAGTTCCCTAAAACATATTATAGAGAACTGAAATGCGTAAATATGTCATACTGTATATGAGGCCCCTAGAACTATAAGAAATGCAAAAAAATTGACTGCTAATAACTCATTCTCCAACTGCCCTCCTTAAAAATCAAATTGCCCCTCTTTGGGGGGGGGGTGTCCCCATGTTGGGATCCACTGCCCTTGAGGGTCAAACCTCAGACCTGAGTCTGGAAGGAGGAGCACTAATAAGGTGGGCCAATGGCTAGGACACAGGGAGGATAACTCAGCATGGGTAGATACACAGGAATCCTGGTAGAGGGCCAGAATTTGGAATCACATCTGCCATCCCTGTTGTGCCCTGCCCTGCCCTGCTGTTCCAGGATGGAGAACCTCATGGCCCTCTACCATCATGCCAGGGTTCCAGCTTTTCTAGGAGGCTACTCTTGGGGAACCCGCAATAGTAGCCATTGTGTCAGGAGTTCATTCTATGATCAACCACAGCTCCAAGCGCTTGCCTTCTTTTAGCTTAATTCTCAGGACAAGCCTGGGAGGTAGGAATTACTGCCCTCATTTGGTTATTGAGGAAACCGAGGCCCAGAGGAGTCCGGTTACCTAGGACTCAGCTCACAGACTCCAATATGGGTGACAAGCCATGCTGTCTGGTTAGCAGCTGCTGACTCACGGTGCTGTAGGTCTCCTCTGGGCTCAGAGCACGCTGCCTGCACCTCTACCCTCGAGGATGTGTAATCTTATATTTGCTCATCAGACAATGTCAATATGGAAAAGGACCCAAGAGAAAACTGTGCCAAGGCAGCCAAGACTTGAAACTCCCTAATCAGGAATATTAAGGGTTTGTGAGGTTCTCTATGCAGCATATGCCAAGTGATGTAAAAAGATGATCAGACTAAAAATAACTTCAAAATGCATGCAGACCCGCAGGCTTGTCCTCCTGTCTTTCTGATTATGATCTGCTATTGGTCGTGGAACGGAGGTTGGTCTGGTTATGAATGGATTCTGAATTTTGAAGGAACCACAAATGATAAAATGTGTAAGGGGCTGTTTAGGAGAAGAAAAAAAAAACTACTATAAACCATTCATCCATATGTGCCTCCTTCAAAGGGATCAGCAATATCTTTACATCAGAAACTGCTCTCCTATTCTCCAGGCAGCATCACTCGGCTTTCTCCTTTCAGCCAGAGGCCTGCCACCGGCAGAGCTAAGATGAAGGAGCGTGGCTGTGGAAATACTTTTTCTAGATTAAATTTTCCTGGAATGTCAAGTACAAAGCATGTGGCCTGCGAATCGAAACAGCAGGAGTGCAGAGCAGCCTGTACGACCTTACAGATTAAAGCCATTTAGAGACCGACCAGACTGCAAACTAAATCCTCCTACGTTTGTCTTCTATAAAGCCTACACCAAAATCCAAAATGGGAAGTAATTTCAGAAATTGTCAAGGTCAACCCTGCTCATTCCCCCTATTCTGTTTTTTAAAAGATATATAAATCAGTCAGGTACCCAAGATGAAACGGCTCAGCCACGGCCCGTGGGGGTCAGAAACTGGTCCCCAGGCTAATGTCTTTTTCTGCAGTGAACACTTGCTGACTCTCCCATCCAGTTTGGTCAACTAGATTGTGTGAAAAACTACACTTATTTGCAAAAATTTATTGCTTGACTCTTAGGTATAAAAAAATTAACTCTCAAATTTTTATGAGTGAAGAAAGATATATCTGAAGTTCAATAATTCTTGCAATTACTGTTTCATTCAAGTAAAGTTAAATTTAATATTTTTATTTTTAAATCACATGTTTGATGCCCTAGCCTATTTGGCTGCTCCGTAGATAGAGCATTGGCCCATGGTCTGAAGTGTCCCGGGTTCAATTCTGGTCAAGGTCCTTGATTGCAGGGTTGATTCCTGGCCCCAGTCAGGGTCCATGCAGAGACAACCAATTGATGTGTCTCTCTAACACTGATGGTGCTCTTTCTCTCTCTTTCTCTCCCCCACCCTCTCTAAAAAAAAAAAAAAAAAAAATGGAAAAATATCTTTGGGTGAGGATTAACAAAAAAATAAATACATAAAAAATAGATAAATCACATTTCTGATATGAATCCATTTTCCTAAAACTATTTCTACTCACATAGCTGTTGTTTTAGCAATGTGTGTGTGTATGTGTGTGCGTGTGTGTACACACACACATAAAGAAAGGTCTAAGGTAATAGTCACAAAAGATTGACCAAATATTAATGCTTTTTTTCTAGAGGGTGGAATTGAGAGACTGGCTTACTGTGGTCATGACTTTTCTATACTGAGTACTTTATAACGGATCATGTCATTTTAACAAATGAATAGATAAAGCTACGTTGGCCACATGTTTGACCACTGGCCCTGGGATAATTCAATATTGGCAACAAAACCACAACCGGCATCATCCTGACACCTGCATTCTTTCTGTCCCTCTCTGTTCACCAGCTGCACTGCTCTCCCTGCCTGCGGCCCCACTGGGTGCTCTGCATTGACCAAGGGAGAAATAACCGGGTCCATGGGGCCTCGGCCACCATCAACACCCCTGCAATACTCCTGCCCCACGGCTACCACCTCCCCTTCCCCCAGGCACCTCCTCCACTGTGACTCCGACTGCTTGTCCAGGCCTTTGCCACCCTCCTGGCTCTGGATAAGGTGCCTCTCCCTGAAAGACAGACCCTACGCAAAAGGCCCATCTCCACTGGTGAAGATTGTGGGAGCCTAAAGGCGGAATCTCTTTCCTGTCAGCAGAGGGCGCTTGACCCCAAGCTGATGCTAAGACTTTTAACTCCCTGCTACCTTCCTATCTGGGAAAGGAATCCCTGGGTCTTGGTAGGAAACATGGTCTCACTGGTACCATGAATGCCGAGAAGTCCTGGCAGCTGCTGGCTGAGCAGGAGCCCCAACACTGCCAGCAACAGCGTCCAAACAAGACTTGGAATCAGGCGGTGATGTGGGATGGGCAGCCAGAAAGATCTTTAAAATGCAACGCTAATGTTCTTACCTCCCTGCATAAAATCCTTCTGCAATTCTAAAAGCATTCCGGCCTGACCCAGGATTCTGGCCTCTTCTCTTACCCTTTTATCTACATGTTTCTCTCATCGCATTCAATTCGTTATATAGTGTCTGGCCTCCTGATCTTTCCCTTTGCCTGG
This sequence comes from Lasiurus cinereus, assembly GCA_011751065.1. Classification (NCBI taxonomy): domain Eukaryota; kingdom Metazoa; phylum Chordata; class Mammalia; order Chiroptera; family Vespertilionidae; genus Lasiurus; species Lasiurus cinereus. The sequence goes on from JAAGEH010000289.1 coordinate 1,692,554, forward strand.
AGTGTTTTCCCCCGCCTTCTCTCTGCCTAATTCTTAATGGCCCTTCAAATTAGCTTTCGTCTTATCCTTGGTGCTAAAGATTGGGGTCCCAGTCCTTGTGGCCTGATCATCTCTTGTAATACCTGATGTGTATTGATTTATAGCCCTCGTTTCACAGAACCGCCACCGCCTGACTTATTTCCCAGACTTCCACAGTAAGCTGTAACTGAAGTGAAGATTAAAGTTTATAAATTTCTGTAACCCCAGTGCCTTCCCCAATATCCTTCAATAGTAACATTTTAAAAAATAAACAGTACAGAAATGAATGAATGTAGTTGAAGGACAATGTGTTTGTGGGCCCATGCTAAAGAAAGGGTTTCTAAATGTATGCTTAGGAACACAGAGTTAGAGACTACAGTGTTTTTGGTACTATTGTAATTAGCAAATTATTAATCACTAGAGGCCCAGTGCATGAATTTGTGCATGGATTGGGTCCTTCAGCCTGGCCGGCAATTGGGGTGAACAGGGCTGTCTTGCCCAGTCCCAATCGAGGACCATTGGGGCCAGCCAGCTGAGTGGGGGACCCCGGGAGGGCTCCAGGGTGTGTCCGGCCCTCTTACCCAGTCCCAATAGGCCAGATCCCAACAGCAAACTAACCTACCAGTAGGATTGTCTGCACATCATAGTGACTGGTTGGTCATACACTTAACATATTAGACTTTTATTATATACTAGAGGCCCAGTGCATGACATTTGTGCACTTGGCAGGGTGGGGGAGGGGATGGCCTCAGCCTGGCCTGCAAACTTTTGCATTCCAGGAGCCCTTGGGGGATGTCCAACTGACAGCTTAGGCCAACAGTCAGACATCCTTATACTACTGCAGAGGCAAGAGAGACTCCCGCTACAGCACGGCTTGTGGCTAAGCAGTGCTCCTCCTGTGGGAGTGCACTAACCACCAGGAGGCAGCTCCTGCACTGAGGAAGCTCTATCCCCTTGTGGTCAGTGTATGTCATAGTGACCAGTTGTTCAGCCATTTGGTCAATTTGCATATTAACCCTTTATTATATAGGAGGATAAGAAAGGAGCAAAGGGAAGTCCAGACTTTATAGGCATATTCCCTTCAAAACGCTGGGGAAAGGGACTGGAGAAAGGAAAGGTAGACACATGCCCAGTACAGTCAGATGACGAGGGAAGACACTTGCTGTCAGTCACACCTGTGGACAGAAATGGTTGACCAGAATGGGCATAGCCACTGCAAGTGCATAAAGATTTCAGATATATAATCCCCTAAACAAAAGAGTTCACTCTCTTAGCTCTTGGTTCCTCGGCAAGTTTGGCTGGTGGCTCACACTTGGCTTCCACCCACAATTGAACAATGAACTGTCACTAGCCTGATGCTGACCTGGACATGGCTCCAACATGGGAAGAACATGCTGGACACTGGCTTTGCTTCTAGCTTTACTGAAACCCCAGAGCACCTCTTCCACAAAGGGAAGTGGGACTTTGAAAACCCAGAGGTGGAACTCCATGGGAATACAGCTTCTACCACATCTCATCCCCCTGTAAACACAAAGCAGCATTCGGTGAATTCAACATTTTATTCCTGGTAAAACTCTTAGCATCCAGTAAGAGAAGAGAATTTCTTCAACTTGTTAAACATGTATCTCTGACAAAAACCAAAGACAAACTCACACTCAGTGATGACACATTAGAATTATTTTTCTAAAATTCAAACAGTAGTGTAAGAAGCATTCCATGTCTCTTCTATTCAGTGTGACTACAGAGGTCCACACCAGCAATAATTGTCTGGAAGATAAAATAAAATAAGAGGAATTAGAGCTATCAAAGAATAAACTAAATTGTTGTGATCTTTAAAGATATGGTTGTCTATGCAAAAAATTAATATTGATATTAAATGATTGCCAATTGAGGGGAACTAAAGAATAAGAACAGGATGTGGAGATTTAAAGTCAGAAATAAATATTCAAGCAAGAAAAGGATGAACTCTCACAGACTGGCAGGTGTGTTCAACTACCTAGGACTTTAAAATACACAGAGAAGCCCTAGCCAGTTTGGCTCAGTGGATAGAGGATCAGCCTGTGTACAAAAGGGTCCTGGGTTCGATTATGGTCAAGGGTACATACCTTGGTTGCAGGCTCCTCCCTGGCCCAGGCCCTGGTCAGGGCACATGCAGGAGGCAATTAATCAATGTGTTTCTCTCACATAGATATTTCTCTCTGTCTTTCCCTCTCTCTTCCATTCTTTTCAAAAATCAATGGGAAAACATCCTCAGGTGAGGATTAAAAATAATAAATAAAATATACAGATAAGTTATTAGAATAAATAAAAGAGCTTAGCACTGAGATTGATATTTAAAATCTACTACATTTCTATATAGCAATAACAAAGAGACAGGCTGTGTAATTTATAAAGAAATAGTGTTTAGAATAGTAATAGACGAGTATATTTTAAAATACATACAAGAAATGTATGAGAAAATGATAAATGTTTATTGAAAAACACTAAAGAAGGCTGAAACAACTAAAAGTTGTGACAAATATATGACACAATATCTTCAAGACTTTGTGGAAGCCGGGTAGAAATAGGAATCCCATTCCACATTTCATGGTAGTGTGGCTGCTCAGTCCTATTTACATGTCTCTGCTTGTGAGTCTGAGCATTTCATTATATGAATAATTAGAGGCCCCGTACACAGATTTGTGCACCAGTGGAGTCCCTTGGACTAGCCTGTGTCCTCCTGCAATTTGGGACCCTTCAGGGGATATCAGACTGCCAGCTTAAACTCGATCCCCTCAGGCCAGGCCAAGGGACCCCACTGGTACACGAATCCATGCACCAGGCCTCTAGTATGCATATAAGCTCTTTGGTTAATCTCTTCTCACCCTCTACCCACCCCGCTTCCCTCTGAGATTCATCAGTCTGTTCCATGTTTCCATGTCTGTGCATTGATCATCTGCTCCCTGGTGGACAGTACACTTCATAGCTACCTGTCAAACTGTCAAACAGTTGCTTAGGCTTTCATATATATAGATAACCTATGCATTTCCCACTCCATAAACTATTTGTCTTTTGCTCACTTTTTATTTCTCAGGGGCTTATTTTTCAGCTTCTTGAATATTTTAGCTATTAATTCCTGATCACTTTTTAATACCCAAAATATTTACTGCCATTCCATCATCCATCTTCTAACTGTTCATTTATTAATAACTACTCCATTCTTTAAGTGCTTAACCACTGTCCTCAGTGGACAAAAACATCCTTTGTTTTTATCTAATTAAAATCATATTTTGTTATGCAATTTTGTTTTTACAGTTTCTTTAGCAAATCATTCTCCAGCTTGCCCCTAGTTACACAGAATCTCTACCCTAACATATTTTCCCATTACCTCTATAATGTTGCCTTCACAGGGAAATCTTTATTATACCTGTAGTTCATTGCTGTCTGTGGCTTCTATCAGGTATTTTGTTGCATAAAGTTAACCAGTTTTCCCTACACCATGTATTTCATGTACTTGTCCTCTCCCCATTTACCTGTGATGCCATATTTCTGTATGTTAACTTATATGTCTGCATATACTTTGTTTTAAGAAGTATATATAGCCAAAACCAGTTTGGCTCAGTGGATAGAGCATTGGCCTGCAGACTGAAGGGTCCCGGGTTTGATTCTGGTCAAGGGCATGTACCTGGGTTGTGAGCACATCTCTGAAGTGTACAGGAGGCAGCTGATCTATGTCTCTCTCTCATCGATGTTTCTAACTCTCTATCCCTTCCTTTCCTCTCTGTAAAACATCAATAAAATATTTTTTTAAAGTATATATATTTTTTGTCTATGTGTCATATGTTGAGCCAATATTTGTTTTTACCATGCTGCCATCATAGTTTTTCAGTCTCAGTAGCTAGAACTTCAAAACAACCCAAGTGGAATTTGGACCATGGTGAATACACATCTTTATGGTACTGAGCGGTCTCTTTAAAGACCTTTTCTCACACTCTTTACTCAGCCCATATTCTCTGCTTTTTACCCATGCTTTAACATTTACTCGAAGTTGCATGTGTTCTTGGATAAATAAATTCTGTGACGTATTAAAGTTGCACTTGCTTACCAATGGTAGCTCAGTCTGGTTGTGTTTTTATGGGTTCCTGTTGGTGTAGAGGAATCTGTTGGTTGCATGTGTTCATTCCAATTCACAGGCGACTGCAGCCTTTCTCCCGCCTCCCCCAAGGTGAACAACTTAGCCAAGATGCTGGCCTTGTACAAGCCACAGAGATGGTTCCTATTCCGCCTGTCAGTCCTTGCCACTGAGTGCATGTGTCTGTGGCTCTATTTCCTGTTATCATCGCACAGCTGTAAGAGGGCAAGTGGACTATTTGCTGTGAGATTTGATAAAATTATGTTTAGCACATATGGAAGCTCTCTTGCATTCCTAACTTACTTATACATTTTTAAAAATAACTGTTGTACTATAGCAAGTACATTTTCTGTATTAGCTGAAAAAATTACTCTCCCTCATTAATATTTTATAGTGATGAATTGTGCCAGTTCACACACCTGGCCTCACACACACCCTGCTGGCTCGGCCGACGGGAAGCAGGGGGAGCACATGGTGCCTGCTGCATCCCCCAAAGGTAGGCGGGCAGTGCGAATGCCTGAACAAAGTTTGCAGGTCAAGCAGCCCCCCACCATCTCCCCACCCTCAGGCCTGTCCCAATAAATAAAACTTAGCTTACCAGGCGCAGAAAAACAGGACATGTTTCAAATATATTGATTTCAGAGAGGAAGGGAGAGGGAGAGACAGAAACATCAATAATGACAGAGAATAATTGATGGGCTGTCTCTTGCATACCCCCCACTGGGGTTCGAGCCCGTAACCTGAACATGTCCCCTTGACTGGAATCAAACCTGGGACCTTTCAATCTGGAGACCAACACTCCACCCACTGAGCCAAACTGGCGAGAGTGAAGCAGGACATGTTTTAAGCAGCCCTGCCAGCAACCACAGTTGGGAAGCGAGCCCAGCTCCCACCAGGCACCCAGCAGAGCAGGGCAGCCACCAGCCACGGAACCTAGCCCCCAGGAGGAGTCAGGAAAGGCCAAGGAAGCAGGGGCATTGTGTCCTAATAAAACCAGCCCCAGGAGAAGAAAGATGACCCAGGGTCACCCTTCAGGCTTCAAAGAAACAACTCCTGATTCGGGAGTGCAGACTTGCTGTGGGAGTATATTCTCAACCCAGCTGTGAGGTGTGATAACACAATGAGAGCCATCTCTAGATATATTTAATTTTTATTGGTTAATTTTAGAGAGAGAGGAAGGAGGGGAGAGAAAATAATAAACATGGGTGGTTCCACTTTATGCATTCATTGATTGATCATTTTTTGGTGTGTGTTAATCCTCACCCAAGGATATTTTTTCTTGATTTTTAGGGAGAGTAGAAGAGGAAAAGACATGAGAAACATCGATGTGAGAGAAACACATCTATTAGTTGCCTCCTGCATATACCCTGGCCAGGGCCGGGGTGGGGAGGAGCCTGCAACCAAGATACATGCCCTTGACTGGAATCAAACCCAGGACCTTTAATCCAAGGCAAACACTTTATCCACTGAGCCACACCAGCTACAACCATTGGTTGATTTTTTTTTAAATATGTTTTATTGATTTTTTTACAGAGAGGAAGGGAAAGGGAGAGAAAGTTAGAAACATCGATGAGAGAGAAACATCAATCAGCTGCCTCCTGCACACCCTCTGCTGGGAATGTGCCCACAACCAAGGTACATGCTGTTGACCAGAATCAAACCTGGGACCTTTCAGTCCCCAGGCCAATGCTCTATCCACTGAGCCAAACTGGTCAGGGCCATTGATTGATTCTTTATGTGCCCTGACAGGGGATCACACACGCCCCTTTAGCGGGTCAGGACAATGCTCCAACCAAGTGAGCTCCCTGGCCAGGGCCAAGATATACGTATATTTAAGGAGGAACAATGGGGTCTCTCACTTTATGACCACACTGTTTAAGTCTGACTTGTGGTGTATTTCCCACACAGAGAGAAACAGCAAGAAAAATGTACTGACCCTATACTTTGGGAAGAGTTGTCAACCTAAGAGGCAGTGGGACTGAATGAAATCAACAGGGCATGGAGGCTGGTATTCAGGGTCTCGGGGGCGGGGCCCGCGGGCCGCGGCGGTCTACCTGTGACAGGACTGGGGACGAGTCCTTAGAAAGCAAATTGTTAGTGAGGATGCGGAGAAACTGATGATTAAAATTGATGATTTAATGGGAATGGAAATGGTGCAATCACTACTGAAAAGAAGGGAAGTTATGCTTTTGCAATGTAGAAAGAGAATGAAGATCAAAATGCCGAGGGATCTGGGGGGCGGGACAGGGGGACATCACTGTAATGCAGGAGGCATGGGAAAGATGCTGATGGCCTACTCCACGCTGGTCTCCCTTTCTTACAGTGAAACCCCTGCTCTCTTGGGGTGGCATAGCAGAAAGCAGCCTGCACTATTATTCACAGACATGTTATGAGGCTTACTGGGAAAGTTCGACAGAAATGACTTTCTTTGGTTAGAGGATTCTAGAAAGCTGTTGAATACACATCTTCTCATACACACACACATACACACCACACACACACACACACACACACACACACACACACACACACACACACA
>JAAGEH010000289.1:1709239-1741385 GCA_011751065.1 Lasiurus cinereus
ACATATATATATACACATATATATGATTTATATATATCCTATCTAATGTATATATATATATATATATACACATATATATATATATATGATTTATATATATCCTATCTAATAGTATGCAAATTGACCATACCTCTGCTACACCCACCAGCAATGCCCACCAGCCAATCAGGAGCAACTATGAAAATTAACACAACCAAGATGGCTATAGCCACAGAGAGAGCAGGAGGGAGGCTTGGGTTGCCCTGGCCATGGAAACCAAGCTTTCCACACATCTGGCTGGCCAAGGCCTCTGCTTAAGGCTACAAAATTTCAATTATACAAGATAAATAAATTCCAACAGGCATGGTTGCCTCCATAGAGTGAGCAGAAGTCTTAGCTCTGCTCCAGGCTACAAAGTTTTAATTGTAGAAGATAAATAAATCCCAGATACCAGGGCCTCTACTTGGGTTGCCAAGGGGCATGACTAGCCTGCAAATCACCTCAGGCCCCTCACCCAGGCTGCCCCACGCCCCAAGGGCATCTCCACCCTGATTTGGGACACACTTCAGGACAAACCAGAGGGCTCATCCCATGCATCAGGCCTCTATCCTATCTAATAAGAGTAATATACAGATTGACCATCACTCCAACACACAAGATGACTGCCCCCATGTGGACACAAGATGGCCAGCACAAGATGGCCAGCAGGGGAGAGCAGTTGGGAGGTACTGAAAGGAGATGGACTCCCTTCCATCTTGTCCTATAAGGGCTGGGACCCCTGCCTAAACCCCCTCCCTTTTCTGGGAGTGGCCACAGGTGTGCCAGCCATGTCTTAACTTCCCCGACCCCCACCTGAAAGGACCTATGAAGTTCCAGGGACACAGCTAAGGTCCTAATTAGGCTTAACCACAGAAAGACCCCAATTCAAGTGACCAATCTCTGTAACCCTCATCACTTTCCCAAGCCCCCTAATTATCCTACCCATAAAACTCATTGTTCCTGCCCGGTCCGCTCTCTCACCTCGCTGCTGGGCCAGAAAGAGGCTGAGAGCCAAACCTGGGTTTGAATAAAGGCTCTTTGCTTTTGCATCGGAAAAGGCTCCTTAGTGGTGGATTATTGGGGACCCCGAACTCTGGGCATAACATTTGGGGGCTCGTCCTGGATTCCCAATACCCACAAGGGACCCCGATCCAGAGAGTCTGTCTGACCGCGGTAAGTGTCTTTCTGTTTCTGTTCTGTGTGTGAGCTCGCTTCTGAAGTCTGTAGTGACCAAAATGGTCACTACAAAATGGATGCACTAGTGGATCTCAGGTGGGGAAGAGGGAGGGAGGGCAGTCAAAGGACGCTCTGCTTCCTCACGAGGGACGTGGAATCCCCTCACAGGAGGGACATAGAATCCCCTCAAACCTCTGGGGCGAAGTGGGTCGCTCCTACAGGTTGGCACATGGCCATCGTCCAGTGATCAGTTTTGTTTCGGCGGGTTCGGAAGGCTGCTTTGGATGTTCTTATCTGTTTGATCAGTTTTGTTTCTGAAGAGTTGGAAGACTTTCTTGGGGCCGTTTGTTTGGGTCTGTGTTTCTCTGGTTTATTCTGTGGACATTGGTTGAGAATTATCTCTTTCTATTTCACTTGATTTGGGATGGACCTGCTGTGACAGAGTGCAAAAGTCTTTAGCAGCTGCTGGAATTCTTTTTCTGAGTTTTTGCTCTCTGTCAGAGAGGGAGTCAGCCCATTTAGCTAATAAAAAATTCCTCTCTAATTTCGTATAAGTAATGGTTTCATTTTGTTCTGATTTGTGAATTTGCTATATTAAATTTTAAAGTCCTAGGCCTGAATTTGTGACATTTCAAAGAACAAAGAATTTTTATTTATGGCTTTCTTATTTCTTTTGGTGGTTGGAGACTTCCAGGGACAGGGCTTACAGCTCTGCAAGGCAGAGAGACTACAGGCCCTGTCCCTGTCTATGACATCATAGTCCAACGTGAGCCATCTGAGGCTGAACTAAGGCTGGAGTTATTAATGTGCTATTTTATTTTAGCATCTGTAACTGGATTAAAGATCTTTTCTTTCAGGTGGCCATCCAGGCTTCCAGTTCACAAGAAATCTCCCTATACACCCTTATCTTTCCAGGCTGACTAAGAGTCATTTTTCTCCACAGGTTGGACCTCAGGCTTTGAAAGGGAGCACTACTGCAGCGATCATCTATAGTTTTCTTTGAAACTCCCACTTTTCTGTTTCTCCCCTCTGTAGAAATTGTCTTCCTCAGACTCACAATAGGAAAGGGAGACAAGCAACTGGACTGGGGAAGGGGAGGGAGGATGTTGGCAGTTAATCATGAAGCAGGGAGAGATAGGTTTTTATTGATTTTGCTGGCTACACCCTCTCTGCAGGCATCCTTGTCTTTTTTGCTTATCTGAAGTATGACACAATGGATCTTCTTCTGCTTCGTTTTCTTTTTTTTAACCCTTTTAATACACATAAAGGAAATCTCATTGCCCAATCTGGCAGGGTGGGGTTACTGGATACTTCTTGAGCAGTGGTGGAATATCCAGAAAAGGAACTTTAAGCTCAGAAATTCTGGACGATTACTTGTTAGGAATCATAAAGGATTAAGGTTTCAAAGAATAAGGAATATTGAGTAGAAAGTCTGAGTTATGGTTATGCATTTTTAAAGGACATAGAAAAAAGGTTTAAAGGCGAATTTGGAAGTGAAAATGTAATAAAGGATTGTGTATGTAATAAGAAAGAGGAGAAATGTTGTAAGGAAATCAAATAATACAGGCCAGTAAGCCAGGAAGAGTAAATAATTTGCATTTTGCCTCCCTAAACAGGATAGTTATGCCAAAGTACTTACTTATAGGAGAGAATCCAAGATGGCGGCATAGGTAAACACCTATACTGCTGCCTCGCACAACAATTTCAAAACTACAACTAAAAGACAGAACGGACATCATCCAGAACCACACGAAAGCTGGCTGAGTGGAAGTTCTACAACTAGAAGGAAAGAGAGGGGCTCACAGAGACCCAGAGGAGCTGCAAAAAGCTGAGGTACGGAGACGCGCGCTGAGAGAGCGGGTGCCGGAGTACCTGGCTGGCTTTCTCTGGCGGGAGGGAAACGGAGACTCCCAACGGCATTGAACCCCTTATCTTACGACACTAAACCCCAGATCCAGCCGAAACTCATACGGGGGAGCTTGGACTGTGAAAAGGGAGAAGTGCACGGAAATTTAGGGGAGTTGCAAAGGATCGGAGGTCTGGCCGCGCACGGCACCACGCCGAGGACGGATTGCTGATTGTGCCGCTGGCTTTCGCGAGTGGGCGGGAGACAGACCCTCCCAACTGTGCCACTTCTGAGTCCACTGGGCCCCTGTTTTGGGCGAAACCCTGGGGACTTAGACTCGTGTGGTCCTGGTTCGCAGGGGAGCCGGAAAGGCGGCGGTCAGAGGCGCTGCGGGTGCGCGGGCGCCCAAGGACCGCTCCAGCCATTACCCAGTCACGTGAGACTCAGGGGCCGTGGAGGGCGGGGCCGACTGGAAGGCAAGGCGGTCCCTTAGGCCCTGAGACTCCACCCTCCCAAGCTCAGCAGAGGCTTCTTCCGCTGAATCCAGCACAGAAGTTTCCCGGCACAGTGAAAATGCCGAGACAAGGGAAGGGATTACAAGCAAAAGAAATGGAGGAAAAAAAACGACTGGATATAGAGTTCAAAACCACGCTTATAAGGTTTTGCAAGAATATGCTAGAAAAGATGGATAAATTTAGTGAGACCCAAGAGAAGATGATAAAGACACTGACTGAAATGAAAACTATTATGCAGAGTACTAACAGCAGACTAGAGAAAGGCAAGGATCAAGTCAAAAATTTGAAATATAAAGAAGCAAAGTACTTACTTATAGAGGGACTGCAGTATCATGTTTTAAAGATCCCTATCTGAACCCTGAACACTTGAAGCTAATAAGAGTGCCATGGAGAAAGCCTGGTACCCTGCTTGAGAGCCCTGAAAATGGCTGGTGCTGAAGTGTCAGGCCCATACCCTACCATCACTGGTGGTTGGTCAGAGTACAGCGGGGAGGGGAATCAGCCCCATCACTACTGGCCTTTCACCACTAGTGATCTCTATAATTGGAAAGCTCAGAATCCTAAGTTTTCTGAGAAGCCGGAGGGCTTATCGATTTATTAGATTCTGTTCTTTTCACCCATCAGCCTACCTGTCAGCAGCTTTTACAGATCCTGTTTACAATGGAAGAGAGAGAGAGAATCCTCAATGAGGCCTGGAAGCTAGTCCCAGGCATGGACGGGAACCCTAGCACCAACCAGGCTCAGATAGACACCTCCTTTCCCCTGACTAGACCTGAATGAGACTTCAACATGGCAGAAGGTCAGGAGTGGCTCCGGGTCTACTGCCAGACTCTAATGAGGGGTCTCCGCATGGCTGCTAGAAAGCCTACCAATTTGACCAAGGAAGGGAACGTGCAGCAAGAAAGGGATGAGTCTCTAGCTGCCTTCTTAGAACAGATCATGGAGGCATACTGCACTTACACCCCCATGAACCCAGAAGCCCCTGAGAATAAGGCAGCTGTAGTCATGAGTTTTATAAACCAGTCAGCTGTAGACATCAGAAAGAAACTGCAGAAAATAGATAGATTAGGAGAAAAAAGTCTTTGAGACTTGCTGGAGGTGGCCAAGAAAGTGTACAATAACCGGGAGTCCCCTGAAGATAGGCAAGCCCACACCATGACAGCTGCCAGTGACAAACAGACCCGAAACCTGGCCAAGATCCTGCTAGCCACCAGCACAGAATCCCCCGAGGAGCGGACCCGCCGCCTTCACCAGCTTGCAGATGACCAAGAAGAAGGTAAGGGGGTCATCAGAGGCGGGAAAAGGAGGCTGCAGCAGAACCAGTGTGCTTACTGCAAAGAGATAGGACACTGGGCCCGGGAATGCGCAAAGAGAGCCAGCAGGAAGGGAAGCAAGACAGACCGGGTAGAAGTCTTAGAGCTGGAAGGATTAAGTGATTAGGGGAGTCAGGGTTCGGACCCCCTCCCCAAGCCCAGGGTAACTCTTCGAGTGGAGGGGACCCCCATTGAATTTCTTGTAGACACTGGGGCCCAACATTCAGTCCTTCGTACACCTCAAGAGAAGCTAGCCAACAAGAAATCCTGGGTGCAAGGGGCAACTGGCATAAGCCAGTATTCATGGACTACCCAAAGAACAGTAGATCTAGGAACAGGCTGGGTATCCGTTCCATAGGGGTATTCTGGGTAATACCAGAATGCCCCTACCCACTACTAGGACGGGGCTTGCTAACCAAGATTGGAGCCCAAATAACTTTCAGACAAGCGGGGCCCCAGGTCACTGATGGTAGAGGCCATCCCATCCAAGTTCTGACCCTGAGACTGGAGGATGAATATCGTCTCCACCAGGGGGCACTCCCAGTAGAAAGTACTGTGGACAGATGGCTACAGGAATTCCCTACTGCTTGGGCAGAAACGGGGGAAGTTGGACTGGCTGCTCACAGGGCCCCAATCCTAGTGGAGCTAAAGCCTGGAGAAGGCCCAATAAGAGTCAAGCAGTATTCTATGTCCCAGGAGGCCCGGGAGGGAATCCAGCCTCACATTCAGAGGCTGCGAAACTTGGGGGGTGCTGATCCCATGCCAGTCTGCCTGGAACATCCCCCTTCTGCCTGTCAAGAAACCACACACAGCCAAGACCGGTTTGGCTCAGTGGATAGAGCGTCGGCTTGCGGACCGAAAGGTCCCAGGTTCGATTCCGGTCAGGGGCATGTACTTGCTTTCGGGCACATCTCCACTGTGGAGCGTGCAGGAGGCGGCTGATCGATGTCTCTCTCTCATCAATGTTTCTGACTCTCTCTCTCTCCCTTCCTCTCTGTAAAAAATCAATAAAATATATTTAAAAAAAAAAAAAAAAAAAAAGAAACCACACACAAATGACTACCGGCCAGTATAGGACCTCCGGGAAGTAAATAAAAGAGTTATGGATATACATCCAACTGTTCCTAACCCATACACTCTCCTAAGTTCCTTGACACCCTCTAGAGTCTTGAAGGATGCCTTCTTCAGCCTGCCGCTAGCGCCTCAAAGCCAACCCCTGTTTGCCTTCGAATGGCATGACCTGGAGGCGGGATACAGTGGACAACTAACCTGGACGCGACTGCCCCAAGGGTTCAAGAATTCGCCTACCATCTTTGACGAGGCATTGCATGAAGACCTCGGTGAATACAGGAGAGAACACCCCAATCTCACCCTCCTTCAGTACATAGATGACATCTTGATTGCTGCCGATACCCCTGAAGACTGCGAGCAGGGGACTAGAGACCTGTTGGCCACCCTGGGGACCTTAGGGTATCGGGCCTCCGCAAAGAAAGCTCAAATATGCCAAGAGAGGGTGAGTTACCTGGGATACATCCTGGAGGGTGGACAGCGGTGGTTATCAGATGCTAGAAAAGAGACTGTCCTGAAAATCCCCACTCCTACCTCCGGAAAGAAGTGAGGGAGTTCCTAGGGTCGGCTGGCTATTGCTGCCTCTGGATTCTGACAAACTGACCCTAGGACAGGAGATCTGGATTACAACCCTGGATGCCATTGAGGGGGTCCTAAAATAGCCTAGCAATGCACGTATGACTCACTATCAAAGCTTGCTGCTCAACCCTCCTAGAGTGCGGTTCCATCCAAGTGTGGCCCTCAACCACACTACCCTGCTGCCTGACCCTGACCTAGAAGCCCCGCTACATGACTGTGCAGGAATCCCGGAGCGGGTGCATGGACTCCGGAAAGACTTGACTGACCGGCCCCTCCCTGATGCAGAGGCCACCTGGTTCACGGATGGAAGTAGCTTCATGCGAGATGGGTACAGGTATGCGGGTGCAGCAGTGGTCACCGACACGGACACTGTATGGGCGGAGGCTCTGCCCCCTGGGACATCAGCTCAGCGAGAACTCATTGCACTCACCAAGGCACTGACACTGGGGACTGGGAGACGGCTTAACATCTACACAGATAGCCATTATGCATTTGCTACAGCTCATGTTCACGGGGCGATCTATCAGGAGAGAGGGCTATTGACAGCAAAGGGACAGACAATAAAGAATAAATAGGAAATTCCTGACCTGCTTGCAGCTTTGTGGCTCCCAGCTAAGCTAGCCATTATCCACTGCCAAGGGCACCAGAAGGCAGATGACCCAGTGGCAAGAAGTAACCAAAAGGCTGATCAGGCAGCCAAAACAGCGGCCTTCACTTTGGTCCCTACCATGGCCTTACAACTACCAGACCCCGGGGACCCAGTCTTGCCAGATCAGCCTGGGTATTCTCAGGAAGAGCTGCAGCGGATCAGGAGGCTTCCCCACATCCAGGAAATTAAAGGATGGTGGTACACACCAAACAAGGAGCTCATACTACCGGACTGGCTTGGGTTACAGTGTTAAAATGCATGCACTGGTCCACTCACCTGGGGGCACGCAAATTAAAGGAATTAATCCGACACGGCAGAATTAAGACCCACCAACAGGACATCAAAATAGAACAGATTGTATCCACCTGCAAGACCTGTCAACTCACAAACGCGAGAACCAGGCCAAGTGAAAAAGGAACCCGGCCCAGAGGAACCAAGCCTGAGGTCAACTTCACTGAAATTAAACCAGGAAAATATGGCTATAAATATCTTTTAGTATTTAGAGACACCTTCTCTGGCTGGGCAGAAGCGTACCCAACCAAGCATGAAACAGCCCAGACGGTCGCCGAGAAACTACTGGAAGACATCCTACCCAGGTATGGTTTTCCAGCTATGATAGGGTCTGACAACGGTCCAGCTTTCATTTCACAGGTAACACAGGCGGTAGCTAAAGTCATTGGGGCAGGTTGGAAATTACATTGTGCCTATAAGCCCCAGAGCTCAGGGCAGGTAGAGAGGATGAAAAGAACTCTAAAAGAGACCCTTACCAAATTAACCATGAAGACTGGCGGGGATTGGGTGGCTCTCCTTCCATATGCCCTTTACCGGGTAAGGAACTCTCCTTACACCCTAGGTCTTACCCCTTATGAGATCATGTTTGGCAGACCTCCCACCCCCAATTATTCCTATCCTTAAAGCTGAGCTTCTTGCTGAATTTGAAAATCAGGAGATATCTTTTCTCTTAAGAGGGCTGCAGAGGGTGCATGAAAACATTTGGCCATGCCTCCGAGCGATCTAGGAGGCTAGCCCAACCCCAACGCCTCACCAGTACAAGCCAGGAGACTGGGTGTTCGTCAAGAGGCACCATCGGGAGACCCTTGAGCCATGCTGGAAAGGCCCCTACGTTGTCGTGCTGACCACACCCATCACTCTCAAGGTTGACGGCATCGCGACCTGGGTCCATCATACGCACTCTCGCCCAGCTGACCCCTCTGCAATCCAGGAGGACTTCATCGCACAATGGAACATCGACCAGGACCAGGACCAGCACAACCCGTTCAAGCTCAAGCTTCGGTGCAATCGACCTGCCTGATGTTGGTAACTTTACTCGTGATCACTCCTACCACCGGGAGCCCACACACTCCCTATAATATTACATGGCAGATCATAGACGCCATCTCAGGGACAATACTTAATCAGACCTCCCAGATACACCCTAAGAACACTTGGTATCCAGACCTCTACTGTGACTTGCTAGACCTCATCCCCCTTAGCTGGGACCCTAGGGTTATATGGGGCCACTATTTCTATGTCTGTCCTGGGCACTCATGGACTCCCCGGAGGCACACCCAGGACCCATGTGGAGGAGCTGAGGACTACTTCTGTGCCTCCTGGTCATGTGTCTCAACTGGACCTACTACTCATGCAGCAGGGGGGCTTGTGTGCAGCCCTAGGGGAAGAATGTTGTTTCTATGTTGACCATTCAGGAGTTGTCAAGGAATCCATGGCCCTTGTAAGAGAGGGATTGCAGAAGCATAGGCTAGAAAGGGAGCGGTCTGTCTTGGTATGAATCACTGTTTAATTGGTCCCCATGGTTAACTACTCTTATTTCCGCCCTCATCGGGCCCCTTATAATTATTTATTGCTTTTAACTCTTGGTCCTTGTATTATTAACAAACTGGTCAAATTTGTCAAGGAGCGCATAGGAGTAGTCCAATTAATGGTTTTACAAGCCCAGTACCGGCCTCTAGCAATAGAAGAAGAGGCAGAAATGCATCCTGTCTCATGATTGAGACATGTACCCCAAGACAAGGGGGGAATGAAAGGAAATGGACTCCCCTCCATCTTGTCCTATAAGGGCTGGGATCCCTGCCTCAACCCCTCTCCCTTTTCTGGGAGTGGCCACAGATATGCCAGCAATGTCTTAACTTCCCCGACCCCCACCTGAAAGAACCAACGAAGCTCCAGGGACACAGCTAAGGTCCTAATTAAGCTTAACCACAGAAAGACCCCGATTCAAGTGACCAATCTCTGTAACCCTCATCACTTTCCCAAGCCCCCTAATTATCCTACTCCATAAAACTCATTGCTCCCGCCCGGTTCGCTCTCTCGCCTCACTGCTGCGCCAGAAAGAGGCTGAAAGCCAAACCTGGGTTTGAATAAAGACTCTTTGCTTTTGCATCGGAAAAGGCTCCTTAGTGGTAGATTTTTGGGGACCCCGAACTCTGGGCATAACAGTACCAGGCCTGCAAAGCAGGGCAGTTGTGGATGATCAAGCCTGCAGGGAGGGCAGTTGTGGATGATCAAGCCTGCAGGGAGGGCAGTTAGGGATAACCAGGCCGGCAGAGGAGGGAAGTTGGGGGTAACTGAGCCTGCAGGGAAAGGCAGTTGCGGGGAACCCAGTCCTGCAGGGGAGAGCAATTGGGGGGTATCAGTCCCACAGGAGAGGGCAGATAGGGGCAAACAGGCTGGCAGGGGAGCAGTTAGGCATCAATCAGGCTGGCAGGAGAGTGGTTAGGGAGTGATCAGGGTGGCAGGCAGAATCAGTTAGGGACAATCAGGAAGGAAGGCAGGTGATCAGTTGGGTGTCAGCAGTCCTGGATCGTGAGAGGGATATCCAACTGCTATTTAGGCCTGACTACCATTTAGGCCCGATCCTGATCAAGGGATGTCCAACTGTCTGTTTATCCTGATCGGGCCTAAAAAGACAGTCAGACAACCCTTGAGGAGTCCCAGATTAGAAAGGATGCAGGCTGAGCTGAAAGACACCCCCCATGCACTAATTTCGTGTGCCAGTATATATGATGGTCTTTCCAAGTTAAATTTAAAGGCTTTAAACAATGGATAATTTTGGAGCATTTTGTGGGCCCTGAAATGTTTTCAAAGAATTTGTTCTCTCTTCTTAAAAGAAAAATTTTTGAAACTAAACTGATTTAATATACTTGAAATCACATGAAATATTATCAAATTAAAACTAATAACTACATTCTACTTATATACATATATTTTATTTTTTAATTTAATAAATCTGTATTGTTAAGATTATTACAATTGTTGCTCTTCCCCTCCCCCTAATTGCTCCCTTCCACCTGGTTCCCACCCTACCCTCTATCCTTACCTCCCCCCCATTGTCCTCATCCATGGGTGCACGATTTTTGTCCAGTCTCTTCCCACACCCCCGTTACCCCTTTCTCCCTGAGAATTGTCAGTCCACTCCCTTTCTATACCCCTGATTCTACTATATTCATCAGTTTACTTTGTTCATCAGATTTTTAATTTACTTGATTTTTACATTCACTTGCTAATAGATATGTATTTGTTGTTCATAATTTTTATCTTTACCTTTTTCTTCTTCCTCCTCTTCTTAAAGAATACCCTTCAGCATTTCATATAATCCTGGTTTGATGTTGATGAACTCCTTTAGTTTTTTCTTATCTGTGAAGCTCTTTATCTGACCTTTAATTCTGAATGATAGTTTTGCTGGGTAGATTATTCTTGGTTGTAGGTTCTTGCTTTTTATCACATTGAATATTTCTTGCCACTCCCGTCTGGCCTGCATCGTTTCTGTTGAGAAATCAACTGACAATCATATGGGTATTCCCTTGTAGCTAATTAACTGTTTTTCTCTTGCTGCTTTTAATATTGTCTCTTTGTCTTTTGCTCTTGACATTTTAATTATGATGTGTCTTGGTGTGGTCCTCTTTGGATTCTTTTTGTTTGGAGTTCTGTGTACTTCCTGGACTTGTAAATCTATTTCTTTTACCAGGTGGGGAAAGTTTTCAGTTATTATTTCTTCAAATAGGTTTTCAGTATCTTGCTCTCTCTCTTCTTCTGGCACCGCCATAATTCTGATGTTGGTACGTTGAAGTTGTCCCAGAGGCTCTTTACACTATCTTCAAATTTTTGGATTCTTTTTGCTTTTTGCTTTTTCAGTTGAGTGTTTTCTGCTTCTTTGTATTTCAAATCTTTGACTTGATTCTTGCATTTCTCTAGTCTGCTGTTAGGTCTCTGTATAATATTTTTTATTTCAGTCAGTGTATGTTTAATTTCTAGTTGGTCCTTTTTCATATCCTCAAGGATCTCACTGAATTTATCAATCTTTTCTAGGAAATTCTTGAAAAACCTTATGACTGTGGTTTTGAACTCTATCTAGTTGTTCTTTTCCCCTTTTTCTTTTGTTTGTGATCTGTTTCTTTGCCTCTGCATTTTCACTGCTTCCTTGAGTTGGTAGAGTAGCTTTATGTGCTTAGTGTCCTATATAGCCCTGTAGCTCTTCCTCCCCAGTTACCTGACGTGGACAGTCTTGGTGCACCCCTTTGTGGATTGTGTGTACAGTCTGTTGTAGTTAAGTCTTGATTGTTGTTGGTATCACTGCGGGGAATTGATCTTCAGGCCAATTGGCTGTGAAGATCAGCTGTGTCTATGCCAGGAGAACTTCTCTGCTGGAGTCAGCCTTATGAGACAAGACTTACAAAATTGCAAAAGCCCCCATGCTCAACATGGATGGGGCGGAGTTCCAGGGCTGAGCAGACAGTCTTGGCTTCCCATCAGCCCTGCCCTATGCGGCCCCTGTGTCTCAGTGTCCCTCAGTAATCACTGCAGTCTTCTCTGTGCACAATCGCGCCTGCACGCAAGCATCTGCAGAACTCTGCCTTTTGTGGCTCCTCTGAGTTTCCATGTGCTCCAGGCACCCTTATTAGTCTGGGTCCCCAGGATCTCACCTGAAACTGAGGTTCATTGCAGTCGGAAGTGGAGTTCAGAATAGTCGAGAGGTTCTGTCTTTCTCCTGCTAGAGAAAGCCAGCAGCACACTCAGCAGTTAGTCATCTCTGCATGCACATGGGAGTGCCCGCCTCCGGACCTCTGCCTTTTGTGGCTTCCTTGAGTTTCCATGCACTCCTTCCTCTTCCCAACAGTCTAGACTCCCCCCATATGAGTCTCACCTGGAACTGGGGTTCTGTGTAGTTGGAACTGGGGTTCAGTGCAGTCAGGAGTTTCTGTCTTCCTCCTGCCAGAAAAAACAGCCAGGCACTCTGCTGCCCATCCTCTCCATGTGCATGTCTCCGTACCTCAGCTTTCTGCAGCTCCTCTGAGTCTCCGTGATCCCCTCTCTTTCCTTCTAGTTGTAGAATTTCCACTCAGCCAGCTTTCCTGTGGTTCTGGATGATGACAGTTCTGTCTTTTAGCTGTAGTTTTGAAATTGTTGTGTGAGGCAGCAGTGTAGGTGTTCACCTATGCCGCCATCTTGGTTTCTCCTATACATATACTTTAAATGTTATGAAGGTTTTGGCCTCTAAAGAGGGCAAAATAATTCTTAAATTTTTCAACAGCAGTGAAATTTTAAAGATAAAAAGCCCTAAGCAGCCTGCATTTTAAATAATCTGGGGTGGGGTGGTATTTGTGCCTCAGGGGTCAAACATATAAATTTACTTGCTTTGCTTTTTTAATAAAGATACCTGTAAGGTTTAAGGTGCAGGAAATGGGAGTCAGAGATCAAGGCATGTTAAAGGGGAGGTTTATTCCACACTAACGAGCGAGTTTCATTATGGAGGAGGTGGAAAGACCAAGATTAGAGGAGTGGGAGAAGAAGGAGGGACCCAGACAGACTGACTCATAGACTGGGAGACAGCAACATGTGGGGCAGTGGCCCTGCCTTTTGAGGGGAGGAACAGAGAGGTGTTGGGCCCAGGGCAGAACGAGAAGGGTGGAACCAGGGCACTCAGCATATGCTGATTAGTGGTTCAATGTCTCGGGTTTATCCCAGCGCAGATGCAAGTTACATCATACTCCACCCACCAGTTGAGGGAAGGGAGGACCTATCAATAACTACTTTAATTACTTAATAAATTAACTTTTAAAAATATAATCAAGATTCATATAAATTGAATTATATGAGGAACCAATATTTTTATAAGCAGTTGGATCCTAGTAAAGTCTAAGAAAATTACTAAGACCTCCCATAATCCTTCTATATATGCAAATAAGCCAAAGGGAGTACTCTTTAAAAATACAGTGGTACCTCGAGATACGAGTTTAATTCGTTCCGTAACCTTGAGGCGTGGGAAACTATGAGACGCTCGAGTTGCGGTAAACTGGTGGGTCATGTGCAGCGGGCGATCCTCAAGATTATTCCTATCTCAAATGTTGCTCATATTTCAAAGCAAAAATCGCTCGCTCGACGGCTCGTATCTCAAAAATCTCGTATGTTAGGGCACTCGTATCTCGAGGTACCACTGTATAATTCTAAGCTTAATAAAAAGGGAAAATTTTTAAATCTCTTCCACTAATATTTACTGAAAATTATTATTCAGGCACCAAATCTGATCATTACTAGTAGTCACCTGATTATAAGGGAAGTCCTTTAATATGATTGTAAGGTTCAAGATGCAGGAAATGGGAGTTTGGAGACCAAGGCATGTTAAAAGAGAATGTTTATTCATACTAACAAGTGAGATAGGAAAACTAGGATTAGAGGAGAAGGAGAAGGAGGACTCCCGAGATGGACAAGCAGCACGTGCACAGGTGAACACTTCTTTTGAGGGGAGGAACAGCAAGGGGTGGGGCAGACAGGAAGGGCGGACAGGAAGGGGTGGGGTCCAGGGCACTCCGCAAGCACTGATTGGTGATTCAATGTCTTGGGGGATGTCCTGGCAGCAGACGCAGGTTATGGTTATACTCCACCTACCAGTTGGGGGAAGGGAGGATCTATCAGTGACTACATGGCCTGGCAATATTTGTCAGCACCAAAAAACAGCTGTGTTTATTACATTTGTTGCTTGGTGTAAAAAAAAGAAAGCCAAAGATTTTTTAAAAGAAACTCTCTAAATATAGCCTAAAAATTATTCTGGAAGGAAATAAAGAGAAGTTTCCTTCAAACGTCAATATATTAGGCCTCATAAACTAAAGTAAATAATTTGTGTTTTTGCCTCCCAAAACAAAGTTTTTGTAAAGGTACTCAAAGACTAATAGCAGAAATTTAATTAATGTCATTTACTGCCATAACCTAGGACAAGTAAAGTTAAAAAATAAACCTTATTTCAGATTGATTTAAATTAGCTAACTCATATAAGTGAATATTCAAGAAAATGTAATTGTACTGGGCAAGAAACTGTTCTTAAAGCATTAACTAATTTTTTTACTAGTGGTTTAAAAATTGCTTAATATGCAATGAATCCAAAGCAGTCATATTTCTATACAGAAAATTGAAATTAAAAGTTATCAAGACTGCATTGTAAAATTTCCAAAGCCTCCTAATATTTAAATAAAAAAAGAGGGGATAGTGGAATAATCCCCTGTAAGAAAATTACATCGGCCTTAATTGCTTTAAATTTTTTACTTTAAGAAAATTATTTTTCACTTGTAATACTTATAGCAAGATACCCATGAAGACACACGTGGTGTCAAAATAAGCCAAAAGAAAATCATTTGGGCAAAAATGAAAGGATCCCAGGTCTAGTTTATAGAAAAGATTCCTTTATTAATAATTGGTCAAGAATATGTTTGCATATTTTCAGAAAATTCCTCCAAGCCCCTCTGGATTCCTGCAACAGTGGATCCCAGAGAGGAACTGACCAGATTGCTTCAGCCACAGAATAGCAGTAGCCCCCATGACAAGAGGAGAAACAGTCCAGAAATGAAGATAGTGAAGATGCCTTGCCATGCTCAGAGTCAGCAACTGTGCATCGCTGCAGGTTGCCCATGACCAAACCAGAGAATGTTGGACCTGCATTGCCACCATTTGTTCACCATTTAGAACTAGAATATGATTGCTGGCATGTAGACATAAAAACCTGTTGGACATTGAAAAGGGGACTCACAGAACTGTTGTCTCAAAAAGAAATTTACTGCAGGCTGATTAATGCCTGGCAGCAATTTAAAGGGACACGATAGAACTCTATCCTTTCTATTGAATTTAAAAATCTTAAAACATACATTCTTGATAAATTTATAAAATCAGAAAGGGGTGAGATGCCCGGATCTAATTACAGCATGTCAGCAGGGCTGAATCATCTGGAGGTGGCTGAGGCATTTTACCAAACCTGAAAAGGATGCATAAATTATTGTTTGCTGCCAGACAGCTGAGAGCATTTCAA
This sequence comes from Lasiurus cinereus, assembly GCA_011751065.1. Taxonomy (NCBI): domain Eukaryota; kingdom Metazoa; phylum Chordata; class Mammalia; order Chiroptera; family Vespertilionidae; genus Lasiurus; species Lasiurus cinereus. The sequence goes on from JAAGEH010000289.1 coordinate 1,724,715, forward strand.
TCTATATGTTATTGCTTCCTGCTGGCCAAATACCTGAATAGCCAAAGGCAATTCCTCCAATCTGACAATGGATTCTGTATACCAAACTTCATCCTTTATCTACCTTGCCTTAGGACAATTTGTGGTAATAAAAAGCAAGGGGTCTTGAGACAAGAAAGAATTTGGTTTCTTTAGCCAAGCTTCTCTGGCCCCCCAAATGCTATCCAAAATTATGTTTTGTCTCTGGATTCTTAATTAATTTACACACAACACCTTCTCCAGATTCCTGAACCCCAGATTAAGAACCCCAGCAGCATTCAACTTTAAAAGGACCAGGCGGCATCTGAAAGCTGTGGCACCGGGCTGTCCTAGCAGAAGCAGGGTGAGTCCATGTGAACCCAAAGAAGAGGGAACATCTGGGGGACAAGTGCATCTAGACGGTGAGTGCTGGGATATGTGCATGTGTGTGCCTGCTGCATCGCCACATGTGCTTTCTGCATGAGGACAATTTTCACACACGGACAACTGGAAGCTACACCTGCTCAAGTTGTTTCTTCATGTACCAGTTATTTTTTCAAAGCAGGCATTGTAACAGGATGACCTGCATCTTACTGTAATTGGCTGTTTATTCCCATCTCAAATAGTATGCATTCCAGGGATTTCAGCTCTAATCAGACAATGCAGAAATGCCAAAATAGGGCACGAGTGGTGTTCAACAACATGTATAAATTTAACACTGATATAGAGGGGAGCTATTCTCAACATCTGCTTCCATTTCACAAATCTCTCTTCTTCTTAGAACACTTAGACTGACTGCCCAAACAGATTTTATACCAAAAATTTAGGCCTGTAGATTGTGCCTACCATCCCCAATGCAGTAAAGATGGCATTTACACAGAATCTGAAAGGTGGGAACCCAAGGAGATGGCATGGCCATGAGGCAGCAGGAACAAACAGGTTGGTTTTGGTTTTGGTTTTTAATCTATTTTATTGATTTTTTACAGAGAGTAAGGGAGAGGGATAAACAGTTGGAAACAGATTGAGATTTGGAAAAAATGGTGGTAGAATAGACGGACATGTCCCAAGTTTTGTCCCTGAGCAGACAGAGAGAACAGCTGAGAGTTGCACTGGGAGTGTTTATTGGCCTTTAGGGATACTATACTCCAGGAAAAGGTGGGAGACTGCTGGACGGGGCTCCCCTGACCTGGCAATCCCCACTACTGCCAGGTTCCCTGCCTGAGCCGCTAGCTCAGATGCGGAGATTGTGCCATCTTGAAGGGGAACGTGGATATTTACAGAAACCTGAAAATCTACAGCTGTGCCACCCAACGAACAGCTCCGAACCCCAGAACACCAGTGCCCAATTGGCACAAACACTCAGATTCAGAGAAGTTCCACACATCACACGGAAAGGTCAGATTTTGCTTGGGATAAAGTGAAGTCTCTAGTCCCGTAGAACAGAAAGGTACACACACTGGGAATTGGAGGTCCAGGGGAAATCTGCACCTAGAGAAATCTGTGGCTGTTGGGCAGGATGTGATCCCTGAATGTGGAAGGGGGCCCTCAGAGCTGTTAACAGAGGGGATCTCTAGAAAGCAACCCATTTTGATCTGATGCAGAAGGACAGCCTGGGAGTTAAAGTGTGCCGGCTGCTTGAACAGGAGTGGGGAAAGGGGACTTCGCAGACTTTCCTCTTCAGATCCTTGCTTCTGATTGCTAAGCCCAATACAAAGGATCACCCAGTTAGGAACAGCCTGGGAGACTGCAGGGAAAAGTTGTTATTCTGGAGCCTGAGGATCAGAGTGGGGAGTGATCATTGGAGAACCAGCTCTGGGGCAGCCCATTCCCACAAACCAGTATTGCCCCAGGGAAAGAAGGATCTAAGCACAGCCTAGAGAGGACCTATAGTCTCAGAGGTCAATCCCAAAACACTGCGACCTAGGGGCTGACTCACAAATTGACTCTTGTGTAATCATAAAAGAATAAAGAGATTAAGACATACCGCTGGCTTAAAAACTAGTGGAACCAGGGAACTGCAATATTGTCCCTACTGGAAACAGGTGTGCCAAACAGATCAATAGAGGAAGTGAATGACCTTCACTACTGTACATTCTATTTTTTTATTTTTTATTTTTGAATTTTTTATCTTTTCACCTTTTATTTAAGAAACTATTTTTTCCCTCACTTAATTTTACCTTTTTAATTATTACATTTTTATTTCCAATCAGTATTATTACTACTATTATTTTACCTTTTTGAAAAAAAAAAGGATCATTTTATTTTCTCTTTATTTTACTTTGGGATTAGAGTTCTACATTCTAATTTCATCTTTCCTTTAGCATCATTTTACTCTATCTCAACTCTACCTTTATGCCATCATTCTCTTCCTAACTTTCCCCTTTTGTTGTGCTGTTTCTTTTACCCTTTTCCTACTTTAGATTTTTCCTATTCTTTCTTTATACCCCCTGTCAAAATTTCACCCCACTTATATATCTAATTTCCAATCCCCTGCTCCAAGACTGTACACACCTCTCTCTTCTCTGTCTTCACTATTCAAAAAATTGTCCTTTTGTTGATATTTGCTTGAATGTTGATTATATCGATTTTTTATACTTTTCTGTGAGATTGTTTTGCTTATTCTTATTTTGTTATATTTTTTATTTGCTTTATTTTTGTTTCTTTTTTACTTCTGTTTTCCCTTACTTTCCTTGATATTAGTTGTTATTTGTAGTTGGCATTAATCTCCAGGTACTTGTTGCTGGCATTTGTTGGGATTAGTGCTGTTCTATTGCAGTTTTCTCCCCATATATATAATTTATTCCCCTTCTCTTCCTTACTCTCTTTTTTTCTCTCTTATTTTTTTCTCTTTTCTCCCTTTTTCCAATTTCATATTGGCACTCCTTTCTTTCTTTTCTTTTTGTTTCCTTCTTCTTTTCTCTCTTCTTCTTTCTTGCCTATTCCCTATTTGTCTCTCTCTGGAGGTCACCTTTATTTGTGGCTATTAATATTGTGAATACACTTCTGTTCAGTGCCTGTGTGTTGTACCTGGTTGCATTGTTTTTGTGCCTTTAAATCAACGCAGGAGAGAGAGAACTACATAACCAGACACCCAGAGAAAAGAGACCATGGGCAGACAAAGAAACAGCCCAAATATGAAAGAAAAGCAAGAATCACCAGAAAAGGAAATAAAGAAAACAGAGGCAAGCAACTTGCCAGAGAAAGAATTGAGAGAAATGGTCATAAGGTGACTGAAAAGAATGGAAGACAAATTTGATAATATGAGTAAGAACCAACAGGAAATGAAAAGTGACATCACTGCTGTAAAGAACTCAATAGAAAGCATCAAAAGTAGACTAGAAGAAGCAGAGGACCACATCAGTGAGCAAGAAGACAAGGTAGGAAAAAATACCCAAGTACAGCAGCTTCTAGAAAAAAATTAAAAAGCAGGAGGAAAGCCTAAGGGAACTTTGGGACAACACAAAACAAAACAATATCTGTATAATAGGGGTTCCAGAAGGAGAGGAAACTGAGCAAGGAATAGAAAACCTGTTTGAAGAAATAATGACAGAAAACTTCCCTGATATAGGGGGGGAAACCCCACACAAATCCAAAAAGCTCACAGAGTCCCTAGCAAAATGAACCCCAAAAGACCTATGCCAAGGCACATTAAAATTAAATTGGCAAACACGAACGACAAAGTAAGAATCTTAAAAGCAGCCACAGAGACACAGAAAGTTACCTATAAAGGAATCCCCATCAGACTAGTGATTGATTTCTCAACAGAAACTCATCAGGCCAGAAAGGAATGGAATAAAATATACAGTCATGCAAAAGAAGGGTCTGAATCCAAGAATACTGTACCCAGCAAGGTTATCAATCAAAATTGAAGGTGAAATCAGGAGCTTTACAGACAAAAAATAACTAAGGGAATTTATTACCACCAAACCAGCAATGCAAGAAATGCTAAATGGTCTGCTGGAAAGAAAGAAGGAAGGAAGGGAGGGAGGGAGGAAGGGGAAGTGAAGAAGAAACACAGGGGTAAAGAATAAAAATGGCACAAATAAGTAACTATCAATAATAACTTTAATTGTAAATGGATTAAATGCTCCAATCAAAAGACATAGGATAATTGATTGGATAAGAAAACATGACCCATATATCTGCTGTCCACAAGAAACCCACCTCAGAAAAAAGACGCACAGAGACTGAGGGTTAAGGGATGGAAAACAGTTTTTCAGGCAAATGGAAATGAAAAATAAGCTGGGATAGCAATACTTAATATCTGACAAATTAGATCTCAAAGTGAAGGACATAACAAGGGATAAGGAAGGCCACTTCATAATACTAAAGGGAACAATCCAACAAGAAGAAATAACTCTGGTAAACATATATACACCCAATACAGGAGCACCCAAAAACATAAAAAAAAATTCCTGGAGGAGGAGAACCAAAAATGGCAGCATAAGGTATACATGCTGTCTCTCGCAACCACACCAAAACTACAACTAAAAGACAAAATGATTATACCCCGGGCACAGGAAAGCTGGCAGAGTGGAAGTTCTACAACTAGAAGAAAAGGAAAAAGTGCATTGAGGCCTGGTAAGACATGCAGAGGCTCAGAAAGGCAGAGATACAGAGATGCATGTGAATCGGGCTGGTGTGCACTGTTTTTATTTTTTTTCAATTGGAAGGGAGTTACAAGTTCTCGAATCTCTGAACTCCAGTTTCTGGTGAGATTCTGGAGACCCAGACTCATACAGGGAGAAACTGGACTGTCTGTCATCGGGTCAAAAAGGGAGGGTGGCTTTCTCGCAGAGGTGCACACAGGAATCATTGTTTACTATGCTGGGATGCGGGACACTGAACAGAACGCAGCAGTGAGGGCTGACTGGCAGCCATTGCTGTTTGCCACGCCCTAGCCTAGTGACGCCCAGAGACGCCACCCCACCCACCTAGCTGTGAGCAGCAGCCTTTGCATATGAATAGTCTGCCCTCTGGCAGCTTAACCTAACAAATTGCAACTGGGTCAGACAACTCCAAAACTTCCAAACTCCAAGCAAACAGGAGAAATCTGCAAATCTCCCTGTAACTCCTGCTGGGTGGACTCAGACACTAGCTGACTTGCACCTCCTTGCAGATCCAGGAACCAGTGTACCTAGAGGTCATAGTAAGAAGACACCAGATTTCAACTCCTCACATGCATAAGTGACACACTTAAGAGGCAGACTCAGCGAGCACCAAAGCCCCACTGAAGTAAGTCCTGCCCCATAGGGGTGTCTCCAGCATAGCAATTCTTCCATTAATAGACACAGCTAATCCTCACAGCCAATTGGCCTGGAGGTCAATTCCTCCCAGTGTAACAATAGCAATCAAGGCTAAACTATAATAAGACTGTGAACCCAGCCCACAAAGGGGTGCACCAAGAGTGTCCACCTCAGGTGATTGGGGAGGCAGAGCTACTGGGCCATAAAGGACAACTAGCATACAAAGCCACTCCATCAACACAGGGAAGCAGCCAAAATGCGGAGACCAAGAAACATGTCACAAATGAAAGAAATAGAGGAAAGCAAACTACTGAACATAGAGTTCAAAACCACATTTATAAGGTTACTCAAGAATCTTCTACAAACCACCAAGAAACTTAGTGAGACCTCTGAGAAACTTAGTGAAACCTTCAAGGATCTTAATGAGAATGCAAAAAACAAAAAACAAAACAACAACAACAACAAAAAAACTGGAAAAGGACCAGTCCGAAATTAAGCATACACTGCCTGAAATAAAAAATAATATACAGAAATCCAATAGCAGACTAGAGGACCCCAAGAATCAAATAAAAGATCTGAAATATGAGAAAGCAAAAAACACCCAACCAGAAAAACAAAAAGAAAAAAGAGTCCAAAAATGTGAAGATAGTGTAATAAGTCTCTAGGATAACTTCAAGCATACCAACATCAGAATTGTGGGCATCCAGAAGAAGAGAGAGAGCAAGATACTGAAAACCTATTTTAAGAAATAATGACTGAAAACTTTCCCTACCTGGTGAAAGAAATGGACTTACAAGTCCAGAAAATACACAGAACCCCAAACAAAAGGAATCCAAAAAGGACCACACCAAGACACATCATAATGAAAATGCCACGGGCAAAAGACAAAGAGAGAATCTTGAAAGCAGCAAGAGAAAAACAGTTAGTTACCTACAAGGGAGTACCCATACGAATGTCAGCTGATTTCTCAACAGAAACTATGCAGGCAAGAAGGGAATGGCAGGAAATATTCAAAGTGATGAATAGCAAGAACGTACAACCAAGACTACTCTACCCAGCAAAGCTATCATTCAGAATTGAAGGTCAGATAAAGAGCTTCACAGACAAGAAAAAGCTAAAGGAGTGCATCACCACCATTCCAGGATTATATGAAATACTGAAGAATATTCTTTAAGAAGAGGAAGAAGAAGAAAAAGGTAAAGATAAAAATTATGAATAACAAAGTGATAACAAGTACACACCTATCAACAAGTGAATCTAAAAATCAAGTGAATAAAAAATCCGATGAACAGAATAAACTGATGGATATAATAGAACTAAGGGCACAGAAAGGGAATGTACTAACAATTTCCAGGGAGAACGGGGTGTGAGGGATGTAGGAAGAGATTGGACAAAAATCTTATACCTATGGATGAGGACAGTGGCAGGGGGTAAGGGCATGGGGTGGGGATTGGGGAATCAGGTGGAGGGAAGCAAAGGCGAGGAGAGAAGAACATCTGTAATAAAGTGGACATTAAAGATTTATTTCAAAAAAAAAAAAAACCTCCTGGAGGATATCAAGGGAGAGACTGACAGCAATACAATCAGAGTAGGAGACTTTAAGAACCACTATCACCATTGGACAAATCCTCTAAACAAAAATCAGCAAAGGAACATCAATCCTAAATGACTCACTAGACTAGATGGAATTAATTTACATCTTCAGAACATTTCACCCCAAAGCCACAGAATATATATTCTCAAGTGAACGTGGGTCATTTTCAAAATCAAGAAGTTAGAAATCATATCAAGCATCTTCTCAGATCACAGTAGCATAAAACTGAAAATCAACTACAATAAAAACAATCCAAAGAAATCAAAAACATGGAGACAAAACAGCATGCTATTAAACAATGACTGGGTTACCAGAGAGATCAAGGAAGAAATAAAAAACCTCATAACAACAAATGACAATGACAACACAACAATCCAAAATCTATGGAACACGGTGAAAGCAGTCTTGAGAGGGAAATTCATAACTCTACAAGCCTACTGAAAAAAAAAAAAAAGAAACAATGGTAATAAATTACCTAACCCTACAAATCAAAGAGATAGAAAGAGAGCAACAAGAAAAGCCCAGTGTAAGCAGAAGGAAGGAAATAGTAAAGATCAGAGTGGAGATAAACAACATAGAGACCAAAGAAACAACACAAAAGATCAACAAAACTAAGAACTGGTTTTTTGAAAGGATAAACAAGATTGATGAACCTCTAGCTAGGCTTACCAAGAACCAAAGAGAGAGGATTCAAATAAACAAAATCAGAAATGAAAGAGGTGAAATAACAACAGACTCTACCAAAATACAAAGGATTGTTTAAAAATACTATAAACAACTCTATTCCAACAAACTGGACAACCTGGAGGAAATGGACATATTCCTAGAAAAACGTAACCTTTCAAAACTCAATCAAGAAGAATATAAACATCTCAATAGGCCAATAACTATGGAAGAAATTGAAGCAGTCATCAAAAAGCTTCCAGCAAACAAAAGCCCAGGGCCAGATGGCTACCCAGGAGAGTTTTACCAAAAATTGAAAGAAGAATTAAAACCTATCCTCAGAGTATTCCAAAAAATTCAAGAGGAAGGAATGCTTCCAAGCACCTTCTATGAAGCCAGCATCACCCTAATACCAAAACCAGATAAAGACAATACAATGAAAGAGAATTACAGGACAATATCCTTCATGAACATAGATACCAAAATCCTCAACAAAATTCTAGCAAATCGGATCCAGCAGTACATCAGAAAGATCATACACCATTACCAAGTAGGATTTATCCCAAGAATGCAAGGATGGTACAATAGCCACAAATCAATAAACATGATACATCACATAAACAAATTGAGAGATAAAAATCACATGGTCATATCAATTGATGCAGAAAAAGCATTTGACATAATCCAACACCCTTTTATTATAAAAACTCTCAACATGGTATGAATAGAAGGACCATACCTCAACATAATAAAAGCCATATATGATAAGCCCACAGCTACATCATACTCAATGGGCAAAAACTAAAACTATTTCCTCTAAGAACAGGAACAAGACAGGGATGCCTTCTCTCACCATTCTTGTTTGATATAGTATTTACTGGAAGTATTAGCCATTGCAATTAGACAAGAGGAAGAAATAAAAGGCATCCAAATTGAAAAAGAAGAAGAAAAGCTGTCCTTATTTGCAGATGACATGATACTGTACATAAAAAACCCGAAAGACTCCATCAAAAAACTAATAAATTTAATAAATGAATTTGGCAATGTAGCAGGATACAAAATTAATGCCAAGAAATCTATGGCATTTCTATACCCTAATAGTGAACTTACAGAAAGAGAGACTAAAAAGGCAATTTCTTTTACCATCACACCAAAAAAATTAAGATACCTAGGAATAAACTTAACTAAGGAGGTAAAAGACATATATGTGGAAAACTACAGGACACTGAAAAAGAGAGATAGAGGAAGATATAAACAGATGGAAGAGCATACCATGCTCATGGGTTGGGAGAATCAACATTATTAAAATGTCCATACTACTCAAAGCAATCTATAGATTCAATGCACTTCCCATTAAAATACCAACGACATATTTCACAGACCTAGAAAGAACTCTCCGAAGATTCATCTGGAACAAAACAAAAAAAAAGATCCCAAATAGCCACAGCAATCCTGAGAAAGAAGAATAAAGTAATTGTCAATACCAGATTTCAAGCTGTATTACAAAGCCACTGTTCTCAAAACAACCTGGTACTGGCATAAAAACAGATATATAGACCAATGGAATAGAATAGAAAATCCAGATATCGACCCAAACTATTATGCTCAATTAATATTTGACAGAGGGGGAATGAACATACAATGGAGTCAAGACAGTCTCTTCAATAAATGGTGTTGGGAAAATTGGACAGATATATGCAAAAAAATGAAACTAGACCACCAACTTACACCATTCACAAAAATAAACTCAAAATGGATACAAGAGTTAAACATCAAAGACAGGAAACCATCAAAATACTAGAGGAATCCGTAGGCAATAAAATCTCAGACATATGCTGAAGGAACTTCTTCACTGATACTGCTCCTAGGGCAATGGAAGCTAAAGAGAAAATAAACAAATGGAACTACATCAAAATAAAAAGCTTTTGCGCAGCAAAAGAAATCATCAACAAAACAATAAGAAAGACCACTGTATGGGAGAACATATTTGCAAATGTTATCACTGATAAAGGTTTAATCTCCAACATCTACAGGCAACTTATACAACTTAATAAAAGGAAGATAAATGATCCAATAAAAAAATGGACAATGGACCTAAATAGAATATTTTTGAAGATAGAAGAAAGGCCAAGAGACACATGAAAACATGTTCAAAATTATTAATTATCTGAGAGATGCAAATCAGAACGACAATGTGATACCATCTAACACCTGTCAGAATGACAATCATCAACAAATCAACAAATGACACTTGTTGGTGACGATGCGGAAAAAAAGGAACCCTCCTGCACTGCTGGTGGGAATGCAGACTGGTGCAGCCACTGTGGAGAACAGTATGGAGTTTCCTCAAAAAACTAAAAATGGAACTCCCATTTGACCCAGTAATCCCACTCCTAGGAATATATCCTAAGAAATTAGAAACACCAATCTGAAAGGATATATGCACCCCTATGTTCATAGCAGCACAATTTACAATAGCCAAGATTTGGAAACAGCCTCCATGCCCATTAGCAGATGACTGGATCAGAAAATGATGGTATATCTACACAACGAAATACTATGCTGCCATAAAAAAGAAGGAAATCTTACCATTTGCAGCAACCTGGATGGAACTGGAGAGCATTATGCTAAGTGAAATAAGCCAATCAATGAAAGAAAAATACCACATGATCTCACTCATTTATGGATAATAAAGAACATTATAAACTGATGAACAAAAAGATAGATACAGAGGCAGTAAAACATCAAACAGACTGTCAAACCACAGTGGGAAGGTTAGAGAGAGGTGGGATAAATAAGAGATCAACTAAAGGACTTGTATGCATGCATATAAGCATAACCAATGGACACAAGACTCTGGGGGGTTAGGGCATGCATAGGAATAGGGGGGGGCAATGGGAAGATATATACACATGTAATACATTAAGAAAAAATAAAAAATTAAAAAAAAATTTTATAAAGAGTTAGAAACATCGATGAGAGAGAAAATCAATCAGCTGCCTCTTGCACATCCCTTTCTGGGAATATACCTACAACCAAGGTATATGCCCTTGACCAGAATCAAAACTGGCACCCTTCAGTCCACAGGCCAATACTATTGTTAGGGTCGAAAAGCTCGCTGCTCAAAGGAAGACTCCAAGAGACGTTCTCATGCAAACAGCAAGGGGTTTATTGCAGACCAAGTAGGCTGGGGCTCTCAACATACTCCGAAAGCAGAGCAGAGGCTGAGAGCCCCGAGTTGATACAAAGCTGAGCTTATATACTATGTGACAAGCAACAGGGTTATACAGAGGTCAACACAGGGCTTTACTACATACATTTCACAATTTACAGACTCTGCATATTTCTGGTTACCATGGGGTTGTGACAACAGGATGCGGCTGATGGTTATCTCTGGGTTAGTTTCTGGAGACATCTGGACCACGTCTCTAGTCATAATTTTACTATAGGCTATCTGCTGACTGTTATCTCTGGAGATGTCTGGGCCATGTCTCTTTCCGAAATTTGGCTACAGGCTATCTCTCTACACAAGATTATCAACCTACACCTGGGTTACAGCATCCTGGGAGTTTCCACCCTGTTCTCAACCCTGAGACTGCAATAATAGGATGTAACTGAGGGATATAATTTTAAGCCGAGCTGTGTTAACTCTTTCCCGGCCCGATCCTGATTTTTGCAACCTTACATTCCCCCCTTCTTCTTGGCAGGTCTCTAATCCTAGAGACCATCAGACTCATTCAGTGCCGTGTATTGTTGCCTAATAACCATTCATTTGATATCTCCAATTCTTTCCTGTACAAACCTAATTACCCTATTTAAAATGCACGGACCTATAGTTAAAATTAATAGCAAGACTATTAAGGGGCCAGCTACAGCCGATAGTAAAGTGTGAGCCATGGAGACTGAGTAAACCAGGACTCAAACCATCCCCTCTGTGCCTCTCTTTCTCGCTGCCGTTCTTCTAGGCGCTTTCTTAGTTTGGCCATGGACTCCTCCACTACCCCAGTATGGTCTGCATAGAAACAGCATTCTTCTTTCAGGGCAGCACAGAGTCCTCCCTCCTGCATAAAAAGGAGGTCTAATCCTCGTCTATTTTGCAACACTACCTCAGAGAGTGATGTCAAAGAGTCCTTTAGCGCCGTTATGGAGGCTTCTAATTCCTTTAGATCTTGATCTATCGCTGCCTGCAGCTGGGCCATCTGGTTGGGTTCTTCAATGAGCGCAGCCGCTCCTGTTCCTATTCCGGCGGCTGTCCCAACCCCGAGGAGGACAGCCAGGGTGAGAGACACTGGCTCCCTCCTGAAGCACGTGACATGCCCTTCTATACGTTCCTCAAAAACACCCACATCATGATACAGCACCCGGGGGAATAGACGGACCATAACACAGTAATGGATGGAGTTGTTGAACAGGGAGGAAGAAATGCAAGGAGTTAGTCCTGTATTGCACGCCCACCAGGTTCCCTCTTGTGGGGCTAAATAACTGTCTTCCCCGGTACGGTTAACCTGTACTGTCCTGGCACATAATTGCTGCCTGTCAGCTGGAGGGGTTCCTACGCACAATCCAGTTCCTGTCACCTCGGGGAGAGTTAGCTTGTGATCCCCTCCCCAATCACAAGAGGAACTGTTGGTTGTATTATAGGTTCCATTAACCGCGGTTCCTTCGTAATAAGGGGGTGCAGCAGAGAGGCAAAGCCAACATGACTGGGTTAAGTTGCTTTGGGTAGCATTAAGAGCTGAGTATGCTCCAATAATGAGATTAAAAAGGGGGTAGGCTAGCCCTTCATTACTCGGGGGTCTAGAGGGTGGAGTCCTGTTTCCTGGAGCTTCAGTGGTAACTCAGTTGTAGGTTGGGAAGGCACGACCAGAGGTGCGTGGGGGGCAATGCTGGGCGAACAGCCGGGTTGGGGCCTATGGGTACTGGGACTGCTTCTTGCCTTAGCTTAAGAGTGAACCAGAGGCCATAGTCATAACCTGGGGCATAAAACCTAAGCCCCCCACATCCTTCCCTTGTACCAGGAGGGGAGGTTCTCTGCCTGTTTCCCCTTCTTAGTGAATGAAATATTTAGGGAATTATACAGGGCAGGAATGGTGTTGGACGAATACTGGTCACAGCGCTGGCTCATTGAGTTACGCCGCACTGTGATCCAGTCCCAGCTGGAGGAAGGCCTCCAGTAAACATCTCCCGTGTCTCACATGCCCAGGCTGCACAATAAAGGGACTCAGGCCCTCCACACTTCCTTATCTGTGGGCGGCTTCGGCCGTCCTTGAGGCACACATCCCCGGGGTGTGGGTTCCCCTGACCGGCCAAACTACTTGCCCTGTGGGGTTTATTACCTCCCATGCTAAGGAGAGGGGGCATGGGGATTGCTAGTTGTCAGAGGAAGATAGCATACCCCTACCCACTCGACGAATGCACAGCTTGAGAGTGCTGTCAGTCCTCTCCAATGTCCACTTGGGCCCTGGTGGCGGCGCAGGCTTGAGGTGAGACGCATGGATCCAAGAGGCGATGCCATCCACCTTCACGGCTGTCAGGGTTGTCAGCAGCACCAGGTAGGGTCCTTTCCACTGAGGTTTCAGGCTGTGCGTCTGGTGTCTTCGCACATACACCAAGTCCCCAACTTGGGAGGGATAGGGGACTTTGGTTTCCCCGGGTTGGTAGGCAGAAGCTAGTGGCTTCCAGACAAACTGCTGAATCCTTTCCAAGGCTTTTAACCTGGCAATCAAGGGGGTACAAGGCAAAGAATTTGTATCCACTATGGGGGTCAGTTTTAAAATTGGAGGCGGAGTGCCATACAGAATTTCAAAGGGAGTAAGATTGTACATAGAAGGGGAAGGGGTATTTTGAGCCCTAAATAGGGCGTAAGGTAGGAGCAACGTCCAGTCCATTAAGCCAGTCTCCAAGGTCAATTTAGTTAGAGTCTCCTTAATGTTCTATTCATCCTCTCTACCTGCCCTGAACTTTGGGGACGATAAGCACAATGTAATTTCCAATTAATCCCCAACACCCTGGCCACGCCCTGACTTACCTGGGCCACAAAAGCCGGTCCATTATCCGACCCAATTACCTGGGGCAGTCCAAACCAAGGAAAAAGTTCTTCTATGATTTTCTTCACCACTATTTGGGCTGTTTCCCTCCTGGTGGGGTAGGCCTCTACCTATCCTGAAAAAGTATCTACAAAAACTAAAAGATATCTTAACCCATATTGGCTGGTTTAATTTCAGTAAAGTCCACTTCCCAAAATTGACCGGGCCTATCTCCCCTCAGTCTTTTTCCATCCGGAGCCTGGGATGGATGTGCATTTACAACTGGACAGGCCTGGCAGTCTCTGGCAATTTGTTCTGCCAACCTTTTATTTTCTGTGGGGGTCAGGGAAAAAGGTTGCTCCCTTAGCAGCTCTTGCATTTTTCTAGCACCCAGATGAGTGAGCTGATGAACGTGTTGTAAATAGGAGGTAGCCTGTTGTTCCTTAGTTTCAGTAGCTGCGGTCATAGGATTATCTCCTTGGGTCTCAGTCACCAGTGCTAGAGCTTCTGACTCTCAGAGGGCTGCTGCTCTTGCTTCCTTATCTGCTCGTCGATTCCCCGAGGCTACGGGGTCTGATCCTCTTTGATGACCGGGGCAGTGAACAATAGCCAATTCAGTAGGTAGCAGAACAGCTGCCCAGAGCCTAAGAATCTCAGTCTTATGTTTAATGTCTTTTCCCGCTGATGTTAGTAGTCCCCTCTGTTGATAAATGGCCCCATGTACGTGAGCAGTGGCAAAGGCATAGCGACTGTCCGTGTAGATGGTAGCCCTCTTTCCTTTAACCAATTCCAGGGCTTTTGTGAGAGCGATTAGTTCTGCTTTTTGGGCAGAGGTTCCTTCTGGCAGCCCTGCCGACCATATAGTCTCAGTCCCGCTGACTACTGCCGCCCCCGCATGTCTCTTACCGTCCTGCAGGAAGCTGCTGCCATCCGTGAACCAGGTTACTTCCGAGTTGGGTAGCGGATGGTCTTTTAGGTCATGGCGAACTCCAGCTTCTTCCGCTAGGATGTCCTGGCAAGAGTGCAGGACTGGGTCTGCAGCCTCATCCCGGAGCAGGGTGGCGGGGTTTAAAGTGGACGGTGACCCAAAAGTTACCCGGTCTTTATCCAACAAAATGCTCTGGTAGTGGGTAACACGCGCATTTGAGAGCCATCGGTCTGGAGGTTGCCTGATGACACTCTCCAGGGCGTGTGGGACGATGATAGTCAATTTTTGTCCCAAAGTCAATTTATCAGCGTCTTTGGCCAACAGAGCAGCAGCAGCTATAGCTTTCAGGCAGCGGGGCCACCCGCTTTGCCACTGAGTCCAGACGCTTGGACAGGTAGGCCACTGGCCTCCTCCAGGGCCCCAAAGTCTGGGCTAGGACTCCACGAGCTATTCCCTTCCGTTCTTATTCTTTCTGGGTGGATGCCGCCAATAGTAAATCATCTACATACTGGAGCAAGGTTACCTCTGGGTGGCAGGTTCTGAAGAGGCGCAGGTCTTGGTGGAGGGCTTCATCAAAAATGGTGGGAGAATTTTTGAAACCCTGGGGCAGACGCGTCCAAGTCAGTTGCCCTGAGATTCCTGCCCCGGGATCTGTCCATTCAAAGGCAAACAGGGGTTGGCTGCTGTCATGCAGTTGTAAGCAAAAGAAAGCATCTTTCAAGTCCAGGCACGATACCTGCTTCATTTGCCCCCCTGACTAATGATCTTTTGCTGGACAGCGGACCTAGAGGGACCTGGAGAGCAGAATAGACTGCCCCTGTATCCACTTCAAAGTCAATGGGGGTCCCCTCCACATCAAACTTTACCCTGAGCTCGGGAAGGGGTTCCGAGCCCCGTCGCCCCTAATCTTCATCCAGGGCTAGAATCGCCAGCTGAGCAGTTTGAGAGTTTTTCTTTTTAGGGCACTCCTTCACCTAATGACCTTTCTCCTTGCAGTAAGCACATTGGTCTGGGTCCAGGTTTGGACGGTAGCGTGGGCCCAGGTTATTTCCCTTCCTGTCTCTCCTATCTCTTCTGGGTCCTGCGCCTTCTACTGCTGTGGCCAGGATTTTTGTCAATGCCTTGTCTCTCTTCCTGTCCCTCATATCCTCTCTCTCTTCCCTTTGCTTCTCCTTTCTCTGCTCCTTTTCTTCCTCTGTCTCCCTTCTGTGGAAAACCTTATCCGCCTCTTTTACCGGGTCTCTAAGGGTCAAGTCCTGCAGCCCGTCCAGGCGCTGTAACTTGCACCTGATATCTGAAGCAGACTGCCCAATAAAGGCCATGGCTACAGAGGCCTTTTGTTCCTCTGACTGAGGGTCAAAAGGAGTGTATCTCCGATAGACTTCCATCAGTCTTTCTAAAAACACCGAGGGAGACACATTAGGTCCTTGGACCACCTCTTTTATCTTGGCCAAATTGGTGGGCCGCCTAGCGGCCGCACAGAGACCCACCACAAGAGCCTGGCGATAGGCGGACAGATGTTCCCTACCTTGAGAAGTATTAGGGTCCCAGCTAGGTCGGTGTAGAGGAAACACATCATCAATGATGTTCTGGAGCTGTGTCGGGCACCCATCTTGTCCAGGGATATTTCTCCTCGCCTCCAGGAGTATCCGATCCCTTTCCTCAGTGGTGAAGAGGGTGCCCAACAGCTGCTGGCAATCATCCCAGGTTGGCTGATGTGAAAACATAAGGGACTCCACAAGTCCTGTCAATCGGGTAGGATCTTCAGAAAAAGGAGGATTATTATTTTTCCAGTTATACAGATCAGAGGAAGAGAATGGCCAATACTGTAAAGCTGGCATGTCCCCACCATTCCCATTATCTATCATGGGCCCATAGGGACGGAGCGGCAGAGTCATGGCCACATCTGGGTCTTCTCGAGGACTCTGAGCTCGTCGGCTTCATGTTCCTTGAGCTGGCCCACTACCTGCGAAGTCAGAGAGGGATTGAGGAGGGGACAAAGTAAAGGAGGCTGGCGAAACTGGGTCGGGGGAAGAGGGAGGCGGTTGAGGTTGGGGGTAAGGAGGAAGAGTGTCCAGAAGGATGAGATCAGGCTGGGATTTCTGAAGAACCGGAGGAGGAGAAGGGTAGAGGGTAGGGGCTGTGGGCTTCACAGGAAGCATCACAGCTGAGGCAGAAGACTTGGGGACTGGGTCGGGAGGCAAGAAAGGTCTTATC